>OY482670.1:85500278-85950278 GCA_960531455.1 Urophora cardui | reverse complement strand
TGCCAATGATGTCGATATCATCGGCGTACGCCAGCAGTTGTACACTCTTGTGGTATACAATGCTTCCTGTATGGTTAAGTTCTGCAGCTCGTATTATCTTTTCCAGCATCAAATTGAAGTAGTCACACGAAAGGGAGTCACCTTGTCTGAAACCTCGTTTGGTCTCGAACGGTTCGGAGAGGTCCTTCCCAATTCTGACGGAGCTGGTGGTGTTATTCAACGTCATTTGGCATAGCCGTATAAGTTTTGCAGGGAACCAAATTCAGACATTGCGGCATATAGGCAATTCCTATTCGTGCTATCAAAAGCGGCTTTAAAATCGACAAAGAGATGGTGTGTGTCGGTTCCTTTTTCATGGGTTTTTTCCAGTATTTGGCGTATTGTGAATATCTGGTCGATGGTAGATTTACCAGGTCTGAAGCCACACTGATAAGGTCCAATCAGCTTGTTGACGGTGGGCTTCAGTCTTTCGCACAATACACTTGCTAAGACCTTATATGCGATATTCAGGAGGCTTATCCCACGATAATTGGCGCGTACTGTCCCACCAAAAAACTCGATGACCGTGGAATTAAGAGGGTAATCCAGAAAAACCCTGGCAATCGCTTCCACATTCGTTGACATAATGCCTGACATTAGCATGGGCTTGTCATTGGAAGGAAGGACTTATCCACTGCATTACCGCCGAACGAATAAATCACGCAATACTGCAAGAATTCTAGCGAATCAAATAAAGAATACCTTACAGGGAAGCAGAGAAAGAAGGCGAAAAATGTAAGGCATGATGGAAATTTCCACTGGTATTTATTCTAGTTCATTTTTCGCGCTCCATTCTACTTTGCATTACGTGGAATCGGTAATGGAAGCTCATTCCACTCTGCATTACTGGCAATGCGTGAAAGAAGTGATGAACTCGCCAGATGTTCCATGGGAAGGCCTTCTATCTTGCCTGACAGGTAATAGCGATGACCAGATTTTTGCTGGGGTGGAGTCTCCTTTTTTGTGGATTGGGCAGAGCACACTTAAGTTCCAATCGTCGGGCATGCGCTCGTCCGACCATATTCTGCATAGGAGTTGATGCATGCTCCTTATCAACTCTTCGCCACCATGTTTGAATAGCTCGGCTGGCAAACCGTCAGCGCCCGGGGCCTTGTTATTTTTAAGCCGAGACATTGCTATTCGCACTTCGTCATGATCGGGTGGTGGAACATGCCTACCATCATCTGCTATTGGGGATTCGGGTCGTACATCTTCTCCTTCAGCAATTTCACTGCTGCCATTATCTAGCAAGGAGGAGAAGTGATCCCTCCACAACTTAAGTATGCTCTGGACAGTTACCAGATCGCCGTTATCATTCCGGCAGGAATTTGCCCCGGTCTTGAAACCTTCAGTCATCCGCCTGATTTTTTGATAGAATTTTCGAGCATCGTTCCTACCCGCCAGCATCTCAAGATCTTCACACTCGCGCCTTTCAGCCTCCCTTTTCTTCTTTCGAAAAAGGCGCCTCTCTTCCTTCCTCGCCGTTCGATAACGCTCCCATACGCTTCGCGTTGCGCCTGCACACAATGTAGCCCTGTAGGCGGCGTTCTTTCTTTCCGAGGCATCGCGACATTCCTTGTCGTACCAGGTCTTTTTGCGGGCTCGCTTGTATCCTATAGATTCCTCAGCGGCGATACGAAGTGAACGAGCGATGTGTTCCCATTCCTCAGATACATCGTTTGGTGAAGGATTGCTCTCAGAGAGCAGGAGTGAGAGCCGAGTGGTGTATTCATTGGCTGTCTGCGTCATGTGCAGCCTTTCGAATTCAAACTTTCCTTGCTGTCCTGTTGGCACATTCTTTGCTGCACAGAGGCGTGTGCGTACCTTGGCTGCTACAAGATAGTGGTCGGAGTCGACATTGGGACCACGGATTGTACGCACATCTAGGATGCTGGAGCTGTGTCTGCCATCGATCATGACGTGATCAATTTGATTTCGCGTTTTTCGATCAGGGGACAGTCATGTGGCTTGGTGTATTTTTTTGTGCTGGAATCTGGTACTGCTAATGACCATGTTTCGTGACCCGGCGAAGTCGATCAGCCTCGTCCCATTGGGACTGGTTACGTCGTGGAGACTGAATTTTCCGACTGTGCTGCCAAAGATACCTTCCTTACCCACCCTGGCATTGAAATCGCCAAGCACAATCTTAATGTCGTGACGGGGGCAGCGGTCGTAGGCATGCTCTAACTGCTCATAAAAAGTGTCTTTGATCGCATCGTCCTTCTCTTCCATCGGGGCGTGGGCGCAGATGAGAGATATGTTGAAAAATCTCGCTTTGATGCGGATTGCGGCTAGGCGCTCGTTCACTGGCGTGAAAGACAGGGTGAGTTTCTTCCCCACCACAAAACCAACACCAAATATACGCTCCTCTGCATGGCCACTGTAATATATAGCGCAAGGCCCGCATTTCTTCTTGCCTTGCCCCTTCCACCGCATCTCTTGTATGGCGGTGATGTCAGCTTTCACTCTTCCGAGGACATCAACTAGCTGGGCAGAGGCACCTTCCCAATTAAGGGTCCGGACGTTCCAGGTGCTTACCCTCAAATCATAGTCCTTTAAACGTTTGCCATGGTCGTCATCAGAAAGGGGTGGTCTCATCCGAGGCTTTGTTGTTGTTTTCATTGGATAGGATTTTTACGTGGTGGGTCCCAAGCCCGACGCACAACCCGCCCTGCGGGAGTTGTATATTGTTACACGTTTATATAGCGAGCCGCTTGCTCCAAGACAGACGCCCGCTCGCAGCCGCACATTCTGGTGAACAGACGCTGCAGTTATTCCCCTCAACAAGCCCTTAAACCGAATATGTCGGAGTGGCCTTGTCGAGTTGTCGCCTTCTCACTATAGTTCACCACCAAACGGGTGTTCGGCGGCTATCCAGAGGACACTGCGCGGAAGTCGTGAGCTGCTTTCTCCGCATGCAAAAGAATCGCTCTGGCCACCCCCAGGTGGATGGCAGTCAGAAGCTTTCCCCTTTGCTTACTACATACGAAATCCATGAAAAGCTCTAGCTTTTAGGAACAAGTTGTAAAAATTCATCTTAGAAAACATCGAGCCGTATGCGCCGGAAAGATGTAAAGGCCAAATTCAAAAATGTTCAGGAGAAGGTTTATTAAAAATTTTTTTTACTTTCATTTCTTTATTTCGATTTCTTTTTTTTTTTGCTTTTCGACAATTTTTAATCAACTTTAACCACCAAAAATATAAAACTATACTTTTCTAAAACGAAATTTAACGCTGATCCCGAATAGCATATCCATTTTTTTGTGGCAGACCCTGTTTCTGAGATATCGGTAAAAATGTAGAAAAAACCGTATATACAAGACATTGCATGACATTCATACATAAGTGCATAAAAAATTGTATTAGCCACCGTAGCGATTTGGCATCTAATAAGAACTGGTAAAGAGAATCCCAACAAACATTTTTTGCCTTTGCACTTAAAAATTGGTCAAGTAGTTTGGTTACAATGGCAAAAAGAATGAAAAAATCTAAGTTTGTATAAGGAATTTCAGATCCGACTCCTATCTATCCCATAAAGAATTTAAATGTGAACATTTTGAGACTACTTTTGCAATAATGGGATGTATCAGTATTTATATTTACCTATTTTTATTGAGAGTTCTTAACCAAGCATTTTCCGTTTCTTTATAAAATTTTATTAAGGAGTAACATTTAACATTATTTCTTTACATTTATTATGAGTTTTGAAGTGCACATTGTCTCTCAAAACAGTGATCAATAGGATAAAGAATTAATTGAATAAAAAAATTAATGGATTTCGCGATTTTAAGGAGAGGATAAATAATGAGGGATGTACATAAGTACTTTTGGCTATTCTTTTGTAATTTTCTGGATTTGTCTCCCATCATGTCCTTGTTCCAAGATCCTTGATATCGCCTTTCAAAAACTATTAAGTTCTGATGAGATCTCTCGCCATGTTCATCACTTTCAGCATCTACGTTTGGAGGGAAAGTATCGAGATTCAAGAAATTAATTTTGGAGAAATACACAACCAGTTTGCTTAAAACTGCTCTAAGCAGTAACAAAAGGGACCCTAACTATCGTGAAATCGTTAGAACTTTATTCCAAAATTATGGAGCAATAAAGTGCAATATGCCGCTCAAGAAAACCATATTGTTCATCGATATGTAATAAAATACAAAGTAGAAGTCTTCAAAGTGATAAAACCCTTAGTTAAATTCCAACAAAACCCCGTTAAATTTGTTTATTTGTCACTAGTCTTCAATAATTTGAAAAGCAAAAAAGATGTAAAAGCCACTTCGTACTCACAAAAAAAGTAAACAAACTGAACTTATGTACTTACATCAAAATTGCTTTTCATAACGGTACATTTTTCAGACATAAAATTTCTGGAGAAGGTGTGGGTGATGACAAGTAAGCCATTTCTACAAAAAAGTGAAAATCGGAAATCATGGCCTTTACATCTTTCCGGCGCATATGGCTCGACATAATTTTAAAAGAAATCGGCAATATAGTGTCAACAGGCATTATAATTATTATCATGAAAATTATCCCTTATAATGCCTTTGCCCGTTATTTGGTTTATCCATTAAAAGAAATCGGAGCATAATGATTTCTTCTAATGGATAAACCAAATAACGGGCACTGCATCCCACCAAATCCTCTTTGTACCCAAAAACATACCAAATTGCTTTTGAGAGTACCAAACAAATTTTTTCGTTGTAACAGTCGTAGTAGGCAGTGACCGCTGCACATAGGTAGATTTTCAACATTTATGCGGCCAAAATTGAATTTTGTGAAGTTGTTACAATTACAGAAAAAACATACCCACATATTGGAAATAGACTGGGGAACAATAATACATCGCTTTTTTCCCTACCCCATTCTCTGCACTTGCTCCCAGATGATCGAAACTTAGCATATCTAAAGTTAATTTTTTTGTTTTTTTACATATTTTTAAGTCAGACCTGTTAAATTCCGATTAAAATTAATAATGATTAATTTTTTTGGATTTTTTTATTTTAATGATTATATTAATTGTCTTACATTAACCGGACAATTAATAATCGATTAAATTAAAAAAATTTTAAAAAAAATCATGATTACTAACCATTAAAAAAATAATCGGAAATAATCATATAATCACAAAATTTTTTTTAATCGCGTGATTATTTTTAATTGCCCAATCATTTTTAATTGTATGATTATTTTTAATTGCTCAATTATTTTTAATTGTATGATTATTTTTAATTGCTCGATTATTTCTTTTGATATGATTATTTTAAATTATTTTTGAAAATAGGTATGTGTAGATATGTTCACACATATATGCATGTATGTCTATTGTATGTGTGCATGAATATGTGTATGTATGTATGTTTTTTTTTTTTTTTTAACAAGGAGGAAGCATCGAAAGCCTTTACCACGTCAGTGCGGGACTCTAACCGCACTAAACCTCCTACTGTCATCGTACCGAACCCCGCGGTACTGCCGTGAGGCTACCGTCGGGAGGTGGGTTGAGCACTAGGCTCGAAAGTCCGTAATAGTCGCGTTATTGCCTTCAGTCTGCCTTAAAATGTTTCACCCATTTATTTTTTATAAAAGTGGTCTGTGGAGGCCAAAGCTCCGTACCACGCACAATGATGCATGCAGGAAGCCGAGCTCCTGTACGTATCCGTTCGACTTGAGGTGGTCATTTTGCCTTGCTTTCTAGCATATGCTTCACGAACGACTCAGGTGTAAAGTCTCCTCCAAATATTCTACGGAGCTTGTTTCTAGATTTGTAAAATCTTGCACACTCAAAGAATACGTGGTATGCATCGTCTATTGATTGCCTCCCGCAGTGATCGCACGTTGGGTTCGACTCGTGCTTAAAGCAAAAGAGATGGGCCTTGAAACAACCGTGTCGAGATAGGAACTGCGTCAGGTAGAAATCGACTTCGCCGTGTGCTCGTTCCAACTAGCATCTCAAATATGGTATACATCTATGGGTCCAGCGTCCCTTCGTCGTGTTACCCCATCTAAGCTGCCAGCTATGCATGCTTGCCTCTCTCGCGACGGAACGCTCGACATCGTTCTGTGCAATAATTGTAGCTTCTTTTGCTAAGTAGTATGTCTATAGGGTATAGACTGGCAATTACTAGTGCGCCCTCATCCGATACGGGTATAAACGCACATCATACTCTTAGCACATGTATATATGGATGTGCATATGTATATATGTTTTGTTCACAAGCAAATTGAAAAAAAAAACAAAAAAGTAAAAACAATTAATCGATTAATTAATTAATCATGCAATTAAAAAAATCATAGATAATTTGAAATAATCAAATAATTGCATTAATCATGCAATTAAAAACAATCTAAAATAATTGAAAATACTCAAGTAATTGTGTTAATCATGCAATTAAAAATAATTGCAAATAATCTAAATAATCATGCAATTAAAAATAATTAACCGATTAATTATTTTTTTATATAATTTAATTAACTTTTAATCATTAAAAAGGTGAAAATAATCGTAATTAATCATTAAAGCGTTACAACAACAAAACATGCTTTAATTAATAATCATTAGAATTTTTAATCATTAAATAACAGGTCTGTTTTAAGTGCTAGTTTCAGCGTGAATATTTATTATTTAAAGCATTTCATTTAAGTAATCGTGATGGATCCTAAAGCTTCAATTAATTATTAACACTTTTCAATAATATCCTTGATTTCCAATAATTCTAAGTTTATTGTTTTAAGCTCTTAAAGTTGGGATATTTTGAAAAAAAAATTATCACTATTTTTCGTGTTCAAAATTGATTTTGTTATGTTGCTCTGTCAGACTCAGTCAAATTAACCCTCAGACATGATATCTAGTACAATTAGTGTTTTGCCGACAAAAAATTACGTCGCACAAAGCCGCACTTCACTACTAGATACATGGACGCATAATCATAGTCAAATTAAAGTATGCTCTAACTTCTTTAGAGCATACTTTAATTAAAAGTGTACTTTATCTTAGTCATAGTGACATTAAAGCCGGCTTTTTCTGTTAAAGCTGTTGCTAAAGTTAGAGTAGGAAAAACCTGTCACTAAAGCTGCTGCTAAATCTATCATTTTTAATTTAACTTCAATTTCAGTGGACTTTTCAACTATATGAATAATAATTTTAATTGAGTATGGCTTATTTTGAAGATATTGAACGAGATTTTGACATAATTAACGAATATCGGCTGCTTAGAATGCCAAAAATATATAGGGAGCGGTTTGATCCATTTGTCTTGGACGAACAGGATTTTTATAGCCGCTATCGGCTAGATAAGGCTACTGCAAACTTTTTAATCGAAACTTTAAATATAGAGGAGCCACCAAACAATAGGCGTCTTCCAGTGACACCTAGTGAACAAGTGCTTTGTACATTGCGGTTTCTAGGAAGGAATGTCCAAAGTGACATTGGTAAGTTTGTAAGAATAAAAGAGTCAAAAGATTATTTGGATATTTTATTATTGTGTTATAGGTGATATGCATGGTTTATCACAGACCACTGTTGGAAGGATAATTAAAAATATTTGTAGGAGAATCGCTTTGCTACTACCGCACTTTATTCGGTTCCCAAGCGGCAATGAGCTAAATGAGGCGAAAAACAAATTTTTTCAAATAGCACGATTCCCCACTGTCATTGGAGCTATCGATTGCACTCATGTCCGCATAAAATGTCCTGCAAAAAATGTCGGTCCAATGCGAGCTGGCCATTTCCTTAATAGAAAGGGGTACTACTCATTGAATGTTCAGGTATTTATTTTATAAACCACAGTTATGTACATGTTTATATTAAAAAAATAAAATAGGTTTTAAAAATTGTAAAAATTGACATTTTTATACAATTTTACGATTTTAACAGTTATAAAACTATTTTATTTTTTATGAATACGGTCTTATTGTGTATGTTTCCTGCTTTAATTAGATTGTGTGCGACGCAGATTTTAAAATAATAGACATTGTTGCACGGTTTCGTGGTTCAATGCATGATGCTAGAATTTGGGACAACTGCCAATTGAAAAGGAAGTTGGAGCAAACTAAGCATCAGCACAATGGTGTTTTGCTTGGCGATTCAGGCTACCCTAATTCTTCAATATTATTAACTCCCATAAGAAATCCTGTCAATTCAAAAGAACAAAGGTAAAAGAAATAATTTTCATATGCCATTTCCATATTCAACAATCCATATTTCTCCTTTTTTTCTCTAGGTACAATAGAAGCCACATTTCGACGCGAACTAAAATCGAGTGCTTGAACGGTCAATTAAAATCGAAATTCCGGTCAATTTTTGAAAGACTTCGTGTTGATTTGGAAACGGCTAAGAATGTTATTGTTGCAGTTGCCGTTCTCCACAATATTGCCAAAGAGAGAAATTTGTCATGTGAGTTTTTCTTGGTAATAAATTAATTTATTTATAAGTTTATCCCTTAGTTATTGTTTTGGATTCATCTGTGAGAGAAATACATGCCACTGCAGAAAATGAAATAATGGAACCAAATTCTTCGAATTCCGGTAGAGCCTACAGAGCAGCATTCGTCAATGGATACTTCTGACTATGTAATTCAAAATACTTTAAATAAGTTTTCATTTACATATGTATCTAATTAACCTTTTTTCTATCTCCAATATATTGGGTATCATTAAAAAACATATGGAAAAATATGATTGGAATTTACTTTATTAAACATAAATAAATTTCGCATTTTATGGCGTAGTGTTTCATTGCATTTATGTATTTGTATAAATGTGTGTCATTGAAAATTCACTTACACTTGTTTAAATAAAAATATTTCAGTCTCATAAACCTAAAAACTTCATTCATATAAAAATCTTAAAATTACAAAAAAACATAATTCAGTCTCAAAAATATATACATAAAAACACCTTATACACTACAAATAAAAAATATTTCACTCTAACAAATATAAATATATACATAAAGCAACATCACAATTATCACAATTGATTTTGCTCTTTTGCAATTTGCACCATAAGAAGCTTAACTTTCAAGGCATGTAACTCCTCGGATTGCTCTTCTTCGCGTTTTCGCATTCTTGCTTCATGAGAAATTTGCGCCTTGAGCTGCTCAATCTTAAGCAGGTGTAGCTCATCTCAGTTTGATGTTTCTTTTGCGATTTGTTGTTGCCTTTCTTGAATAACATCTTCCTTGCTGACACCTCTTTTAGGCAGATTCTGCAATCGCGTTATCAGAGGGGTTGATTGGTTGGTTGCTGTGCTCAATGGGGTACTGGAGGTGGCCACCGGATTTAATGCGACTTGAGGTTCGGCGTTTGGCAAATCCTGCGAGATTGTTTGCAGCGAAGGTTGAATTTCAGTACATTGGCCCGCCTGCAGCGTGTTGCTATCCATAAGGATTGTATCTTCTTCTAACTCGTAGGAGATCATTGACTGGATATGCAAATCACCTTCGTCCAGTTCGGGAATCACAGCCATATTGCCCGTAGTTGCCGTAGCTTTTCGCACTTCTGCAACAGCCTTTCGCGCCCCCATTTTCATTCGTACCCACTGTTGCTTCATCCTTAACATTTCTCTTTGGAATCCCGATGCCTCCATATCCCTTTGAATAGCTTCCCATGCTTTTCTCTTCTTTGCTATCATCCGCAAATCGTTTTGCTTATTTTCTATTGTATTTATGTGAGAGTTAATGAGCTCCCGCAAGCAATCCTTTTCTCGCGCACTCCAATTTTGTTCACGTTTCTTTTCCTATATACATATAAACGTAGAATATATAAATTAATAATAATAATAATAATAATAATAATAATAAACCCAACGATTTCCCTCCACCCACCCAACCGCACGAGGGGCGCATCCGCATGACGTACGGATATTTTAAAATAAAATTTGGCCAAGGTGTTGAGTGGTAGAAGTTTATTAAACGTCGAGAACTTATACTGCTCAGCTACAGAAAATATAATTCCATCAGCTGGATATACATATGTACATAGAATAAAATATAAAACTACAAATAAAAGTAATAGACAAAAATAGAATAGTCAATTAGAGCGAGAGATTTGTTGTCACTTGTTAAGAGCGCACAACAGAATTTTTCTTATCAGATAAATAGAGTCTGATATATCGAAATGAGTAGAATAATCATTAAAAGATTTACATAAGCAACGAAGTGGTTCGTGTAATTCAAAATTAGTTCTACACTGCTTTAAAAAGATAGGTTGAAAATGTCTTGATGGTCGAATAGGAACATTTAAGTTTATTTCGGATAGGAGAAATTGACTGCTTATGGATCCTTTCAGTAGTTTAACCAGAAATATTACACCTAACATTTCCCTGCGGCTTGATAAGGTTGGAAGATTAATAAGCTTCAAGCGACTAGTGTACGAGGGAAGATTTGTCCGTGGGTCCCAATGAAAGTTCCTTAACGCAAAAAGTAAGAACTGTTTTTGAATTGATTCCAGTCTATCGGAATGAACTTGATATTGCGGACTCCAGATTATTGAAGCGTATTCTAGTAGGTCGTACTAATGTTGTAAACAGGGCTTTAGTTACGTAAGGGTCATTAAATTGATAAATTTACTTACTTTATTCATTTTAAAACTATGCGCCAAAAGTAAATAAGGGAAATACACACAAAATTGAATAAACGTCAAAACGCATGGTTGCATGGTTGACAAGATTGCGTAATAGATTTGTTGTAAAGTAATAGAACTTACTTAAAGTACACTCTTGGTAGAGAATGGCACTAAACTGACTATGATATACTTAAAAATGAAGTGCACTCTATCTTTTTAGCATTACTCTAACAAAAGCATGCACTAACTCAGGACTATGATTATGCGCCATGGTTTTTCATATGTACATACAATAATTTTATTTTTTGTGTTTTATATTTGATTTTAATGTTTATATTTCTAACGCATATTTTGGTTAATGTAGGTAATGCTCGAAAGTAACCGATATATTTATCAGCGATTATTGTTAACTTCTTAGGCAGAATTTTTAGTATTTCCAATTTTTCAAAGTCAAGGAAATACTTATCATAAAAAGGTGCTAAGAATTCTAAAGCTACATTTTTTTTAGAAGATTTTTAAGTATGCAGTTTTGCAGCTCATTCAATTTTAATATCATAATATGCAACATTCAACTTTTTGAAAATTTTCATTGGCCTTTCGGAAATTTTAATTGAAACGGTCTCAGGTACATACATATATGGCAAGCACCCTACAGAAAAAAATTTATAAAATCGACGGAATTTTTCACAGCATTGGGAATTGCACTTTTTACACTAAAGTTGGTTGGCTACATAACAGCACACTTAGAAATCTCCTCAAAATCTTCTATAAATTCTGGCCTCGGTTTGAAATTTTTAATCCACTTTTAGAAATTTCTACGATTTTTCGAATTTTTTCCATAAGCTTACAAATCTTGCTTCAAACGATTTTTATTTAAAAATTTTCTACATTTTTAAACGAAAATAAGAAAGTCAAATTTCCGACAGAATTGAATTTGAGATTTGAAATAAATTTGAAAACTATGTCGTATGATTTTTTTTTGAGTCACTGTATATATTTATCAATAAAATCGACTTTTAACACAAATTATTAAAATTTTACATTAAACAAGCAATTTTGAATAGATGTAGACGATAAAATATTTTTGGCCGCATAAAACTTGAAAATCTACCTATGTGCGCTGTGGTATAGTGGGTAGAGTGCGCAATGAAAAATCCAACAATGCCTCGGATGAGACCACCTCTTTTTAATGACGACCATGGAAAACGTTTAAAGGACTATGATTTGAGGGTATGCACCTGGAACGTCCGGATCCTTAATAGGGAAGGTGCCGCTGCCCAGCTGGTTGATGTCCTCGAAAAAGCAAAAGCAGACATCACCGCTGTTCAGGAAATGTGATGTACGGGGCATGACTCAAAGAAAATCTGGTCTTGCGTCTATAGCACAGTGGCCATGCACAGGAGCACATATTTGGTGTTGGTTTTGTGGTGGGGAAGAAACTCACCCTGTCTTTCACGCCAGTGAACGAGCGCCTAGCCGCAATCCGTATCAAAGCGAAGTATTTCAATATATCGCGCATATGTACCCACGCCCCGACGGAAGAGAAGGACGATGCGACCAAAGACTCCTTCTATGAGCTGTTAGAACAAATCTACGACCGCCGCCCCCGCCGCGATAAAAAGATTGTGCTTGGCGATTTTAATGCCAGAGTGGGCAAGGAAGGTATCTTTGGCGGCACAGTCGGAAAATTCAGTATACATGACATAACTAGTCCCAATGGGACGAGGCTGATCGATTTCGCCGGGTCCCGAAACATGGTCATTAGCAGTACCAGATTCCAGCACAAAAAAATACACCAAGCCACATGGCTGTCACCTGATCGAAAAACGCGAAATCAGATCGATCACGACGTGATCGACGGCAGACCCAGCTCCAGCATCCTAGATGTGCGCACAATCCGTGGTCCCAATATCCACTCGGACCATTATCTTGTGGCAGCCAAGGTACGCACCCGCCTCTGTGCAGCAAAGAATGTGCCAACAGGAAAGCAAGGAAAGTTTGAAGTCGAAAGGCTGCACATGACGCAGACAGCCCATGAATACACCAAACGGCTCTCACTCATGCTCTCTGAGAGAAACCCTCCACCAAACGATGTATCCGAGGAATGGGAACACATCGCTCGTTCACTTCGCACCGCCGCTGAGGAAACTATTGGATACCAGCGAGCCCGCAGAAAAAACACCTGGTACGATAAGGAATGCCGCGACGCCTCGGAAAGAAAGAACGTCGCCTACAGAGCTACATTGTGTGTGGGCGCAACACGAAGCGATCATGAAGAAGTGAGAATAGCAATGTCTCGGCTTAAAAATAACAAGGCCCCGGGCGTAGACGGCTTGCCAGCCGAGCTATTCAAACATGGTGGCGAAGAGTTGATAAGGAGCATGCATCAACTCCTATGCAGAATATGGTCCGACGAGCGCATGCCCGACGACTGGAACTTAAGTGTGCTCTGCCCAATCCACAAAAAAGGAGACTCCACAATACGCGCCAATTATCGTGGGATAAGCCTTCTGAATATCGCATATAAGGTCTTAGCAAGTGTATTGTGCGAAAGATTGAAGCCCACCGTCAGCAAGCTGATTGGACCTTATCAGTGTGGCTTTAGACCTGATAAATCTACCATCGACCAGATCTTCACAATACGCCAAACCCTGGAAAAAACTCATGAAAAAGGAACCGACACACACCATCTCTTAGTCGATTTTAAAACCGCTTTTGATAGCACAAATAGGAATTGACATTGCGGCATAATGTCTGAATTTGGTTTCCCTGCAAAACTTATACGGCTATGCCAAATGACGTTGACTAACACCACCAGCTCCGTCAAAATTGGGAAGGACCTCTCCGAGCCGTTGGAGACCAAACGAGGTTTCAGTCAAGGTGACTCCCTTTCGTGTGACTTCTTCAACTTGATGCTGGAAAAGATAATACGAGCTGCAGAACTTACCCATACAGGAATCATCTTATATCACAAGAGTGTGCAACTGCTGGCGTACTAACACGCGCCCCCGTATGTTCTGCCTTCTCCAAGCTGGATTAAGAGGCTAAGAAAATGGGTTTGGCGGTCAACGAGGACAAGACCTCCTGTCAACACACAAAGAAACAGTACGCCTTGGCAGCCACGTCACTGTTGATAGCTACAAAGCGATGCTGACTCCCTATGTATTCCCAAGTGGCGCCACGCTGCACGAAACAGAAATAGCTGGCGCGCTTTACTCGGCCAGAATCGTCTACACCATTTCCAGATGGATTTTAGAAAGCGTCAACTGGATTTTAGAAAGGGGAAATTGGACTTTAGAAATGTCAATTGGATTTTAGAAAGGCGAAATTGGATTTTGGAAATGTCAATTGGATTTTAGAAAGGCGAAATTGGATTTTGGAAATTTCAATTGGATTTTAGAAAGGTGAAACTGGATTTTAGAAATGTCAATTGGATTTTATAAAAGGTAAATTGGACTTTAGAAACTAAATTGGATTTTCGAAAATTTATATAATTACGTATATGTACATTATAATTTCATACGCATTAAAGAATTTCTATTCGAAAAATTCTGTGTAAAATTTATTTTACACGCACATTCTGAAATCCAATTCACGCTTTCGAAAATCCAACTGACATTTCTAAAGTCCAATTTCCCCTTTCTAAAATCCAATTGACATTTCTAAAATCCAATTTCCCCTTTCTAAAATCCAATTGACATTTCCAAAATCCAATTTCCTCTTTCTAAAATCCAATTTCCCCTTTCTAAAATCCAATTGACATTTCTAAAATCCAATTTCCCCTTTCTAAAATCCAATTGACATTTCCAAAATCCAATTTCCTCTTTCTAAAATCCAATTGACATTTCTAAAATCCAGTTAACGCTTTCTAAAATCCATCTGGAAATGGTGTAGATGGTTACGTGCCAATTAAGTAAGTAAGTAAGTCATAATGCAGTAGAACACATACCTCTTACGATAAGTCTCCAAGATAAGCTCTATGTTAGCGAAAAAAAAAGATATTTGAGCAAAGTCAACGCCATTCGTAAGAGAAAGACTTCTTCTATAAGATGCTATGTGTGCTTTAAAAAAAAAAAAATCTGTCGTTTATATATAACCTCAAAAATAGGGCAAAACGGTGTTTATTGCACAAAATCCTGACGTGATAGAGCAATGCAGATTTGAATTGAGCGCATCGAAAACCTTTGGGAAAGTATGGTCTGGTTTATGGTCAAATTTCTTGTCCGCCTGTGCACAGGCCGACAAAATGAGACCAATTTTTTTTTTTAAAGCACACATAGCATCTTAAAGAAGAAGTATTTCTCTTACGAATGGCGTTTAGTTTGCTCAAATATCTTTTTTTTTCTGGTTATGAAATTCAATTTCAACATTTTTGTCCCTATTTCCTCACTGTGTGTCGCGCGCTAACAGAATCTACTTATTAAACCAAATTTCATTTTATTCCGTACAACCGCTCTCAAGCTTTGCGAACAGAAAAACGGCTTTCAAAATATATACATAAATAGTATGTAGGGGGATTTCCTTCGTATCAATTAAATTACATTTCAAATGTACATATATGTATGTGTTTTTTTAGAGCACGAGATATGCAAAATTCAATCGAAGAAATCCTTCGATACGCACCGTTATGGGAATGCATTGGAGTGGGCTATACGATCAAAGGATACAGTTTATGTAACATTAATTGCAGATTTTTTACTAAGCGTAAGTTTTACTTTACATTTTTTGAAAATATAAGTAAACGTCTTCATATACACCTACAGCATTATTCCAAAATTGGCGATATGCTCTGCCCAGATGTTGTTGCAAATATTGGCGCCAAAATGTTCATTTCTCCTCGATTGGTATTTTTAGTGAAATATTTCGATTTTTATCAATTTTACCGCAAAAGGGACTTCTTGCCTGCTGCCGAATTGTTGGTTAACTTGTTGGAGTCAAAAATTATACCTGAGGAGTAAGTTCAAATAACAAAAAACTTGTAGAGATTGGCATTATTGTGCACTTATGCTTGTTTTTTGTTTTACTTTCAGTTTTTGGCCCTCATTACTCATTGACTCAGTCCCGTTATTGGAATCGAAGGATCCCAAAATACTATCGAAAGAGACTTGCGCAATTTTACATCATTTAGAATCAGATCTTGTTCCTCTAATTGATAAGAAAAAAGAGCGCCAAGAACAAAACCCTGAGGTACATATATATTAAATGGCAAGGAATTCTTTATTAAACATCAGAAATAGTTACTTTCAAAATGTGGCCCGA
Organism: Urophora cardui; assembly: GCA_960531455.1. Taxonomy (NCBI): domain Eukaryota; kingdom Metazoa; phylum Arthropoda; class Insecta; order Diptera; family Tephritidae; genus Urophora; species Urophora cardui. The sequence continues at coordinate 85,934,418 of OY482670.1, read as the reverse complement.
CACACACTTGGGCTCAAAGTAAAATTCAAAGAAATTTAATTTTCATCTTTCTATTGTTTTTAAGTGATATGCTGGTCCATACTTAACAAATTTGAACTTTTTAAACTGCAAAATTCATATATGCAACTTAAAGTGTTACTCATGGTAGAAGATATGTAGCTTTATTAATATCATTAGAAGTGTTTTATTGGGCACTTCTCTCTCCGCTTATACTCAATTCTACTCTGTTAGCTGACAGTTTTCATACAAAATGTTAGAGACCTTTAGAGAGTATGCTAAATATTTTCTCGTTAAACTGGTCGTACTGATTAAGTTCAATGAAACCAAGTTCTGGGTTAATCTTATGCCAGTTTTTTATATGGTGAGCAAAGCAGATCTAAGGAGGTAGGCGCATAGGCGAATTCGGAAATTACTTTTTTTACTTACAAAGGTAGAGTGTAATGTCAAATTCAAAGCGAATTCACATCATGGCCCAATAGAAATGGGCGGGTCCCAAGCGAATTCAGATTTTAACCAAGGCGAAATATCATTTTGACATTACACTACCAATTACAATAACAAAATACTTAGGAAATTTCTGGATTCGCAAATGTGTCTACCTTCCAAGATCTTCCCTGATTGTGAATAGGTAAATTGTGAACTGTCAAACAAAAAAATAATAATTGGGAGTTTAATTAATTTAAAATGTCTGAAGAAAAATCGTAAGTTACCATTTGTTGTCTTTTTATAAATTTCCAATTTGGTAATAATTTTATATTTTCAAAGAAAACGCAACACGTGAACTCTAGTGTAGACGAAAAGATGAGTTCCTGCACTTGAGGAAAAGGCGGAAGATATGCGTTCGCAAGGCCTCACCGTAAGGTTTCTTTTTTATTAAGGATTCCTCTACAACGGTGATAGCGCTGGAGAATAAAATGCACACTTTGTTATCCGCCTATAAATGCGCTAAGCACAACAAAAGTAGGACGGGTGCTTCTCCATGCGTTGCTCCATTTATGTAGGAAATGAAGGAAATTTTCAGCACCAGTATACTGGTCAGAAACGTTCCGACTCTCAGTGTAGGAATTTGTACGACTCGGGCATCGCCAGTTGATATAACACCATCAACATCAAAAGCGGCACCATCACCATCAACATCAACACCATCAGCATTACCGGTACAACCAACACCATATCCGATGCATCAAACACCATCACCACCGACACCATCATTGATACAATCAACACCATCACTATCAGTACCACCTAAGCGTTATAGAAAAACTGCGAAGGAAAGGTACTACGCCGAAAAATTAAACAATTAAAAAGGCAGCTGGAGGAGAAGAAAGTTTTCATGATTTGCTTGTGGAAGCTTTAAAAGAAACTGAGACCAAAAACTTAGAACTGTTAAAAAAGTGGTGCATGTAAATAGAGATATCCTTTAAGAAATTAATGAATTTTTTTTATTTTTTTTAGTTAATTGTTGAATTATTGTGTGGACACAGAAGATTTTTAATTAATTTTTATTTGGCGAAAAGCGAACAAGTTCAAAGCTACGTATGAAATGGTAGAAATGATAGCTATTTCGAAGAAAACCAATTCTTCATCATCAGATTTCTTTTCTAGATCAAGCCGGGAATCGAACTTAGACCCACCGTGAGAAGGTGTAAATGTTAGCGACGCGCTAACCCACTCACCCAAACACGGCCTGGTACGCAGTTGAACTTTTTGTCGCTTTTCTTTTGCCACCTTTACTCGCCCAACATTATTGTTGTATTTTTATGTACTCATGATTTTCATGAGATAACACAAATTTGTTGAGTAATTTTAGGCGGTCTATGCTTCGGTTAGCCGGAAGTAATGTGCATTTGCAAAACCCTGCCTTTTTATTTAATTTAATTGTTGAATTATTGTGTGGACACAGAAGATTTTTAATTAATTTTTATTTGGCGAAAAGCGAACAAGTTCAAAGCTACGTATTACCAGCGATGGTAGAAATGATAGCTATTTCGAAGAAAACCAATTCTTCATCATCAGATTTCTTTTCGGGATCAAGCCGGGAATCGAACTTAGACCCACCGTGAGAAGGTGTAAATGTTAGCGACGCGCTAACCCACTCACCCAAACACGGCCTGGTACGCAGTTGAACTTTTTGTCGCTTTTCTTTTGCCACCTTTACTCGCCCAACACTATTGTTGTATTTTTATGTACTCATGATTTTCATGAGATAACACAAATTTGTTGAGTAATTTTAGGCGGTCTATGCTTCGGTTAGCCGGAAGTAATGTGCATTTGCAACACCCTGCCTTTTTATTTAATTTAATTGTTGAATTATTGTGTGGACACAGAAGATTTTTAATTAATTTTTATTTGGCGAAAAGCGAACAAGTTCAAAGCTACGTATTACCAGCGATGGTAGAAATGATAGCTATTTCGAAGAAAACCAATTCTTCATCATCAGATTTCTTTTCGGGATCAAGCCGGGAATCGAACTTAGACCCACCGTGAGAAGGTGTAAATGTTAGCGACGCGCTAACCCACTCACCCAAACACGGCCTGGTACGCAGTTGAACTTTTTGTCGCTTTTCTTTTGCCACCTTTACTCGCCCAACATTATTGTTGTATTTTTATGAACTCATGATTTTCATGAGATAACACAAATTTGTTGAGTAATTTTAGGCGGTCTATGCTTCGCTTAGCCGCAAGTAATGTGCATTTGCAACACCATGCCTTTTTATTTAATTTAATTGTTTAATTATTGTGTGGACAAAGAAGATTTTTAATTAATTTTTATTTGGCGAAAAGCGAACAAGTTCAACTGCGTACCAGGCCGTGTTTGGGTGAGTGGGTTAGCGCGTCGCTAACATTTACACCTTCTCACGGTGGGTCTAAGTTCGATTCCCGGCTTGATCCCGAAAAGAAATCTGATGATGAAGAATTGGTTTTCTTCGAAATAGCTATCATTTCTACCATCGCTGGTAATACGTAGCTTTGAACTTGTTCGCTTTTCGCCAAATAAAAATTTTTTAGTTAATATGTTTGAAAAGTTCTTTTTTGTAACTAATGTAAATATGTAAGTAATTTAATCTAAGTATGTAAATAATTTTTAAGGGATTTTTTTTTATGTAAATACCCAATAAACACAACGGATTCGCCTCGAATTCGAGACGAGTTCGCTTCTCTGATTATATTATCGCGGCGATAGTTCGCGACAATAGATCGGCGAATCCGAATTCCCAGGCGAGTCACCCCTCATTTGCGATTCGCGCATTTTTATATTCTCGGATCGTTGGCGATTCGAGATTTAGACTCATTGGCGAATACATTCTGGAAAATCTTCTTCTGCGAATCCGCCTCGAATTCACCACGATATCATCCGAGCTTTGCAGTCGCTTGAGTAGAGTTTTAAATGGTAAATTAAAGTCCAACAGGGAATTTCTTCGTGTAAAGCAAGATTTAATAAAATTAATAAATGCACTCAGAAAAAAAATCATCAACACGATTCATGTAAAATTAACACGATCGATCTTTACACATAGAACAGCAACAATTTTTTTAAATTACACGATGTTTTAAACATGATTTTGGCTTTGTAACTGTCATCTGAAAATTTGGTAAATTCCAAATTTTATTGTTGATACAACATGAAGAAATTTTAAAATATACAAGATGATTCATATATAAAATTTTATTCCTAAATGTCATTTGGAATTTGGTTTATTTAACATGATGATAGTGTCAATATAAACTAAAAAAATGTTAGAAAAATGACGTCCCAATTTTAGTGTTAATACAACATGAAAACAAATGTCAGAACAAGAACCACAATTAACAATAAAATTTGGTTGATATAACACGAAACAATGTTCAAACATAAACGTCATTTGTATTTTTGGTTTATTCAACTCGATCATAGTGTCAATGTAATCTAAAAAAAAGTGTTAAAAAAGAACGTCAAAACTATTTTGAAACATACATATTTTTTTTTGATCATTTGAAGTCTGATTTTCGTGCAAAACGCAAATTATAATTTTAAAAAAAAAAAGGAAAATTTTGTGCCGTGGCAGTGATGCGAGTTTAGCATCATTGTCAGTTCGCGATAGTGGGTTTTCGATTTATATTTTCAGTTTGCAGGTGAGTTAAAAGAGGATTACATTTTTGTTTCTAAAAGTATTTAATGTTCAATATTTTATTTTTCCTCTTCATAGGTTGCAATATCACGAGGAGGTTTTTTAGCGAATGGGGGTTTGTGTGCAGCATGCGATTGTTGCATTAGCGGCCAAACATTACTCGGTGCAAGTGATAGTACTATCGCCCATGTATAAACTATCGCCGGTACATTTGTGTTCGTATGAGAAGGACGCCTTCAATTTGGTCAGTTGTGCGGGTGATGTACGAATGTGCTTAATTGAAGTGATGATTATATATCTTATGTTTTATATGTTTTTTTATTTAAAAAAATAAATTGTACAATCAAAAAGACTTTGTAGTTAATTTAACAATAAATTTAATGTAAAATCAAAAAGATGTTATTGTTAATTCAACAGGACCATTTCGTGTTAATTTAACCAGCTTTTATTGTAACATTAACTAGTTAAAATTGTAAAATCAACAGGAAGACTCAATACTTTTTAGTGTTAATTCTACAGTTGTCATCCTGTTAAACTAACACTTGACAGTAGTGTTAAATTTACACGATTACATGATGGCATACATTAAGAATCGTGTTAAAAAAATTAACCACAAAATTTGTTGATTTTTGGTAGATTTCACACTATTTTTTTTCTGGGTGTGCTATTGCGATAATTGATTTTTCTCGAGTCCATCTCGAACTCGATACAAGTCCGAAAAATTACATTCACCTCCGCGAATTCATCTCGAATTCGCCGCGATATCATCCTCGCGTCTGTGTTTATTGGGTATGTAAATAATTTTTTTAAATGAAATATTTTTGTTTGTTTTATTGTTATATAAAAATTTAAATATTTTTTTAGTTAAATATTTTTTTAGTAGTGTAAATATGTAAAGAATTTTTTTAAATGAAATATATTGTTTTTTTTTTTGTTATATAAATATCGACGACTGAGTAAAACATCACCCTAAATTGTTTCAAAAACGCCCTGTTGCAGAATTTTTTTCAATAACGACCTATTTCAGAACTTGCTTCAATAACGTTCTATTTCGGAATTTGTTTCAATAACGTCCTTTCAGAGAAATATATATGGAAATTAAATAAAAGAAATAAAAATTTGTTTTCTGAACGTCGCTACACTTTATTCGCTGCTTGTGTTTAATCATACAAGAATATGTAAATACATATCAAGCCGTATGCGCCGGAAAGATGTAAAGGCCAAATTCAAAAATGTTCAGGAGAAGGTTTTTTAAAATTTTTTTTACTTTCATTTCTTTATTTCGATTCCTTTTTTTTGCTTTTCGACAATTTTTAATCAACTTTAACCACAAAAAATATAAAACTATACTTTTCTAAAACGAAATTTAACGCTGATCCCGAATATATCCATTTTTTTGTGACAGACCCTGTTTCTGAGATATCGGTAAAAATGTAGAAAAAACCGTATATACAAGACATTGCATGACATACATAAGTGCATAAAAAATTGTATTAGCCACCGTAGCGATTTGGCATCTAATTAAGCATGGGTAACACTGCGCTGCGCGGCGCAATTGTGCTGACACCAACCCTGGTGTTATTGCGCTAACTCCGATTTGGGAAATGCGCCAACTCAATATAGCGCCAACTCAATATAGCGCCAACTCAATGTAGCGCCAACTCAATGTAGCGCCAACTCAATGTAGCGCCAACTCAATGATGCGCTATTGCAATATAACACTGACTCAATTTCGTGCGCTAACACCAGCACCAATATAGAGCTAGTGTAAAATGGCGCAACCACAACGCCAATAACAGCACCGTAGTATATGTATACGTATGACAACGTCACAATTATGTGTGCTTGATAGTGATCTAAGTGACTCTAATTTCCAGCATATTTTCACATATATACGGAATATTTTTCCAAATGATTATGAAAATTAAAATTAATTGTGCCCTCGTATATGTAAGCAGAATTGCGCCAAAAGAAATAAAACGGGGATGGTAAACAGTAACAAGCGAAAAAATGTTATTTATCGATTATTCGATGACAATTGCGCTAAAGGTGTATTGCGCCAGTACCGTGAGTTGGCGCCACGGTTGGCGCTGGCGTTATTGTATCAGCGCCAAAAAAAATTGCGCCATTACCCATGGCTACATCTAATAAGAACTGATAAAGAGGATCCCAACAAACATTTTTTGCCTTTGCACTTAAAAATTGGTCAAGTAGTTTGGTTACAATGGCAAAAAGAATGAAAAAATCTAAGTTTGTATAAGGAATTTCAGATCCGACTCCTTTCTATCCTATAAAGAATTTAAATGTGAACATTTTGAGACTACTTTTGCAATAATGGGATGTATCAGTATTTATATTTACCTATTTTTATTGAGAGTTCTTAACCTAGCATTTTCCGTTTCTTTATAAAACTTTATTAAGAAGTAACATTTAACATTATTTCTTTCCATTTATTATGAGTAGGGCATGGAATTTCATGTACTAAAAAATATGCCTATAAAAAATGCAACAAAAACTGAGAAATATGCATGAAAAATCAAAAAAAATGCATTAATTCAAATTTTTTCAACTTCAGATAATTCATGTTTATTGAAGTTACAATAGTTAAATAAATTAGGTACAAACATTTTTTAATTAAATTTTGCTCTTACGTTGTACGTTTATACATATCGTTAGCTTAGAGTGCAAACTGTGTAAGTCCACTTTTTATGAAAAACTGTATTTTTATGTAGAACGCTACAAAAATCAAATACGCACCACGCTAAACAAGTCTGTGATATTTCTAATCGTTGTTATTCAGCGATACGCAAATTGTGTAAGTCCAAAAAGCGAAGAAAATTGTGTAAGTCCAAAATATTTACCTGAACAGAAATTTTTTTTTTTCATTTCGAAATTTGTTAATTTTTTGTTTTTTGTCTCTCCTACAATGTTTGAAAAAAGGACTTACAAAATTTGCACTCTAAGCTAGCAATATGTATGTATGTTTTTATAGATATGTACATAAATTCAGTCTTGAACATTTCATAATTTGTAAAGGTTAATCCTTATTTAACGATTCATTAGCATACACAATGAAATATTTTTTCATATTCTCAAAAAGAAAACTTTGCCGATTCGGTCGAAAAAAGCTCTTATACATAGAAAACGAACGTTCTACATCCACAGAGGTAATGTTTGAAAACGGCTCTTTGTCGACAGGTATGCACCGTATCGAAAATACTAATAATAGCCGTGTTCACACGAAACTCTATTCGTCGTCAGATGACTGTTATGCATGAATTTCGTTTGTATAAAACTGTCAACTAGCAAATTACAAAAACAGGTAATATAATGGGAAATATGTAATAAAAAAATGCAATCAACGCAAAATATGTAAAAATATGCATATATGACCAAAATATGCAAAATATGCAAAAACATTTGAATGCCATTTTTAAGACAATTTCACGATTCGCAAGGATTGTTTATTTTGCTCTACCTAAATCTAAGAAAAAAATGTATTTGCATAGATTTCCATGCCCTAATTATAAGTTTTGAAGTGCACAATGTCTCTCAAAACAGTGATCAATAGGATAAAGAATTAATTGAATAAAAAAATTAATGGATTTCGCGAGGATAAATAATGAGGGATGTAAGTACTTTTGGCTACCTTTTGGGACCCTAACGTCCCCTAACGTCGTTAGAACTTTATTCCAAAATTATGGAGCAATAAAGTGCAATATGCCGCACAAGAAAACCATATTGGTCATCGATATGTAATAAATAGGGCTTGGAAATCTATGCAAATACATGTTTTTCTTAGATTTAGGTGGCCGCTGTGGTGCAGTGGGTAGAGTGCTCGCCTGCTATGCCAGAGGTCTCGGGTTCAAATCACGGTCCGAGCAAAACACCAAAACAATTTTTCTAATTAGTAAAAATCCAATTATTGGGGTTTTTAAGAGCAGCGGTCACCTCTCGGCAGTGGACGGCATACCCTCCGAGTGTATTTCTGCCATGAAAAAGCTTCTCACAAAAAATGCATTCGCCGTTCGGAGCCGGCATAAAACTGTAGGTCCACCCAATTAGTAGGAAAAACAAAAAGGAGCACACCTCGAATTGGGAGAGAAGCTCGGCCATAAAACTCGTCAGAGTTATAATAGCGCCATTGTATTATATTATTATAAAATAAATAAACAATCCTTGCGAATCGTGAAATTGTCTTAAAAATGGCATTCAAATGTTTTTGCATATTTTGGGCATATATGCATATTTTTACATATTTTGCGTTGTTTGCATTTTTTTGTTACATATTTCGCATTATATTGCCTATTTTTGTAATTTGCTAGTTGACAGTTTTATACAAACGAAATTCATGCATAACAGTCATCTGACGACGAATAGAGTTTCGTGTGAACACGGCTATTATTAGTATTTTCGATACGGTGAATACCTGTCGACAAAGAGCCGTTTTCAAACATGCTCCTATTACCTCTGTGGATGTAGAACGTTCGTTTTCTATGTATAAGAGCTTTTTTCGACCGAATCGGCAAAGTTTTCTTTTTGAGAATATGAAAAAATATTTCATTGTGTATTCTAATGAATCGTTAAATAAGGATTAACCTTTACAAATTATGAAATGTTGAAGACTGAATTTATGTACATATCTATAAAATACATATTGCTAGCTTAGAGTGCAAATTTTGTAAGTCCTTTTTTTCAAACATTGTAGGAGATACAAAAAACAAAAAATTAACAAATTTCGAAATGAAAAAAAAAAAAAATTCTGTTCATGTAAATATTTTGCACTTACACAATTTTCTTCGCTTTTTGGACTTACACAATTTGCGTATCGCTGAATAACAACGATTAGAAATAAGACAAGTATCACAGACTTGTTTAGCGTGGTGCGTATTTGATTTTTCTAGCGTTCTACATAAAAATACAGTTTTTCATAAAAAGTGGACTTACACAGTTTGCACTCTAAGCTAACGATATGTATAAACGTACAACGTAAGAGCAAAATTGAATTAAAAAATGTTTGTACCTAATTTATTTAACTATTGTAACTTCAATAAACATAAATTATCTGAAGTTGAAAAATTTTGAATTAATGCATTTTTTTATTTTTCATGCATATTTCTCAGTTTTTGTTGAATTTTTTATGCGCATATTTTTTATTTTTTAGTACATGAAATTCCATGCCCTAGTAATAAAATACAAAGTAGAAGTGTTCAAAGTGATAAAACCCTTGGTTAAATTCCAACAAAACCCCGTTAAATTTGTTTATTTGTCACTAGTCTTCAATAATTTGAAAAGCAAAAAAGATGTAAAAGCCACTTCGTACAAGTAAGCCATTTCTACAAAAAAGTGAAAATCGGAAATCATGGCCTTTACATCTTTCCGGCGCATACGGCTCGATATGTATGTGCATAAGTTAGAGACGAATTATAAGAAGTGTTTTAATTTTCACTTGTTTTTATACCAGTGGTTGTTTTTTCGCAAGTATAACTCTTGCCCAAACGAATGCGACTATAGTAGGAAAGAAACTAGCAACACATTTCTATCAGATGTCGAAGGCAGGCAATGGCTCAGTGGCTAGAACTGTAGTCATTGTACTGCAAAGAGCGCAAGCTCGATTCTTGGCAGAAGCAAAAGTAACCTGATGAGTCTTAGAGGGATCTGAGGTTAAACTGCTATAGTTACATCCATGCTTAAAACTTTTTTTCTAAGAGGCTTTTTTTATGTTTAAGAAAAAAAAAACTAAAAAATATTTATTACATTATAGTTTAGAAAGTAAAAAAGGACCAAAAGTGGCCCGAATTTTTAAAAAGGTTCAAATATTGCATATTTTCAAAAAGTTCGGTTCCGGTGGCCTGGCTCTTAAAAAGGTTCAAATTGCCACTTTAGTGGCCCCAGCGGCAATGCTGGAATAAATAGATGTATGTACAATGTACCAGTGCACACTGGTCGTATTTGTATGGAGAGTGGGACAAAACTCAATTTCTTGAAAACGGATGGACCAACCGAAGCCAACTTTGGCACATTGGTGTCCCACTATACGACTCATCCTCCAGAAAAATTAAAAGCATACATATATGTATGTTGTAATCCACGTCCACCACTAACACTAATTTACAGCCAAAAGATACCAAGAAAACCAGGAATAGGGGAGGATAGGATGTCGCGTTCTGATCGCGACAAAATATTTTTCCTTTTGTTACTCCCACTATGTATGTATGCACTGGCAGAGCAAATTTTCATTTGTTTTGTTTATTTACCTTTTTACCTTTTATCCTTTGTTCCCAACGGGGAGCGCACCCTAGCGGCGACAAATGAAGTTATATGATATTGCCATGATGGGCAGTACTGGCGGAGTGTGTTGCGAGCTTTTGCCTTTTAGCGGAGTTCCCCACCAAACTGTTATACATATATGTTAATATGTAGGATGTAAATAAAGAAAAGCAATGAGCGCGGAAGGCGCAGAAAGGGGTGTCATCGCTTTCGTCGCTTTTGCGGTGCATTAAGGCATCCGCTAGATGAAGGCAGTTTATGTGTGTGTGGTTGTATATCATTGGTCGGGGCATCGGTGATGACCGCACAGGTTAGCGGTTCGGTGCGACCGAGTGGTTACCCACACATACAGCCTGATGGTATATACAAAAATGTATATGCTGGCGCGCAGCCTTCGGCCTGGCTCGCGGGTGCGCGTCAGAATACTCTTGTATGCGATTGTGAGAAGATCTCTTTTTGTGCGTGCGATTTTTTAAATATTCATAAAGGCGTTGGTGTTAAAAAAAAAAAAAAAAAAAAATAGAAAAATAAAAGATAGTGGTATCAGTGTGTCAAGTGGGTTAGATAAAGGTTTCTGAAAAAAAAAAGAGTTAAAGGAATGTTCTGAGGAAAAGTTAAATAAAAAAAAAAGGGAGGTTTAAGATCTGAAGGAAAATAGTGTGGGTTAGGGTGTGACAAAAAGAAGAAAGTGAAATCAAGGTGGATCGTGGCGAGTTGGTGGTGGACACCGCGGAGATTTTGAAGCCGGAACATACTCCGGCTTGGTTAAGCATACTTTGTGTTGTTGTTGTAGAGTTTGTCGCCTCTTTGTTTCGCCCCCTGTGTTCCTTAACCCATCCTTCTAGCATCCCGCACCCAGAGCCCAGTCATTTGGCGGCGGGTTAAAGTTGTTCCTGGCAGCTCAGGAACTGTGCGAGTGGGTTCGTAACCTTCCGGTTGGACCTCACCTCGGGTGCACCCATAAAACATTTGTTTGTCACAGTTTGGGTATTTTGAAAAAAAAAAATATTGGTATTTTATTTTTGGTTGGTCTTAGTTTGTGTGTTTGATTTATTATATGTACCCACCCCGTCTCCACTGAGTGAGTCGGTGCATTCGTTTTAGTTATTGTCACCTAGTGTTGTTGTTTTACCCTTTTTGGTATTAAGCCGTGGCATTGTGTTGTTTGTAGAAAAGGGTAGGTGACAAGGAATTGACTTGGAACTATTTTTTTAAATTTTTTGTATGGTGAGGTTTTTGAGATAACGGTAATTTTGTGTTTTTTTATTATCACTTCATTCAAAAATTATTTTCGCTGGAGTTACAAATGCGATAAACGCAAGCAGTATCTCATTCGAGAGGCAATTAAAATACGCTTCAAACGACATACATAGTGGTTTAATAAAAACTCGCTGAGTGATAGCTGGTCAAAAATCAAAATTTTGTGGATTTTTTGCGATTTTTTAAAAAATTTTGATTTTCAAATTAAGTTTTTTATAAAAATTTGTAAAAATCAGGAAAGTTTTATTCTTTTAAAAATTTTCCCATTTAATTGCAAACACTTTAAGCGTAATATCAGAGAGCTTGTGAAGCAAAAAGGATATTTTGGACGAAAAACTTGGTTAGGTGACTTAACTATGTGAAAACGACTTTATAGGTCAAAAGGACATTAGAGGTAAATATAGAGCTTAAATTAAATGCCTTGGCACCTCCTTTAAGAGAGATTGAGGAGAAAATTAATTTATTAAATATTTATGTACAAATGTACGTACATACATATGTATGTATTTCAACTAAATTTTTCTTTTATTTCTTAATTACTCGAACACTTCATTGCTATATTCATCGCTAGAACTTGATGAATCATATGCAAAATACATTTATAATTAAGAAATAAATTACCAAAATAGCACAAATAAAAAATACGGAAAAAATTGCGCACAGATTGTAAATAAAATCAAACAGCTAGTGCAGAAATTATAGGGATGGTACTTTCGTCATTCGGTTTACCGATAAACAGTCGACGTCGTCACAATACGCTAAAAGCCCGTCTCCACATAACTTGTTTCACCAAAGAAACATGTAGCAAAACATCTCGCTAAATAACCCGTCTCCACGTGGCTGATCGTGATTCAGTTTAACATTTCTCTTTCTTGCTCTTCTTAAATGTTTGTATGTTTGCTTAGTTTTGCGTTTTTGTTTTGGTCTGTGTGAGATTTCGATAGATTTTCGATACAAAATTAGAGAAGACATCGATATCATCGAGGTTGGCAAGATGATTCAGAATGAAACAGTGTTTCAATCTTCACTCGCTCTCAGAAATTTTGTATGAAAATTGGCGAGATTCGGCACTGGTTTCCGTGTCGAAACAAGATTGAGAGAGAAAATGGAGAAAAAAAGAGCGAAACACGTTATGTGGAGACATGGTATTATACCGGAAACCAGTGCCGAATCTCGCCAATTTCCATACAAAATTTCTGACAGCGAGTGAAGATTGAAACACTGTTTCATTCTGAATCATCTTGCCAACCTCGATGATATCGATGTCTTCTCTAATTTTGTATCGAAAATCTATCGAAATCTCATACAGACGAAAACAAAAACGCAAAATATAAGCAAACATACAAACATTTAAGAAGAGCAAGAAAGAGAAATGTTAAACTGAATCACGATCAGCCATGTGGAGACGGGTTATTTAGCGAGATGTTTTTCTAGATGTTTTGTTGGTGAAACAAGTTATGTGGAGATGGGCTTTTAGCTAATACCGATTTTGCGTCGATGTGACGACGGCGTGATATCGACTGAAAAGTGGCAACAACGACAACCGTAATAGGGGTGTTTATGCTTCCTAATATGGCCCCAAAATTACCTTTTTCTAACTACAAATAATAAGCTTCACCTCCGCTTGTTCTTCTCTTCTCCCATTGTGGCATCTTCTTCCCCTTCACTGCTTGCTATGATCATTTAATTTATTCTACTCCGGATTCGAACCATGGCATCAAGCTGAAATTCGTCATCATATATGTAGTGGCCCTTATTTTCGAAAGTCGGAAATTTGTAGGTGTTACCCACTGATATGTTTTTGTTTAATAAAAAAAAATAATACCCTGAACATTTTGGCCCGATTGAACAACTCTAACCCGTGCCACAACGAGTTGAAGTTGAAAAATTAGCAACATCACTTTAAGTAAGCGCTGCTTTTGGTTATGCCGCGATAAATATATGTATGAGCGAAAACCTAACTCTGGGATGTTTACAAGTTTAAATTTGCATAAAATTAATGAAAATGCTTTTATTATTTTACCGTTGCAATTGCTTGAGTAGCAAGAATCGTAGAAGATGTATGTACGTACATACATATGTAGATGACATTAAATTTTGGTTCTCACGTATAAATCAACATAGTATTAAAACAATAAAATCAAACATTTCACTTATTAATTTAAAATCATAGTCCATATTCTTTTCTTTCAATACAATAATTTTAAAATGTGCAACTGGTGAAGTCAGTTAACTGAAGCACATGCCGCGCATAGGTACATTTTTAGCACAAAGTGAGTTTCTGTCGTCATTGGGAAAGTTTGTGTCCGTATCGTGGCCACTTTACGCGTAGTCAGCGTAACTACCGTTTGAAAATGCTTCCAAATATAATATCGAGACGGTCCAGCACTATTCATGATAGAGTCCTCAGTATCGGTTTCCCATTCATCTTCCTCGAAGAAGAAGGAACTTAGAAAATTAAAAGTTTCCAATTTTCTACATTTGCACACCATTTTTGTTGAATTCTGATATAAAAATAAAATTGTGACAAAAATCACCTCCATAAGGTCCCTGGACTGGTATTTAGGTACTTTTGTCTGTGGATACCTAATGAAATTCTATGGCGAATAAGTTTCTATAACTATTTACCTCTCTAACGACCTTCGAAAAAATATTTTTTGCAGACTTTCTAAAAAGGGAGTAAAAGCGACCTTATCGTCGGAGAGTTATGCCTCAGACACATATGTGGTATGAATATTATAATATCAATACTATGATTTGGCTTTACTATGAAAATTTTCAATTAAACTACAATATAAGAGTGACACATATGTGGTATAGATCGCAATATTTCTACTATACTACGATGTGTGTCTCTAGCATTAGAGAGTTAAAGTAGTATACAAAGTTACAGCTATTGCAATTGTTTGAGGGTTTTACAATGTGGATATTTCTTTCATTCTGTGTGAGAATTAGCTTGCTCAAAAGTGCTGTTGCAAATTGTTATAGAAAAATGAAATAACCCGCAGTGTGTTGGGACTTATTTCATTTCCCTCTTTGGGATTAATTTAATTCCTTTTATGTGGGAGTTATTTCACTGCTCCGCAAGCGCTTTCAATGGACTTTCAAGAGAATTAAAGTTCTGAATTGTATTTCTTATTTGTGCATGTACAACAATGTACAATTACACTAATAGAGTGCACTTATTTTTAAAATTTCCCATATAAATATGTATGTATGTACGAGCACATGAAAAAATATATATTTAAAATTTCAATTTTCTTCAATTGTTTGTATATATGAGTAAATAATCATCCATGACATTTCAGTACTTCAATATATAGAATATCAGTACATATTTTTTATTCATAAATCATTTATTTGTGGAGTCTAATAAATAACATTGTAATCTACTAAAATTCAAAAATATAAGAGAATTCGTCCAATATAAACGTCCACCGAACCATATAACCCTTGGTTCATTATTTCAACACATTGTGGCACGGGTTAACGTTGCCCAATCGAGCAAATATTAAACAGGGAATATTTTCTTCGTACATGAAACCATTTCAGGGGGTAACGTCTCAAAAAGTAGAAAAAAAATTTTTCCATAGGCGTAAGGGCCACTCTAATGTAGTGGGACATTCAACATTTTATTGGACTTTAGTAATACTTTTATACGTCCGTTTTTTTCGAAAAAGAATCTGTGAATAGTTGTCATCATTGTAAAAAGCAAAACTAAAGGATTTGAATTTTAAGAATTTTTATTCTTGGTTAAACAAGAGTATCTGGAATATTCTTGATTTGAGCACAAATTGGGCTTGTTTTAAAACAAGTTTCTTAATTTAAGTATATTCTTATTTTAGATATTTTCCATCTTAATTTTTAAAAACATAAACAGAAAATTTTTGTTCTTAGAATATTTAAGATCGAAATGATTGTTATTATTTAAATCCCATCAGATAAAGAGCGAAATGTCTTTGGTTTGCATGTTTGGCTGAAAAGATTAGGGTAGCAAATTTTGTGTAACGTTCCAGTCAAAAATACATATTTTTCTTTTTTTTTCGCGGAATGCATTTATATAATGCAATGTAATATATATTTCTTAAACATGCTTCATCCCGTGTTGCTGCTGGTAG
Source organism: Urophora cardui (assembly GCA_960531455.1). Lineage (NCBI taxonomy): Eukaryota > Metazoa > Arthropoda > Insecta > Diptera > Tephritidae > Urophora > Urophora cardui. The sequence continues at coordinate 85,918,661 of OY482670.1, read as the reverse complement.
CAAAAAAGCCCGGAAAAAAGCCGGTAGTATGGAGTAAAAAATGACCAAACATCTTTAACGTGGCAGTCTTTTTACAGGAAAAATTTAAAATTTTATTAACTAAATTTAAATTTTGTTGAATATGCAACATTGTTTCGCGAAGCACCTGGGACCTCTCATGTCAAGGGGTGACAAATGTTAGCAGTTGACACATTTATTGTCCATTTTAAAAAATTCGATTTAGAACTGCAAATATATGGTCAAAAAATCGACTCGATACGCAAGTATCGTGGAAGGAATGGAAAAAAAATTGTTCTGTGAGTAGAACTGAAAGACGAGAAAAAACGGACTATTGATAGACGCAGATTATGCCGTAGAAGGTCTTCTTCAAGTGGATTTCGCCGAGAATTTCGTTTGTGCAAACCAAGACGAGGTGCAGAACGCCCATTGGAATCAGCGACAACTTTCCCTTTTCACAAGTGGTTTATATTATAACGAATCTTTTAAAGCAAAAGTATTCTTATCCAACAATTTAGCTCATACAAAAGAAACTATTGTGATATATTTGTATCATCTCTTAAAAAATTAACCCATTTAAAAATTTGGAGTGACGGACCATCCTCGCAATTTAAAAAGAAATTTATAGCAAGTGTAATCATTCAATTTGAAGAAATATTCGGAATTAAAATTGTGTTGAACTATTTTGCAACATCACATGGAAAAGGATGTGTGGATGGAATAGGAGCCACCGTAAAAACTATTGTTCAAAAACACATTAGGGCACGTAATGTTGTTGTAAATAATGCATGTGATTTAGTACTTGCATTTCATATGACTGCATCTAGAATTTCTGTTGAGGAAATTACGGAAGAACAAATTGACTGTGTTAATAATGAGTTGAAAGTTGTTGAGCTTTTCTCAAAAACAAAGCCAATAAAAGAAATATATCCAGCGCTCACCAAATACAAAACAAAGACTTAAAAATGTTCTTTTCTAATAAATTGAATTTTTATTTACTGCTTTGTTCATACAATGTATCGAAAATTCGTACGTGTAACATGACAGACAAATTCTTGTAACGTGGCAGTCCGCACCTTATTGCTCATAAATCATCTTAAAATGTATCTTTTAGGTACACTGAACCACTCTCCCTATGGGTTTACCTCTTATATGGGACATATAAGAAAAGCAAAAAAATCTGTTGGTTATATTCGCAGATTTTTCGCAAAATGTACAGTAACATCGGAATACACTTCCAAAACTATGTAACGTTCCAGTCCGATGAAATTTGGCTTAACATTTTAGTTACGAAAGGTACAGAGAAATGGTAATATTCAATATGAAGCCTCTAGGGAGACTCACGATATGCGCTTACAAGATATCATTTTAAAAATATGGTTTCGGAGATATGAGGTTAAACAGTGTACGATTGTAACGTGGCAGTCAAAAATCTTGACCATATATAAAAAACGAAAGAGACCTTTAACCAAAAAAATAAAAAACGAAACAAATATAAAAAAAAAGAAAAATAATAAAACCCAACTAATAGTGTGTTTTTCACCATGAACGGGGCTGACCCCCCCGAAAGCAACAGGTTTCGACTACTCGATCCTGACTTTAACCCACCAACCAAACGACCAAAATATAAAGACTTTGTGCCTCTACCCGTCCCGAAAACCTCCAATGACCACATCCCTCACTACTTGGTAGCCTCGGCCAATGGTCCTGATGTTGATGGCAAAATTCGTCCACTCTCGTCCTACAACGTTTTTGAAATCGAAAATGGTATTAAATTCATTTGCTCCGAAAACACAATAGTCACTGAACTTAGATCGGGTGACTTATTAGTAAAAGTAGATAACCTCAAAACTGCTGAAAAGTTTCTCAAATCTACCCATATTGGTTTAATACCCGTAAAATTCTCCTCCCACAAAGGGCTTAACACTACCCAAGGCAGAATATTCTCCACGAATATAATCAATCTATCAGAAGAGGAATTAGTAAAGTATCGAAGTTAAAAAAATTACACGGAGGGATGGCGTAAATGTAACACGTACAGGTACTGCCATCATTACGTTTGACCTCATACGCAGACCAGAAATCCTCAAGATTGGTTGGGAAAGAGTGCGCGTGCAAGAATATATCCCCAACCAGGGCCGTGCGCACGGTGGGGGGGGGTTAAACCCCCCCCATGACCAAATCTAAGTTGCAATTATTTTGCAAAAATTTTCAAAACACAGTTTATAAATTTTGCATTGAATCTTGACTCATAATTTTTGACAAAATTAGTACAATAATTTTACGGAAGAAGAAATTGGTGAAAGTTGCAAAAAATAAGGTTGGCCAATACATAAGTTCGGCATTTTGAATTTCACTTGGAGCTTTCCGAAAATACAAAGTTGTGTAGCATATGTTCGTTTGAAATTTTTCAAAAAATTGTACTGATAACAAAAAATTTTCATTTTGTGAAAACAGTGAGCAGTTTCAATTAACAAGTACTGTAAACAGTACTATTCAGGACCTGGTTAAATAGGTTTTGATGAATCAGAATTAGACCAGATAAGTCAACTATTTTCGCAAAGGGATGTTCTCATTGTTTGTTTACGTTTGACGGAAACACGGTGTATTTTATATAATGCGGATACCGCGTAAGGTGGGCGTAGCCACACCCATTTTCAAAATTAGTATCAATTATCCGACTAAGCATATGAATATTATTCTTTGTGCAAAATTTCATTCCTTTATGACTTTTAGTTACAAAGATGTCACGTCACAAATTTCACAAGGCCATTTTAGAAATGTTTTTGTAAAAAAGTAGGCGTGGTTATACACCGATTTCGCTAAATTTTTTTAACGTATATTAGTACAAGTAATAAAAGTTTAACCCTAAGTTTCGTCATGTGGCCGCTGTGGTGCAGTGGGTAGAGTGCTCGCCTGCTATACCAGAGGTCTCGGGTTCAAACCCCAGTCCGAGCAAACACCAAAAAAAAATTTTCTAATTAGTAAAAATCCAATTTTTGGGTTTTTTTAAGAGCAGCGGTCACCTCTCGGCACTGGGCGGCATACCCTCCGAGAGTATTTCTGCCATGAAAAAGCTTCTCACAAAAAATGCATTCGCCGTTCGGAGCCGGCATAAAACTGTAGGTCCACCCAATTAGTAGGAAAAACAAAAAAGGAGCACACCTCGAATTGGGAGAGAAGCTCGGCCATAAAACTCGTCAGAGTTATAATAGCGCCATTGTATTATATTATTATTATTATTATTCGTCATAACATATCAATTATAATAATTATTTTTTGAGTTATGGGCTCCGAAATCTCGTAGATTCCTTTGTCCAAAAAGGGGCGGTGTCACGCCCGTTTTCAAAAGTTTTTCTGTTTTTTGTTTCCGGCCTATTGTGGGACTCATGCCACAAAATTTCAATCAATTATCTTTATATTTGACAGAATTCTTTTCCGTACCTCGAAGAATCGCAATGTTAAACGGACTTTAATTATAGCCATGTATTCATAAAAGTGCGAATAATATGCCACCATATCACAAATTCTCTATCAAATACAGACAAATTTTTACAACCAAAAAAATTTCTTGGGTATAATTTTAAGCATCAGAGTATGCAGTTTCAGAAAAGTTAGAGAACATTTAAATTTATGATGTATGGGTCTGGATATCTGCTTCAACAAATATGTTTATCTTAGCGAAAAATGTATGCGAATGCAAACCAAAATTAAACCCCCCCCCCCCCCCAAGGCTAATTCCTGCGCACGGCCCTGTCCCCAACCCAATGCGTTGCAAGACCTTCCATAGGCTCGGCCATACTAAAAATCGTTGTTAAAATGCTGAATTATGCAGTAAGTGCGGGACCCCTCCTCCACATACCTCTTGCCCTAAGATCTTCTGTGTTAACTGCCAAATCGATAATCATCCAGCAAGCGACCCAAGCTGCCCTACCTTTCTCAAGCATAAATCCGTCAATAAAATAAAAGTGGATCGTCGGTGCACAGTCAGAGAGGCATGGAAAGTTTTCAAAAGCAATCCCAATGCTTATCAGCTACAACCCCTCCAACGAAAGAAATCAGCCCCCACCTTTGCACAAGCACTAAAAAATAACAACAACACTCCATATACAGAACTACAAAGGAAAGCACAAAAAATCCATGAAATCAACACAAACAAATCTCAACCAACGAATAACGGATCCAAAAACGATCACTCCACATCAACGAAAAAAACAACCACTACATCAAATACTCAACAGCCAAACATCACATCTCCAGTAAAGCAGCAAAATGACTTGTTTTCAACAACTGCTAGCTCTTCCGAACTACCAACTTCTAACCCCGCAGATCATGAGGCCAGCCATCGAACACCCTCCTCACCTCACACCTCAAGCCCAACCACCAGCGATTCAGAAATGAAAGACTACAGTAAACTATACGATAAATATCCTTATCTTAACCCTTAAAAACACATCTCAAACCAACAATACTACCCTGCAGTAAAAATATGCAATGAATCCTTAATGAATAACTGATACAATTCACCTATGACGATGAGGCATTAGTGAATAATAATAATAATAATATTAATACAATGGCGCTATTATAACTCTGACGAGTTTTATGGCCGAGCTTCTCTCCCAATTCGAGGTGTGCTCCTTTTTGTTTTTCCTACTAATTGGGTGGACCTACAGTTTTATGCCGGCTCCGAACGGCGAATGCATTTTTTGTGAGAAGCTTTTTCATGGCAGAAATACTCTCGGAGGGTATGCCGCCCACTGCCGAGAGGTGACCGCTGCTCTTAAAAAACCCAATAATTGGATTTTTACTAATTAGAAAAATTTGTTTGGCTCGGACCGTGGTTTGAACCCGAGACCTCTGGCATAGCAGGCGAGCACTCTACCCACTGCACCACAGCGGCCACAGCGGCATTAGTGAATACTTTCATATAAAGAGTGATGAATTTTTCATATAAATGGTTTGCTTTCCTCAGAAAAAAAAACAAAAAAACAAAAATTGTACTCAGTTATGACGACAGTGATGAATATTCAACAAGGAATCATCAATGATCATTCAGCAGTGAAACAAATTTACTGCAGGGTATTCAAGAAAACTTATAAGCATACATATACATATCTATATATATAAAAATCTCATGAAACATTCTTTGTGCGGGATAAACTTTTTAAACTACTGAACCAATTTTGATAATATTTGGTAGTAACATGTAATTGTGCTTCGATTGAGTAGTCAAATAGTTTTTATTTAAATTTTTGGTCAAACAGCGTAAATTTATGTAAAAATGTGTAAAAAACCAACCAAAATTAGCTTTACACGGCCATAAATCAAAACCGGATCAACCGATTGAAATATTTCTTCTTGGAAATGAAACTGAACCTTTTACTAAAGTTCTGCTATCAAACAATTAATATATTATCTTTTTAAATAACAAATAGCAATTCGTTTAAATGATACAAATGGATTCGATATGGCCGTATAAGCTATAATGTTGGTTTTTTACACATTTTTACATAAATTTACGCTGTTTGACCAAAAATTTAAATAAAAACTATTTGACTACTCAATCGGAGCGCAATTACATGTTACTACCAAATATTATCAAAATTGGTTCAGTAGTTTAAAAGTTTATCCCGCACAAAGAATGTTACATGAGATTTTTATATATATACATATGGTCAAAAGTAAAGCCGTAAATAGAAATAGAACACAAATAATAAAAAAAATAAAATTCACGAATAACAGCGACACCGCAGTAAATTCATGAATTTTATCGTTGCGTGAGTCAAATCCTTTTTGATTTCATATACTGAATAAATTTTATTTCTGATTTCGTTCTTTATCTAAATCCAGACAACTTTTTATTTGTGATTTCATTGTCAGTCAAATCAAAGAATATCGTGTATTTAATTTTTTTAAAATAGAAACCTTTCCAGTAATAAAAAATATGTTTTATCAGGATGGTGAAGCAGATCACAAAATAAAAGTATCTTTTATTTTGAATATCAAATCACTAATAAGATGATGATGACTGTTGATAACTTAAAGCCAATGCGAAGCTTGGCCGGGAATGCTAGTATCCATATATATAAATTTACACAAAAGCAAATCTACATATATATATATATACTAGCTGACCCGGCAAACTTCGTTCTGCCCAAAATAGATTTTTTTATTAATTTCATTTCAAAAATTGTTATTACACCGGTATTATTTTTAATAGAAAATTAACGATTTTCACTACTTCATTGTGTATACAACTTCAAAAATATATAATTTTAGTATTCAGTTTAAGGCTGCACGATACACAACATTTTTAGTTTTCTGTTCCAGATTTTTATTTTCACTGAGTATTGGCTATTTTCACTAAGTAAGTAAGAGGATTGATATAGTATACCTCCATAATGGTTTTCAGGCCCCTCCTCCAACCCTTTTAGATATATTCAGCCTCAAAAGTTTAGTACGTATGGGAGGTGCAATGTCCCATTTTTCGATAAATCTTTTTTTTTTGGGTGAACATGGTATTGATATCGTATATCTGCATAGTGATTTCTATGTACATGCCATGAACGCTTTTAAGGATATTTAGCCTTAGAAATTAAGAACGCATGGGAGGTGCCACTCCCCCTTTTCCCAAAACTACTGTTTTTTTCATAAGCACGCTATTGATATCGTCAATCTCCTGACCAATTTTCAGGTCCCAACCTTAAACGCTTTTATAGATATTCAGCTTGAAAAATTAAGTTTGTATGGGAGGTGCCACGCCCCCTTTTCCGATAACCTACACTTTTATGCGCAAAAATTGTTTTGACATCATATAGCTCTGTACCAATTTCCAGGTCCCTGACTTAAATCCTTTTAAAGATATTCAGCTTAAAAAATTAAGTGTTGTTGGGAAGTGCCACGCCCCCTTTTCGTATAAATCCTATTATTTTGCGTTAATATGGAATTGTTATCGTTTATCTCCATACCAATTTCCAAGCCCCTAGCGTAAACAATTTTAGAGATATTCAGCATGAAAAATTAGGTTTGTATGGAAGGTGCCACGCCCCTTTTTCCGATAACCCCCACCTTTATGCGTGGGAATGGTTTTTATATCATTTAGCTCTATACCAATTTTCAGCTCCCTAGCTTGAACTGTTTTAGAGATATTCAGCTTTAAAAATTAAAGTTGTATGGGAGGTGCCACGCCCCCCTAACATTTTTTAATTTTTTCTTCGACTAAACCTTCGCGGGGTAACAACAAACAAACCCCCCTAAGGAAGTATTTGATTTGGTTCAGCCGTTTTCAAGTTTTATCGTTACAATTAAATACCAAATAATTTTTATATATATAGATATATTCATATTAATTATTACATATAGTCTAATACATAGTTATTGTCAATGTTGTCGATACTCCAATGGAACATAAATGGATACTATAACAATTATATCGAACTTATTCAATCCCAAACCAACCCTTCACAACAACCGACTTTCTCAATCTTTTCCCTTCCAATCCAAATCCATTTATCCTCGCTGGCGATTTTAATGCCTGGAGTCCACTCTGAGGTTCAGAGCGCACAAACACCCGAGGTCAATCTATAGAAAACGCGATTCTCTCCTCCAACTGTATCGTGCTTAACGACGGCTCTCTGACTCACTTCTCCACCCACTCGACCTTTACACATATTGGGCCGTATTAATAAAAACGAAGGAAATACTTTTACTCAAGATTTTAGAAATTTGACATCAATTTGTATGAACCAAATTTCAAAATTTGAGTAAAAGGTCTCAAATTTTAAGCAAAAGCAAATGCTCAGCTTTTATTAATATGACTCATTGGTCTCACTCTCTCCTCCCCCTCCCTTTCAAATTATTCATCATGGCACCTTATAGAAGATCTCCACGGGAGCGACCACTTCCCTATCGTTACCAAAATTCATACCACTCGTACCAAAACCTTATTCACTCCCAGGATAGAATTCCTCACTGACAGAGCCGACTGGAGTAAATTTGAGCGTACTAGTGAATCCCTCTCTCTTACCTTCCCTCCTTCCTCCAAAATTAATAAAGAAGCCACCAACATGCAAAAAATTATTCGATGTGATGCCAACTACACAATCCCCCTTTCCTCAACCAAGCCCATCAAAACAGCCCCCATATGGTGGAGCAATGAAATCGGCTCCCTCCGACAATCCAAGAAACTCGCCTGGCACAATTACAAAAGGCAACGTACTCCCACTTCACTGGTTCAATATAAAAAACTTAATGCCAAGTTCCGTCGGAAAGCTAAGGACGCCAAACTTGAAGCTTTCAAAAAATCCTTTCAATCCTTTCTTTCATACCGAAAATTAAGCGTTCTCATTTCAAACACACGTTCCGATACTTTCCCACTTGACAACGGCACACCCCAAAGGATCACCGTTATCCGTTATTTTATTCACAATAGCCTTCAGCGAAATAAGCGACATCCTAAACCGTTTCCCTAGCACCAAACACCAAATTTACGCCGACGACGTACTCCTCTTCTCCAAGGCTAACAACATAACTCACGTTACTAATACATTCTCCGAAATCCTTCTTTCTTTATCCTCCTGGCCACTCTCCTCAGGTCCATCAATATGTCTTAATAAAACCCAAATGCTCCATATTCGTAAAAAACGTATGTGCCCCACTCTCTCCTTCACTTTCAACAATGTAGATATCACAAGTGGCCGCTGTGGTGCAGTTTGTAGAGTGCTCGCCTGCTATGCCAGAGGTCTCGGGTTCAAACCTCAGTCCGAGTAAACACCAAAAAAATTTTTCTAATTAGTAAAAATCCAATTATTGGGTTTTTAAGAGCAGCGGTCACCTCTCGGCAGTGGGCGGCATACCCTCCGAGTGTATTTCTGCCATGAAAAAGCTTCTCACAAAAAATGCATTCGCCGTTCGGAGCCGGCATAAAACTTTAGGTCCACCCAATTAGTAGGAAAAACAAAAAAGGAGCACACCTCGAATTGGGAGAGAAGCTCGGCCATAAAACTCGTCAGAGTTATAATAGCGCCATTGTATTATACCTAGTGTGTCGATAACGTCATTTGGTGGTTGCAGAGCTGTGGATACATTATGAAAGCCCGCTAATACGTCATCCACATACATTGAAATTCGCCATTGTATTATATGTTATAAGATATCTGAAGTACAAATAGCCTTAGGTATCGTTCTCGACTCTAAATACACATTTCAACTTCATTGTAAATATATTAGAAATAAGCTCAGTATAAGACTGCATGGCGCATATTCATAGTCGGTAATTTAACCGAAATTAGTAAAGTTGCAACTGAAATTTAGGAACCAACTTAGAAGATACATGTATTCATAGTCGTTTTTCAGACTTCTGCTAAATAGTTTCGATTTAGTTATAGTTATCGATAACATAATGTAGAACAAACAAACACATAAGTACCTAATTTGTTTACATAAAATTTGTACAAACGACAACAAAACGTACGCAAATAGCTTAAACAGAATCAGCGTCGGACGAATTTTCGTCGGACGCGGCGTTCTGTCAAACGATTAAATTACACGGCAGTATACGTGAATGAATAGAACGAAAACGCTGGCGAAAATCGCCCGGCGAAAATTCGTCAGAATAGACTTATTTCTAATTTGGACGCTATCGCCTGTCAAATAAATTATTTGGAACTTGCTAAAAACATGTAATAAAACAAAAATATACATTTTTTGTTGTGGAAAAAATGTAAAATATGGACAGAAGAGAAGAGTCAATGAAAGAAGTAAGGAAACAGCGTAATTATAAAAATATGCATATGGCAATTTCGCCTTGATTCTGTTTTACTGTGTAACCTAATACAAACGCACGCCGTCAATTTACTGTCAAAAATTTCTCATGCCCATACAACTTGTATGGGAGTAACCGAAATTGAACGGTGTGCGTAAAAAGCAAACTCGACGCCCAATTTTTGTTTTGCGTGACAGTTGAAATTAAGCATTGTGGGTGATTGTTTGCAAAAAAATTTACACTTGCTTTTGATATCGTGTGTGTTAGATACATATTCCACAAAATAACAAGATTTTCTCTGATTTTCTATATTTTTCTATTTCTTTATCTGTACACGCACGCAAGTCAATTTCGGTTAAACGCATATGAAAAATTTGCGTGCGTGCGTTAATTGACGACTTGCGTTTGTATTAGGTTACACTGTTACTGGGCGATATTTGCAAACAAATGTCATCGCCGCATCAGGCGAAAACACGTCCGGCGATTGGTTCTGTATAAAGCTAAAGGCTGCAGAATTTGTAAAAGTAAGTTAAATACTGCGAAAACTCTTTAATATATCTTAGCAAATGTAAATATAAAATAATGTACAAAGTACTTGAAGAGATACAGGCCCTCGGTTATTATTTGGAGAATCTCTTTTTAATATGTTAATGACGAATTGTGCTGTGGATTTGTCAAATCTGTAGCGTGCATAAAACTCGTCATCTTCAAGTTCAAATGGATCACTTCGCTCTTTGTATGTTTTCCTCTTTCTAATTAGCTCTATATCTTCCATAACTTCGAAATATGCTCCATATTTTCTTTAAATTACATTTTTTTCCTTGAGTTTGTAAAATATTTTCCACTGGTGTCACCTACCCTTTTACACAAATAACAAAACGCCACGGCTTAATACAAAAAGGGCACAACAACAACACTAGGTGACAATAACTAAACTGAATGCACCGACTCTCTCAGTGGAGACGGGGTGGGTACATATGTATAATAAATTAAACACACAAACTAAAATCAACCAAAATACAACTTCGAAAATTTTTCACAAAAATACCCAAAGATAAGACAAGCAAATGTTTTATGGGTGCACCCGAGGTGAGGTCCAACCGGAAGGTTACGAACCCACTCGCACAGTTCCTGAGCTGCCAGGAACAACTTTAACCCGCCGCCAAATGACTGGGCTCTGGGTGCGGGACGCTAAAAGGATGGGTAAGGGATACAGGGGGGCGAAACAAAGAAGCGACAAAGGGCACAACTACAACAACAAACGAGATACTTAACCAAGCCGGAGTGTGTTCCGGCTTCAGATCCTCTACGGTGTCCACCAGCCACTTGCCAAGATCCACCTTCCTTTCTTTGTACACTCCTACTTCTCGAATAATTTCTTTCCTCCTAAAAACTTTTCACCTTTTTTTTTTTCCTCAAAACTTTATTTAATTTCAATACTATAATTTCCACTTTTCCACCACTCTTCCTTTCACTGAACTTTTCTTTTTTTTCAACTAAAATTTTTCTCAAAAGCCGATCGCACAAAAAGAGTTGCTACCGCACTCGCATACAAGAGTATTCTGGCGCGCACCCGCGAGCCAGGCCGAAGGCTGCGCGCCAGCATATACTTTTTTGTATATACCATCAGGCTGTATGTGTGGGTAACCACTCGGTCGCACCGAACCGCTAACCTGTGCGGTCATCACCGATGCCCCGACCAATGATATACAACCACACACACATAAACTGCCTTCATCTAGCGGATGCCTTAATGCACCGCAAAAGGTACGAAAGCGATGACACCCCTTTCTGCGCCTTCCGCGCTCATTGCTTTTCTTTATTTACATCCTACATATTAACATATATGTATAACAGTTTGGTGGGGAACTCCGCTAAAAGGCAAAAGCTCGCAACACACTCCGCCAGTACTGCCCATCATGGCAATATCATATAACTTCATTTGTCGCCGCTAGGGTGCGCTCCCCGTTGGGAACAAAGGATAAAAGGTAAAAAGGTGAATAAACAAAACAAATGAAAATTTGCTCTGCCAGTGCATACATGCATAGTGGGAGTAGCAAAAGGAAAAATATTTTGTCGCGATCAGACCGCGACAACTCCGCCCTTTCCTCGTGAAAGAAGGAAACTTCCTTCTTTGGCCCTAATGCTACCTATCCCGATACGGCCTTAAATCCCTAACATTCCATGTACCCTTCTCCCTATCATTCTCATCTACTAAAACATATGTCCAGGGAGATACCCTCTTTTTAATCACAAAAGGCCCTACATACTTAGGCGCTAACTTCGCTGCAAAATAATTAGCCGCATCGGACAACGCAAAATTCTTTCTCCACACTAACTCTCCTGGCATATATTGTACATCTCTTCTCCTAAGATTATACTGTTTAGCTAACTTAGCTCCTGCCTGCTCCAACTTCAATCTTATGTCTGCTCTAATCTCCACTAACTTTCTAGCTCTCTCCTCGCAATTCAATTGTTCCTGCTCTCCTAAGGACCTTATATAACCCTGACTACCTTCAAGCACCATGTCCCGACCAAAGTTAACAAAGTATGGTGTAACTCCTAACACCTCATGCTGTGATGACCTAATGCAACACGCTACCTTCGCTAACTGTTGATCCCATGACCTCTGGTTCTCTGAAACATAAGCCCTAAGGGTAGTCTTAATAATTTGATTAATCCGTTCCGCTGGATTAGCCTGCGGATGATAATGCGCAGTGTATCGCAACTGAACGCCGTAGAGACCACAGAGACCCTGAAGCTCACGACTCTTAAACTGGGGTCCATTATCACACACAACGGAACTCGGAACGCCAAACAATAGGAAAACATCGTTTTCGAGAAATTTAAAGACACCCTTCGCCGTCGCAGTACGTAAAGGAAACAACAATGAAAACTTCGAAAAATAATCCACAACCGTAAGAATATATTGGTAACCTCGAGTCGACTTTACCAAAGGACCAACCAAATCAACACAAATCATCTCCCACGGTTCAACTTCCTTAGACCTCTCTATCATTCCCCCAGCTGGCTGTTTATTATCAGGCTTTACCTGCTCACATGTCTTACAAGTTCGAACATACTTGGCGACATCAGACTTCATTCGCGGCCAATAAAACTTCTGGGCAACTCTAGCGAACGTTTTCCTCACACCCATGTGTCCTCCTAACGGACTATCATGGCAACTTTTCAAAACATTTTCCCTCTGAGAATTTTCGATAACCATTTTCCATTCGGGCCCCTCCCCGTAAATGGATGGATACGGCGATTTAACAAATTTATAAAGGACACCATCTTCTACTCTCCACGCAGGGTACGACAAAGGATTCTCTGACACCGATTCAATCATTTTCGTTATCCAAGGGTCCGACGTAGAAATTTCAAAAATAACAGGAACATTTCTCGACAACAAATCTGGAACAACATGTTCTTTCTCTTTCCTATGGATAATCTCGAAATCATATTGCTGAAGCTTCAATGCCCAACGAGCCAATCTACCACGAGGATCTCTCAACCTATTCAACCAAATCAGAGAATAATGATCCGTAATAACTTTAAATTTCGTTCCTTCGATGTATGGTCGCAACTTCTCGACCGCCCACAGGACCGCCAAACATTCCTTTTCTGTGGTGGAATAATTTTTCTCACCTTTATTCAGGGACCTACTCAGATATGCTATCACCTTCTCACCGTCTTCAAAATCTTGGGTCAACACAGCTCCTATGCCAAAGTCTGACGCATCCGTTTGTATAAAAAAGGGCCTATCAAAATCTGGGCAACTTAAAACGGGCGCCGTAACTAAACGTTCCTTAGCTTCTCTAAAACTCCTATCACATTCTTCACTCCAAATGAACTTTTTATTCTTTTCCGTTAATTCGGTGAGAGGTCTAACTAACTTTGATGAATCTACGGTACCAGGACACTGTACCTACAAAAGATCTAACCTGCTTAACATTTCTCGGGACTTCTATCCTAACCATTGCCTCTACCTTTTCAGGATCAACATGTAGGCCGTTTCTATCTACGACATATCCTAAATACTTTAACTCAGGCCTACAGAAACTGCATTTCTCTCTATTGAGTTTTAATCCTGCCTGATAGATTAGCTGTATCCAAAATCTCTTTCAGAATTTCCAAATGTTTTTCAAACGTTTTTGTTACGATGAGTATATCACCCAAATATACAAAAACATGGGGCTCTAACTCTGGTCCTATGACCGAATCTATAAATCTCTGCCACGTTGCAGGCGCATTATGTAAACCGAATGGCATTCTCTTAAATTGGAAAAGACCTCTACCTGGCACCGTGAATGCCGTATAGGGCCTAGAACTCCTCTCTACTGGTATTTGCCAGTAAGCAGACTTGATGTCTAAACTTGATAAAAATTTCGCATCCCTCAGCTTATCCAAGGTCGCCGACACATAAGGAAGGGGGTAACTATCCTCCTCGGTACATTTATTCAGAACTCTATAGTCTACACAAAACCTATATGTACCGTCCTTCTTCCTTATCATGACCACTGGGGAAGCCCATGGACCATGAGACGTCTCAATGACACCCTTGCTGAGCATATCCTTTAACTCCTCGTCCATACGCGACTGTATGGTAGGCGATACCGGATAGTATCGCTGCTTCACAGGCTCAACTCCTGCCTTTATCCTTATCCAATGCTCAACAAGATGGGTTCGACCTAACCCGTCTGCCATAGTCTCAAAAGCATTCCCAACTAATCTACCTAAAGCTTCAGATTGCCTAGCATCTAACTCGCTGTGATCCATGATCGCTACCGACGTCTCCTGTTCCGGTCGAGAAAACGACCATACCCTGCCCCTCAGATCCGGGATTATACCCGCCTTGGTCCAGAAATCTACACCAAGAATAAGAGCATGAGGTATACCAGGAACAATAAGACAATCTATGAGGACCGACTTGCCCTCCACCACAATTGGTAACGAAATAGAACCTAACGCCGATACTCGACCACCATTCGCCAAAGTAACTTGAGGAATATTTACCGATGAAGAAATTCTGATGCCATACGCTTGTAACATACTCCAACCAATTCGACCAATCACCGTACGTGAAGCCCCAGAATCCAACAATGCTCGAAACGAAAAACCAAAAACCGACACATCGATATGTGGACGCTGATCATGGCCGCTCGCCACCAATGAATAACCCATGTAAGAAACAACTCGACGATCCCCTATTATAGCCAGCTGGGAGTTAGCAGGATTACTAACTCCTGTTAGACCACCTGACCTGCCGTCCCAGGTGTCTAATTCGCGTTTCCCGAACTGTTGGTTGCGACATTGGAATTATTGTTCCTGTCAGAATCAGACCTGAAGGGGTTTGAAGACCGCCTTCCCTCTAGACCAGACCTACCACCACTTTGGGTACCACTCGGCTTTGCTGTACACACTGGACAGTCCCGCTTCATGGCACCAATCCTACCGCATCCAAAGCACTTGATTGTTTTCCTACAATCCGCCGAAACATGACCAAATCGCTTGCAATTAAAACACCTAGTATTTGGCCCATACCTATTCCTCGGACTGGTTACCGACTGGTTCACTGACGCAGCCTCACCACCAACAGACATGTATGCCAAGTCTGGCTCCAATAAACCTCTAGCCCTATGGTTTGGAGGGGGAACAAAAGCATCAACCGACGACCTAACCGCTTCCAATTTCCTTCCCAAAGTAACTAACTCTGAAATCGAACCAGGTGTGACTAGTCCCAATTGGGTCTGGTAGAATGGTAAAAGGTTCGCCCTAATTATTCCCAACATCCTACTTTCAGAAATCGGCTCTTGTAATCTACCAAACATGATTCTCATCGCAGCCACATATACTCCAATTGGCTCATTTGCTCCCTGAGTCCTTCTTCGAATTTCCGACATTAAAAGGTCATCATAATTAGGGGGGAGAAATTCCAATTTTAATTCACGCACTAATTCTTCCCATGTAGCTATCGAACGCCTAATCGACCTAAACCACAACAAAACTTTACCCGAAAATAAATCAACCGCGCCTCTAAGTAACTGAGACTTAGCAACGCCGCGTGCTTCACTGAGCTCATCAACACGTTCCAAAAATGCATATAACGACAATCCCGACCTCTCTCCATCGAATTTAATATTCCATTTAGCCAGATTCGGTGGCTCCTGCGCAATCCTACCGACTAGTTGTGCTTCCTCGGGAGTCCTTACTGGCACTGGTCTCACATCTGGTCCCGGTGAGACCACTTGCCCTGGTGATGCGGCACTGGGTTGCTCACCCTGTTCCGACTCCTGTTTGTCGTCATTTATCTCCTCCAAATAACCCAGCATCAAAATTATCCTGTTCCTTATATCCGCCTGTGACGCCATATCGTCATCATTTTCGGGTTTAGCCCTACCGATCCTGTTCAAACACCACTCCAGTTTTGTGGTCGCCTTAATACCATCTGATGATTTACCTCCGTCATTAAGACCCGAAACTAACTTCCCTATCTCTACGATCTTTGCCTCTACTGCTGCTTTGTCCTCTTCAAAAGTGAACGGATAATCCTTAAACAAGTCTACAGACCCACGACGTTCAACAGCACGCGATGCCCTTAACGATTTCCGCATTGATTCCACCGATGCTACTGCTAATCCGCGTGCCTCCATCTCGTAAGCCAATTCTTCTTGTGATAACCGATTTATTTCCATTTTGTTTCCAGATGATAAACACAAATTCCAACGCAAAAAAATTCTATATAAAATTTCCAACTCAGAAAAAAAAAAGAATTAATAGCCGCCAAACCGAATCGTAAAAATTACAAAAAAAATTGCAATACTAAAAGTTAAATTCAAACTCTAAACACAACTCGAAGCCAACAACAAAATTTTTTTTTTCTCAAAACGAAAAAAATTACTCCTAAAAATTCCGAAATTAAGAATCAAATCCAGAAAATTTAAAAATTATTTAAAAAAAATTTTACTCGCTAAATTTAAATTTTCAAAACACAAAAATATCCGCAGGTTTCCAAAAGTTACAAAATATTACACCAAATTTAAAATTTAACCCAAAAACTGCAATTCCCAAATCTAAACTATACACCCTAGTATTTTCCAATGCTCTAAAATTTTTGACCCACCCTAGCACTAGCGCAGCAAATTTGGGAGCTATAACAAAAAAACAGTAGAGCCTATTACAAATGTAACACACCAACAACACTACCTACTGGGACAACGCCAACAATAGCTTACGTACCTTAATGCAGTGATAGGCAAAATTGAAATGCAGCTGTATTAGTGAGAGCGCCGTCATCGCGCAAGTCAATTGGTTCGTTTTCGTTTAGTTTAGTCGCTTGCTGGCCATTGACGTATGCGGTCGTACATAACGTGAAATGGCAAGCGCAAAGTATTTTATGATGCGTAATGCTTTCGGGCAATACATACATACGTACATTATTTCTAACGCAAAAACAAGCGATACCCACATACGATGTTGATTCGCCACTTGCTGAGTGACGACTAAATCGTTTACAAAAGAAAGAGCATAACGTGTCTGTGTGAAGTGAGCGCGTTCAATTGAACAATGAAACGCCTATCACTGCCTTAATGTATGTATGTATGTATGAGCCGCTCTCGCTCTCTGACTTGACCGCAGGTAAATGTACGTATGTATGTATATACGAATAAACGTGTAAATAAGAAAATGCAAATTGCAAACTAAACAATAGGGTGGCCAGAAAAAAAAATTTTGCAATAAAACTAAAGTAAAACACCAAAGCAAAATATTTTATTGATTTATGATTCAAAAAGATGTATATATGTATGTATGTATGAAATGAAAGTATGTATCTTTGCCCTTGACTCCTTTATGTGTGTATGTGTATGTACTTCAGTATGGACTCCCTTGAAACCTTCTTCTTCCACTCCGATTTATGTATGTCTTCCAAATATTTCCAGCCGGCCCGCTGAATGTTATATGGATATATATTTCCTGTTTGTTTATTTAATTAACGTAAAAAAAATTTTAACTCGGGAAAATTTTCTTTGGAAAATATGGCTCACCCTAATGAGATATTAACAGAAACGACTTTTTGCGTGTTGGTGTACGCAATGAAATTTTTTTTCTTTGGCTAGTTCCGCGACCTAACACTATTTATACATATACGTAAATATGTATTAATATATTTATACATAGGTATATACACGGAGAAAACTGTTGTTCATTATTTATGCACAAGCTGTTCATAACTATAAAATGTTTAAGTACATTTTTGAATATGCAACTTTGCGCATAAATTATGCCTAATAATCATAAACTCTGCACAATCTATTAAAATTATGCATAAGTTATACACAAAAAATGTGCACAATTTGTGAACATTGTTCATAGCTTAATTATTTGAAAATCAAACGCAATTGATCATAATATGTGAACATTGTGCATAATATGTGACTATAAACACTTTCTTTGTGTCAAGAGTGCGGGTTGTCTTTAGAAACGACAATAGTTGAAGTGTGTTTATATTATTCTTAACAACTGGAATTCACTGAAGGATAACATCAAAGCAGTACGCAAAAATATTGTTAAATTTCCAGCTGCTAAAAAAATTATAAATAATGTTCCAACAAACAAAGGTAAAAAACAATTAAAACTTATGAAAGACCTAATTTAATTATTATTTTTGAATTTTCTTCCAGGCTTAGAATTAATTGAAGTCTCGAAGGTGCTGGCAGCAATTTTTAAGTCTGTGGCAAGAAAAACAATTGAGAAACAGACGTATAAGGTTGGCACAGGCGACGCTTGGAATTCCTTCGTCGTTGAAATAACCAGCGCTGATGACATACAAATACATGTTAATACTGAAGTATATAATTTATTGTATTTTAATATGTACTATATATATAATATTAGTTAGTAAGCAATTGTACTTTGAAATAAAGACATTTGAAAATAAAATGAAATTTTGTTTATTTAATATTAGCAGGTGTCAAAAATTTTCCTATTTGTTCACAATCTATGAAAATGTTGTTCATAACCTATGCCCAGTTGGTCATAGTCTTTCCCAGTTGTTCAGAATCTATGAAAATGTTGTTCATAATCTATGCCCAGTTGTTCATAAAACATGCTCATATTGCTGAACTTAAGTTATGAACAAGTGCGCATAGATTATGAACAACTGTTCTTGGTCATTTTTCGTGAACAATTTGTGCATAAGTTGTGCCCATACCGCATAATTTCTGCACACAATTCTCTCCGTGTATTTATTTATTTATTGACGACTACCTGCTGCTTTCCTTCTGTTACCCTTTTTACCTTGTACGTATGTGGGTGTGTATGTATGTATATTTTCAAACCACAAAAAATCTCGCGATGCCCTCTGATTCAACCACCATATGAGTGTACGTAAGTACCAACAAAAAAGCTCTCCTGGAAAAAAGGACCAACACAGGTAGGCACCAAAGCAAACAAAACTTGTCACTTTTCCTAAATGAGAAGAAAAAAGAAACAAAATTGATCGGCAGAATTATTCTCATACAAAATAACGAGAAACAAAAATCCGACAGGTACCAAAAAAAAATTACCAACAACACAGTATATACACTGCTACAACAAAGAAACCACCACTTCACGAAATTTTTCTTTTGTCACAAAAAGACAATTTACCAACTCTTTATTTTTTTTGTTGCCCCACGTTGGGCGCCAATTTGTCACCTACCCTTTTCTACAAACAACACAATGCCACGGCTTAATACCAAAAAGGGTAAAACAACAACACTTGGTGACAATAACGAAATATAAATGCACCGACTCTCTCAGTGGAGACGGGGTGGGTACATACATATAATAAATCAAACACACAAACTAAAATCAACCAAAAATAAATGACCAACAATTTTTTCAAAAATATCCAAAACTATGACAAACAAATGTTTTATGGGTGCACCCGAGGTGAGGTCCAACCGGAAGGTTACGAACCCACTCGCACAGTTCCTGAGCTGCCAGGAACAACTTTAACCCGCCGCCAAATGACTGGGCTCTGGGTGCGGGACGCTAAAAGGATGGGTTAAGGAAATCGGGGAACGAAACAAAGAGGCGACAAATTCTAAAAACACAACAACACAG
Organism: Urophora cardui; assembly: GCA_960531455.1. Classification (NCBI taxonomy): domain Eukaryota; kingdom Metazoa; phylum Arthropoda; class Insecta; order Diptera; family Tephritidae; genus Urophora; species Urophora cardui. Next base: position 85,898,791 of record OY482670.1, on the reverse strand, counting down.
AGTATACTCAACCAAGCCGGAGTGTGTTCCGGCTTCAGGATCCCTGCGATGTCCACCACCAGGATTGGGTCACGATCCACTTCAACCTCCGTTCCCAAAACCACCAACAGATAAACTCACTCTTCATCCTAACTTCTCTTTATATTATCTCAAAACTTTACACTTTTTCCAACTCTTGACTCTAATCTCTCCACTTTTCCACCCCTCTATTCTATAAAAATTAAATTTTCTAATTTTTTTTTTTTACACAAAAAAAAACACCGCTTTTACAATTATTTTGAACCCGCACGCACAGAAAAAGATCTTTTCGTCTTCGCATACAAACGTATTCTGACGCGCACCCGCGAGCCAGGCCGAAGGCTGCGCGCCAGCATATACTTTTTTGTATATACCATCAGGCTGTATGTGTGGGTAACCACCCGGTCGCACCGAACCGCTAACCTGTGCGGTCATCACCGATGCCCCGACCAATGATATACAACCACACACACATAAACTGCCTTCATCTAGCGGATGCCTTAATGCACCGCAAAAGGGACGAAAGCGATGACACCCCTTTCTGCGCCTTCCGCGCTCATTGCTTTTCCTTATTTACATCCTACATATTTACATATATGTATAACAATTTGGTGGGAAACTCCGCTAAAAGGCAAAAGCTCGCAACACACTCCGCCAGTACTGCCCATCATGGCAATATCAATTAACTTCATTTGTCGCCGCCAGGGTGCGCTCCCCGTTGGGAACAAAGGATAAAAGGTAAAAAGGTAAATAAACAAAACAAATGAAAATTTGCTCTGCCAGTGCATACATACATAGTGGGAGTAACAAAAGGAAAAATATTTTGTCGCGATCAGACCGCGACACTGGTTTCGACTTAATTTATGCTGCAGTCGAAACTAAGTTTTAGTTAAGACTTATCAAGAAAAGTCTAAACTAAGCCGACTATGAATAACTTTAGTAGCAACTTAAAATAGTTTCGACTTAAGTGTGAACTAAATGCGACTATGAATACGCGCCAATATAATTAAGTACTTATCATCCAAACGCTCGCTAATTACCTCGGCTACCCTTATCAATGTTACACACCACCACATATTATCCATAATCAATTACGGTATCGAAATCGACGGACCTCACTCCAAGAAAAACTTAAAGTTGCTTGCTGCGCCATACCACGCTGCGGTGAGGAGATCCTTACGTGCCTTCCCAACCTCCCCTATACTAAACATTTTGATCGAAGCTGGCCTTCCGGCTCCCCATGACAACATGGAAGACAATATTTTCAGACTCTACTCTAAACTATCCCAAGGCACTAACCCCCTTATCCACAAAGACTTCCAATCCGCTTCCTCTCGTTAAACTACCCCTAGACTTCCCTCCGCAATACACATCTGTGTTTTATTTGCAAAACAAACCGATCTTCCACCTAACCCACATATACCACGCTACACTGCATACCCTCCTTGGTACGACAGAAAAAAACTATTCATCGACGCCCTAGTAGCCTTGTCAAAACAAAATATACCTCACGCTGTCTACAAAGCGAATTTTTCTGAGGCAGTTGCAAGCTACAAATCTAAGGGTTGGCAACTCATTTTTACCGATGGGTCCAAATACATCACACCTCCTTCGCAGTAGTTAAAGAAAATAGAGATGTAATCGCTCATGGACTCCTGCTTGATTCCTGTTCCGTTTTTACCGCCGAAGCAACAGCCTTGCTCCACGTAGTTCGTTTTTCTGCAAAAAATACTGGCAAATATATAATCTGCACCGACAGCATGTCCTGTTTCAATTCCATACAAAACCATAAGGTATCATGCAATATCATTGAATATATTAAAAATACACTCATAACGAACTCCCACAAAATAAAAATAATGTGGGTCCCTGGTCACTCCGACATCCTGGGCAATGAACTAGCAGACTCTGCTGCCAAGAACGTTTCCATTACACCCACTATCACCTCGTCCATCACGCAACCCAGAGACATATACCGTCTTATTCGCCATCTTAGACAAACGAAAATAGCACAAATCTGGTCCAACTACAGCCATCACTACTACACCATAAATCCCCAACGCACAAAAGCCATTTACCACCCCATTCGTTCCAACGTGCTTACCCCATACACCCGCCTCCGCTTAGGCCATACCATAATAACTCATTCCCATCTACTACAGGGTACTTCCCCTACTCCTGTCCATCCACAGCCACAGTTCATCACCTTTTGTCCTGTCCCCAACCTGCTACCCAAAGGCTACTACATTTCCGCGGCACCGAACCCCTCCATACACTGAACGATCCCTCCGCAGTTAATGTCAACAAAATTTATAATTACCTCAAAGATACCTACTCAGACGTATCTAAATATTTCTATTATATGTAATATCTAATCAATTATTTCTTCATCAGCCAGCCGTAAGCCTCTGTTGCTAGTGCTGCATTTGCTCTAGTTTGTGTAATAATTTATTATTATATAAGCATTGTATAAATAAATAAATAAAAATAAAATAATTCATTGATTTATTTAGTCGATTAGCGCTATTCATTATGGACACAGAAAATGTCATCAGTGCCAAGGATGGGTATTATTAAAAATTTGAATAGTTCGATAACGATAATATAAGAATACACTTTTATTCTCCATTCGGAAATTTTTGAATAAAGAATAAATTTTTATTCTTCATCCAAAATTAGTTGAATAAGGAATACAATTTTATTCTTCATCCAAAATTAGTTGAGCAAGGAATACAATTTTATATTGGTATTCAGATTTTTAACAAAGAAAAAATTGTTATTCACGTTATTCAATTATTCTTGGTAGTCACACAAGTAAATGGTTTTTTCCGAAAACATTCCCAAATCCGAAACGAATATTTTTCCGAATACTTTCCCGAATGCCTAACCTAATATTATTCCGTAAATTTTACCGAATTCTCGAAAATATTCGGAAAAATATCCGGTTAAATATTCGGTTTCGGTATGTAGCCGCTGTGGCGTAGTGGGTAGAGTGCTCGCCTACTATACCAGAGTTCTCGGGTTCTAAACCCAGCCAGAACAAAAAAAATTATAATTAATTAAACCCCAATTATTGGGTTTTTAATAACAGCGGTCACCTCTCTACAGTGGGCGGCATACCTTCCGAGGTTATTTCTGCCATGAGAAAGCTCACAAAAAATGCATTCGCCGTTCGGATCCGGCATAAAACTCTAGGTCCGCCCAATTTAAATAAAAATCAAAATTTAAGGGGCACACCTCGAATTGGGAGAGAAGCAGGGCCTTAAAAATCGTCAGAGTAATATCAGCGCCAACGTATTATATTATTATACTCAGCTGTTCTAGTACACAGAGTATTATAGTTTTGATTTCATAACGGTGGATTGTAACAGAATGAAATAATCGAGATAGATATGGACTTATATATATCAAAATGATCAGGGTGAAAAGAGAAATCGATTGAGCCATGTCCGTCCGTCCGTCCGTCCGTACGCACGATAACTCGCGCAAAAATTGAGATATTTTGATGAAATTTGGAATGCAAGTTGGTATCGAGACTGGGACGGTTGGTATTGAAAATGGGCGAAATCGGACCATGACCACGCCCACTTTTCCTATATAGAAAAAATCGGAAATTTGGTATCTCAGCCACTAATATAGCTAGAGTGATGAAATTTTACCCACTTATTGAGCTCAGGCCCTTATGAAGAAATTTGATGAAATTTTGGAAAATGGGCGGTGCCACGCCCACTTATTAAGGAGCAAACATTGAAAGTTTTATATAACTCAGAAACCGTTGAAGATATATCGATGAAATTTGGTATGCGTGAGTTACTTACTTAGACAAATGTTTTGACGGAAAATTGTCAAAATCGGTTGACGGCCACGCCCACTTTTATATATGGGAATTATAAAGGGGCCTAATAAAAACATTGTAAGCGATATCTCTGTCAAATATAAAGATCTATCACTGAAATTTTGTGGCAGGAGTCCAACTACGGATATAAAACAAAAACCACAAAAATTTTGGAAAATGGGCGGTGCCACGCCCACTTATTAAGGGGCAAATATTGAAAGTTTGATAAGCCATAACTCAGAAACCGTTAAAGATATATCGATGAAATTTGGTACGCGTGATGTATTTACTTAGACAAATGTGTCGACGAAAAATTACCAAAATCGGTTGACGACCACGCCTACTTTTATATACGGGTATTATAAAGTGGCCCAATAAAAACATTTTAAGCGATATCTTTGTCAAATATAAAGATATATCATTGAAATTTTATGGCAGGAGTTCTACAAGAGACCGAAAACAAAAAATATAAAAATTTTGGAAAACGGGCGTGGCACCGCCTCTTTTTAGACAACAGAATCTACGAGATTTCGGAGCCCATTACTCGACAAATAATTGAGATATTATGATGAAACTTGGTTTGTACACTTTTATAACTTGTGTTAATAGACACGCAAAGATTTATTGAAATCGGTTTATGACCACGCCTACTTTTCAAGATATTTCTGGAACACCCTTTTGGAATTTGTAACGTGACATCTTTGTAATTAGAAGTCATAAAGGAATGAAATTTTGCACAAAGAATAATATTCATATGCTTAGTTGGATGACTGATAAAAATTTTGAAAATGGGCGTGGTTACAGCTGAGTATCTAATGTTCGATTCCACTCGAACTTAGGCTTCCTTACTTGTATTATTATAAGAATGTAGAAAAAAAAATTATTTTTTATTTGAGTAAAAATTCACCCAAAACCGCCTATCTCTGATTAGTGTCATGCCACTATATCGCTCTTCGCTAGCTTAGCTCCGATATAAACACTCAATAGCGCTATTCCGATAAGCGTTTATCACCCACAGCTATCTTTCTTTCTTCTAGCCATGGGTAATGGCGCAATTTTTTTGGCGCTGATACAATAACTCCAGCGCCACTCGTGGCGCCAACTCACGGTACTGGCGCAATAACACCTTTAGCGCAATTGTCATGGAATAATCGATAAATAAAATTTTTTCGCTTGTTACTGTTCACCATCCCCGTTTTATTTCTTTTGGCGCAATTCTGCTTACATTTACGAGGGCACAATTAATTTCAATTTTCATAATCATTTGGAAACATATTCCGTATATTTGTGAAAATATGCCGGAAATTAGAGTCACTTAGATCATAGGTGGCCACAAATTAAGCATAAGGGAGCCACACGACAACAACATCAATAAAAATTGCAACAACCTTCTTCTCGGAGTTATAAAAATATTAAGGGTATTCATTTAAGAGTATAAGTTTATAAAGTGTAAATTTCTATCAGTTTACACACACTGTTATATGAACGCACCTAATAATTTTTTTTCGTAAACTTGTCATCAGCTGTGCTATTGTCAAAATTTATTTAAAACTATATCTACATATATTAAAGACATATATTAAAATATGCCAAAAATAAGTGAGAAATCCAAATTAAAACGACTTTACAAGGAAATTTTTGTAAATGACTTACTGATGCTAGAGGTTTCTGTTGCGCAAGGTTGCTTTTTTCGAGTTTACAGCGTTTACACACTGAAATGTGCGCGTAAATTTCTCAACCATGCGTAAATGATTTTCCATACAAAATTTGACAGTTCGTTTACAAACTTTATAAATTTACAAGTTTACACACTTTACGAGGCATTTATAAGGTTAAATGAATACCCTTATTATTTTGCCAAATAACGGTTTATTGCAACAACATACATAAAAAAAATCATACCATGAGCACTTTCTATTCTTAGGTGCCATTTTGAAAAGAACAAATTTACAATGTACCTACATACATACATATGTATAGATATGCTGCAGCTAGGCATTCAAATATTTTGCTAAACAACATGAACGAGGTAGCAGATATAAATGTACATCCATATGTACATATGTATGTATGTATGAAGGCGTAACTACACAATGAATGTCGGTCGAAGCTGGACCGTTAGGTTTGAGTGCTCACCGCGACGACGATTTCTGTGAAAAAAAGAAATGTGCGTTATTCTGTCGAAATTGATTTGGTTGTTGTTGGGAGCCACTCGGAGCCACAGCGATGTTGTTGGGAGACAAACGGAGTCACTGGAGCCATTGGGTGGCCACGTATGACTTAGATCACTATCAAGCATACATAATTGTGACGGTGCCATACGTATACATATACTATGGTGCTGTTATTGGCGTTGTGGTTGCGATATTTTACACTAGCGCTATATTGGTGCTGGTGTTAGCGCACGAAATTGAGTCGGTTTTATATTACAAAATTGAGTTGGCGCAATATTGAGTTGGCGCTATATTGAGTTGGCGCATTTCCCAAATCGGAGTTAGCGCAATAACGCCAGGGTTGGTGTTAGCGCAATTGCGCCGCGCAGCGCAGTGTTACCCACGCCTACTTTCTTCTATTGCTCCGACATAAACGCACCCTTACTTCGGATGACTTCGATTTTTCAGTCGCTTCACTTGCCTCGATGACAACACTGCAATGTACATACATACATAAGTATTCGTACTCTGATGTGATTAGGGACACGAATTTCGATACGATACCAAATCGATATTTTTTGCATTTGATACCGATACTTTTTGCTCGATTCTTTTGCAACGATATTTTTTGGTATCGAGTACTTCAACCACGGTATCGAACAAATGAGTACATTCAGTGATGGAAAATTAAAATTGTGTCATATTTGTCCAAAAAATTGTGCAACGCAAAATAGTGCCGAAAATCGGTCGAATGCATTATAATGATATACATATAATCTAATATGATAATGATGGATACATATAATCTCAATGAAAATGAATTGTTAATATTAAGTATTTAAGAAGTTTTTTAAATACTAAATATTTTGCAAATATCTTTTTACAACTGTGATTGCATTAAATACACCTGTTGTTTTGTAAAAGCTGTTGGTTTGTAAAAAATGTTTTCAAGAACTTAATAAACTTGTATAATTTTTTTAATAAGCTTGAACTATACTTATGAGTTGGAAAAGGATTTGCGTCAAAATCAAAACTTTGGAACCAGCCATGGCACACTATGCCATCCCATCAAACTCGATGACCGTAGAATTAAGAGGGTAATCCAGAAAAACCCTGGCAATCGCTTCCACATTCGTTGACAGAATGCCTGACATTAGCATTGGCTTGTCATTGGAGGGAAGGACTTGCCCACTGCATTGCCGCGGAACGAATAAATCACGCAACACCGCAAGGATTCTAGCGAATCAAATAAAGAATACCTTACAGGGAAGCAGAGAAAGAAGGGAAAAATGTAAGGCATAAATTTCCACTGAAAATAACGGTATTTATTTCAGTTCATTTTTCGCGCTCCTTTCTACTTTGCATTACGTGGAATGGGTAATGGAAGCTCATTCCACTCTGCATTACTGGCAATGCGTGAAAGAAGTGATGAACTCGTCAGATGTTCCATGGCAAGGCCTGTCATGCCTGACAGGTAATAGTGATGACCAGATTTTTGCTGGGATGGAATTAGCACTAATACAGCGATATGCGTATGCCTCAGGATGCAGTTTTATTGGGTTTTTGGTAACTTTCTAGAAGAAACTTTAAACCGTTTTAATAAATATCTTTTAAATGGTGAAAAATCTTTTATTTCCGCTTTCGAATTCATAATCTAGAGGTCAGAACGCGTCAATTGGTACCACTTTTAACTAATTTAGAGGAAATTTTAAGGTTGCACCTTCTAGAAAATTACCGCTTTCGATACCGATACTTTGAGTATCGAGTAGTTTAGTTTCGATATTATCGGGTTCGCGATTCTTTTTAACCGATATTTTAAATGAGTACCAGATCGATGCTTTTGATTCGATATCGTGTCCCTACTAATTTCAAAAATTAAATTGTTTTTTCGGTACCGGGTACCCATTAAAAAAAAAACGACTTTTTTTTTACATTACTATGTATATGAAAGACAAATAAGACATAATCAGTGCTAATTGTGGTGTTTACGAAAACATATAGGAGTTGTCAGAATTTATTGAAACTTTACATCTGAAGTATCTATATTACTCTAATTTGAAAAAAGTAATAGGTTTTTTGTAACGGGTACCCATTAGAAAAACAACACAGTTTTTGCACATAATTATTTAAAAATGAAATATGGCATATCATTGCTGCTAAGTGTTCAGAAAAATAGAGTTAATAATCAAAATTTGTCGAAACTTTACTCCCTTAGTGAATACATTAAGGTAATTTGAAAAATTAATAACTCATCGATGTTTTATATTTTAAATATTTTTGTTTGTGTTAATGGGTAAAAAAATCATGTCAAATACAATTTATTCATGAAATTTTAAACTCGCGTTGAGCAACATTTTCCAATAATAGTAAAACGTTGAAATTTTGCACAGGTAATGTGATTAGTCAAATGAAGAAAATTATAAAAAGACTCAATCAAAAAAATATATAAAAAAAAATTGGATCTCCCTGATGTGCACACATTTCCACTATTATTTTCGCAAGCTGTTTTTGTTTGGTGCTTAAGCAAAATATTATTCATTATGCAGATAAAGAGTAATAGGTATGTTATTTATTTTTATTTTCTTTTTGTTCGCCTTTCATCTAATCAGTGGGCGCTGTAAGGTGTCTCGATTGCATTTATTTGCTTACCCGAATTGGTTAACATATTATTTGTTAACTGGTGTCATTGCTCTCCATATATATATATATATATATATATAGCTCCGGTCAACTAATTAGCAACGATTCGGTGCTGATACTTCTTACTTCAATAATACAGAAATTCTCTCCAAATTTTTTGTCCTTTTTCAGCACAGTTATCATTTTAACTGTAATTAAATAGATTCCACTTGCTGTGGTGAAGTGGGTATAGTGCTCGCCTGCTATGCCAGAGGTCTCGGGTTCAAATCCCAGCCCGAACAAACACCAAAAAAATTTTTCTAATTAGTAAAAATCCAATTATTGGGTTTTTTAAGAGCAGCGGTCACCTCTCGGCAGTGGGCGGCATACCCTCCGAGAGTATTTCTGCCATGAAAAAGCTTCTCACAAAAAATGCATTCGCCGTTCGGAGCCGGCATAAAACTGTAGGTCCACCCAATTAGTAGGAAGAAACAAAAAGGAGCACACTTCGAATTGGGAGAGAAGCTCGGCCATAAAACTCGTCAGAGTTATAATAGCGCCATTGTATTATTATTACTTGCTTTTCTAACATACCTAAAATATAACGCATTTTAATAAGATTTAAGCCAAAAATGAACTTTTTTAGTCGGTCACATAACACAAGTATACACGGTTTTGGATCTAGGCTACTAAAAGTGGTTTTTAAGACAATTTATGACGCTGAATCTGATTCTTCATTCCGTTTTTTAACATTGATTCTAGTTTTTAATACAGTCAATAACTTCATTTTTAAAGATTTTTGTCAAATAATATTCATTTTATTAACTTAAAAGTAACAAATCAGAAATGAAGATTGGTGGAACTTTGCCTTTTGTATTTTTTAGTATCTGTTTCGCGTATTAGAGTCCAACAATAGTCGCTCATCATGCCTTCATTCCAAAATCCTTGGTATCGTCTTTCGATGTTGGCTAGATCTTGGTGCAACCGCTCTCCCTGTTCGTCGCTCGTATCACCCAAGTTTTCGGGAAAAAAGTCGAGATGGCAATGCAGAAAATTCATCTTTAGAGACATGCTAGCTCCAATCTTTCGATAATTGTCCAACCTATCGCCAATAATTTCCTTAAAATTAGTGGATTTGTGATTACCAAGAAAGTGGTGAACGATATTTTGAAAAGATGCCCATGCGGCTGCTTCATCGGGCGTTAAACATTTTGTAAATTTTTACCAGCCATTAGTTTTCTTATATCAGGTCCGACAAATATTCCTTCTTTGATTTTTGCATATAACAATTTAGGAAACAAATTGACTAAGTACTGAAAAGCCGGTCCGTTTAATGCTTTGACGAAGTTCTTTATAAGGCCAAGTTTAATGTGAAGAGGTGGCAGGAAAATGTCTTGTGGATTTACAAGTGGTTCAGCGGAGACGTTTTGCTATCCAGGCTCATATTGAGTTTGCCATTCTTTACTCACATAATGATGTTCAGTTGCGCGGCTATCCCAAAAGCATAAAAAACAACAAAATTTGGCGAATCCAGATTGCATCCCAGTTAAGATGCCAATAATCTGTTGAAATAATATAAAAAATAAGTGTTTTTGATTTAATTGGAATTAATGTTTAAACCTTTAGATCACCACATATTTTCCATTTATGATCATTGTATTTGATGAAGCACATTATCTTCTGCATTGTTTCGTAGCATTCCTTCGTTTGCACTGCATGAGCAATCGGAATAGATGGTTTGTTATTCCCATAATGGAGAAGAGCAGCTTTTAGGCTGTATTTGGAATCATCAATGAATAAACGCCATTCGTTTCGATCGTACCACGATTTAAAAGCTGATATAACAGCACAATGGTGGTATCATGCTAGAACTCGGAAACTAGAATCAATCTTGAAAAACTGAATGCAGATTCGAATTCAGCATATCAAATATAGTTAAGAAACGTTCTTATCTGCTCCGATCGAAAAGTTGACCTGAATTTGTAAACTTGTGTAATTAGCAACGCTTTTATTTTATGGTAAAAAATCTAATTCTTTATTAATAATATTTAATATTTTGTTGTTTCTAATCACAGCTTCCCACCTACGAGGCATTGACTCAAAAAAATTTGCGCAGACATCCTTCGGAATACTTCCCCACTTCCACTGCGCTTTTGTCAACAAATCAGCGAAATTTCTTAGTTTTTGCAAGCGGACTTTCTTTGTCAAGTGCTCCCCCACATTCTTGATATGTTTTAGGTCCGGACTGCATGAAGTCCAGTCGAGAAATCTAACTATTTTTCCCTCCATCCAGGACATTGCGCCCGACCGTAATATATATATGTAAATCTTCGTATACCTTTGTTTTTGGTGATGCATATTTAAGTATTTGAATTAGCTGATAATTTTTTCATTTCAAATCACAGGCACTTTCAGCTTTAATTCAACACCTTATTTTTGAAAAGCGAACCAAAAATTTAGATCTTAGGGCATTCTCAAAAAGTATTATAAATATAGATCAGCTAATATAATACAAAAAAGGGGAATTTAGTCACTTTCAAAATTGAAAATTTTCAAATATTGGAAAAAGGAGGAAGAGATTTCGATTGTTTCTGTTAGTAGAAGGTCCAAACTACCATAAACAAAAAAAAAAAAATTCACGGAATTTTATGATGTTTCTTTTTTTGCCTCCAAAGTTTACCAATTTTCGGATTTTGGTAAGTTTAATCATATATTAATTTATTAATAAAAAAAAATATTTGTATATTCGCATATATCTTTATCAAATTGCAAAAGTTGATTTTGCTAGGAATAAAAATGTATTTTGAACAAATTTTTAACTGCGACCACTTTTATGTGCGAAGCGCCGAAATGAAATGGTATCTAGAAAATAGGTGTACTTTGAGGGGGTGTGTGAGGCGAAAAGTTGTTTTAATCACAAAATAACTTTTGAACTTCTCTTAGTTGGAGTTTTAGCTATAACTTGACATCAAAACATCTAAGTTTCGATTTTTGTATTTTTGTCCAGATTCGCGGCACTGTGCTGCGGTCTAATAATCACCCCGATTCTAAACGAAAAATCCACAAGGATTTTTCCGCTTCTCCCTGTTCCCTTATTCTAAACACAAATTCCTTGTGGATTTTTTCGCTTCTCCCTTTCCGGCTATTCTAAATGATGTTCGAAAAAGTGAAAAGCGAACAAGGAAGAAAAGTAGGTATCATGAATGAAAATAAAAGCGAGAATTTATGCAATTATTTTGTGAGATTTTTCACAAGACAATTTTAAGTGAATGTTGAACAAAATGTGAGTTTGTTTATTTTTATGACGGAAAGTATAAACAGCAAATAGATATTTTAGTAAGTTTATTGAAAGGGCAGCCGGATATCTCGCGGCTTGTAGGCTGTAGTATCCCTTCCGCAGGGCCGTGCGCAGGAATTAGCCTTGGGGGGGGGTTTTTAATTTTGGTTTGCATTCGCATACATTTTTCGCTAAGATAAACATATTTGCTGAAACAGATATCCAGACCCATACACCATAAATTTAAATGTTCTCTAACTTTTCTGAAACTCATTATGATTCATCAAAACCTAGTTAACCAGGTCCTGAATAGTACACGGAAAGAATTTTTTACTAGAATCAATGCCGAGACAAGAAAAATTAGACTTGATTTTGAACTTAGAAAATAATTTCTTAATATCAAGAAAATCCAAGAAAATTGGCTTTTAAATAAATAAGAAAAAATTTTCTTGCTTCAAGTGAAATTGGATTTTAAATAAATAAGAAAACATTTTCTTGCTTCAAGTAAAATTGAATTTTAAATAAATAAGAAATAATTTACTTGGGCTAAGTGTTTTTTCTTGTTTTTTGAAATAAATAATTAAGAAATAATTTTTTTGTTGCAAGTAAAACTTTTCTTATACGAGCTTAAGTTAGTAAGAAAATATTAAATATTAAATTAAGTAAATATTTTCTAAAAATATTAAAAACGTAAAAAATAAGGAAAATTAAAACTAATCATGAGGGATTAGAAAACCATAATTAGTCAACTAGTATTTTCCTAGGACTTGTTTATTGAAATGACAACATTTTATTTAATATAAATGAAGATGCAAATAGTGAACTCCTTATACCAAATGCTTCACTAACAATTTGAGAATTGCAAAAATATTCAGAAATATGCAAAGCGGATGGCAAATTAAAAATATACATGTAACTTTGGAAATGCAAATTCAGCAAGAAAAATTTTACTTCGCTCAAGAAAACGTTTTCTTATTTATTTTACATTTTTTTCGCTTTATTTTGTTGTTCCAATTCATCGAAACACAATTTTCTTAAATTCTTCTTGATATTAGCAAAAAGATTTTAAGAAAAGATGTTCTTATTTATTTAAACATTTTTTTTTTAATATTTGTTTTCTATAGATTTTGTTAGTGTTCTTGAATAAGAAAATAATTGTCTCATTTTTGGAAAACTCAATTTCTTATTTCCAGTAATAATTAAGTAAATTTTTCTTATTTTCCTAAAAATTTTCTAAATTGAATTCAAGAAAGCATTTTTCTTGATTCAAGTATACAAATTTCTTTCCGTGTACTGTTTACAGTACTTGTTAATTGAAACTGCTCACTGTTTTCACAAAATGAACATTTTTTGTTATCAGTACAATTTTTTTAAAAATGCCAAACGAACATATGCTACACAACTTTGTAATTTCGGAAAGCTCCAAGTGCAATTCAAAGTGCCGAACTTATGTATTGGCCAACCTTATTTTTTGCAACTTTCACCAATTTCTTCTTCCGTAAAATTATTGTAACTAATTTTGTCAAAAATTATGAGTCAAGATTCAATGCAAAATTTATAAACTGTATTTTGAAAATTTTTGTAAAATCATTGCAACTTAGATTTGGTCATGGGGGGGGGTTTTAACCCCCAAAACCCCCCCGTGCGCACGGCCCTGCCCTTCCGGTTGTAGTAAGGGTGCTTGTTTTGATATGGAGCGATGATACGGACATGTGTTCCATCAATACATTCAAGGACACTAGAGCTGTCGTAGTTTTAAAAACCGCACTTAAAAACTTTCTTTTTCGTCGCTGTTCATAGCTTTATGAATCCAAATCGGATACAACTTATTTTCAAAAATTTCAACAACTTTTAGAACTTTGCTGAAGGTGGATTGAGCCAATCAAACGTCAGAATTTTTTTTGATATCCGTCTTCAAGCAAAAAAACGGAAGAATGCGCATAGTTTTATTATAGGAGAGATTGCAAATAGTTTCTTTGGCTGCTGTGTATGTGATATTAAAATGTCCAATAAATATTTGAACGCAGGTTTATTAATTCTATAGTATTTAATAAATCTGCAAATTAATAAAATCAATGCAATACTCTCAAAAAACTTTTATTTCCTATAAAGATTCCGTCAAACAGATTCGTACCATCGCGCAATCTTCCTCTTATAGACCTCTGCTACTTTCGAAAAGCAATACCATGCATATTCACTCTTAATTTTGTTAAATTTGCAATTTTTTAACAAAAATGCAAAATTTGTGGGGAAATTTCGATACGGGCCAGGCCCCTGAATTTTCGGTTTTTTTTTAACACGCTTTTATTAGCTTCACCTGTATGTATGTATGTATGTATGTATGTATGTATGTATGTATGCATGTATGTATGTATGTATGTAACTTCATCCCATCCTAAAAGTTGTAACATTTAACTAAATTAACTAAATTATTATATCTTTCAAACATTCACTTTTATTGTGTTCTCTCTATTATTTCTATTCTCCTCCGGATTCGAAACATGACATCAACAGCCCAACGGCATCATATAGTAGGACATTCAACATTATAATTTATGCTTCATTGCGGCTTTTATGTTACCTTTCTTCAAAATAGCCTCTATGAATTTCAATTCACTCCCGTATATAAGCCAATAAGTAACAAGCTTTCAGGGTACGGAAAAACTCACTCACGAACGCTCAAAAATACATTCTTCTCAAATCACAAACAAATGTTCAAAGAAAAACGTATAACCACTCAAATAACGAGCGAACTAACGCACAACAGCCAGCGATCGCTCATAGCGATGGCGATAAACTCAATGCATAAATTCACTCAAAAATGAGGCTTGTAGCTTTCTGTTTTGGGTTTGTTGTATTTGCAATAAAATCAGCCGCATGTACATACATACGTATGCAAAGCAAGAACTGGTTTTGTTTGTAATTCATTTAATAGTAAGTGCTGAATCAACGAAAAGGAACCCCAATTCTATAATTGCATTTCACGTTTGGAAAGCAATTTTTATACAATGTTTTGTAAACGTGAGGTGAAAAAAATTTCTCTAAAAATAAAAAAATAAAAAAATAAAAAAAAAAATAAAAGAAAAAAAAAAAATGCGCCACTCGGGACTCGAACCTGAGCTGCTTATTCCGTAGGCTGCATACCTCATACCTCAATTTTCAAATATTGGAAAAAGGAGGAAGAGATTTCGATTGTTTCTGTTAGTAGATGGTCCAAACTACCATAAACAAAAAAAAAAAAAATTCACGGAATTTTATGATGTTTCTTTTTTTGCCTCCAAAGTTTACCAATTTTCGGATTTTGGTAAGTTTAATCATATATTAATTTATTAATAAAAAAAAATATTTGTATATTCGCATATATCTTTATCAAATTGCAAAAGTTGATTTTGCTAGGAATAAAAATGTATTTTGAACAAATTTTTAACTGCGACCACTTTTATGTGCGAAGCGCCGAAATGAAATGGTATCTAGAAAATAGGTGTACTTTGAGGGGGTGTGTGAGGCGAAAAGTTGTTTTTATCACAAAATAACTTTTGAACTTCTCTTAGTTGGAGTTTTAGCTATAAATTGACATCAAAACATCTAAGTTTCGATTTTTGTATTTTTGTCCAGATTCGCGGCACTGTGCTGCGGTCTAATAATCACCCCGATTCTAAACGAAAAATCCACAAGGATTTTTCCGCTTCTCCCTGTTCCCTTATTCTAAACACAAATTCCTTGTGGATTTTTTCGCTTCTCCCTTTCCGGCTATTCTAAATGATGTTCGAAAAAGTGAAAAGCGAACAAGGAAGAAAAGTAGGTATCATGAATGAAAATAAAAGCGAGAATTTATGCAATTATTTTGTGAGATTTTTCACAAGACAATTTTAAGTGAATGTTGAACAAAATGTGAGTTGGTTTATTTTTATGACGGAAAGTATAAACAGCAAATAGATATTTTAGTAAGTTTATTGAAAGGGCAGCCGGATATCTCGCGGCTTGTAGGCTGTAGTATCCCTTCCGGTTGTAGTAAGGGTGCTTGTTTTGATATGGAGCGATGATACGGACATGTGTTCCATCAATACATTCAAGGACACTAGAGCTGTCGTAGTTTTAAAAACCGCACTTAAAAACTTTCTTTTTCGTCGCTGTTCATAGCTTTATGAATCCAAATCGGATACAACTTATTTTCAAAAATTTCAACAACTTTTAGAACTTTGCTGAAGGTGGATTGAGCCAATCAAACGTCAGAATTTTTTTTGATATCCGTCTTCAAGCAAAAAAACGGAAGAATGCGCATAGTTTTATTATAGGAGAGATTGCAAATAGTTTCTTTGGCTGCTGTGTATGTGATATTAAAATGTCCAATAAATA
Source organism: Urophora cardui (assembly GCA_960531455.1). Classification (NCBI taxonomy): domain Eukaryota; kingdom Metazoa; phylum Arthropoda; class Insecta; order Diptera; family Tephritidae; genus Urophora; species Urophora cardui. The sequence continues at coordinate 85,882,533 of OY482670.1, read as the reverse complement.
TTTGAACGCAGGTTTATTAATTCTATAGTATTTAATAAATCTGCAAATTAATAAAATCAATGCAATACTCTCAAAAAACTTTTATTTCCTATAAAGATTCCGTCAAACAGATTCGTACCATCGCGCAATCTTCCTCTTATAGACCTCTGCTACTTTCGAAAAGCAATACCATGCATATTCACTCTTAATTTTGTTAAATTTGCAATTTTTTAACAAAAATGCAAAATTTGTGGGGAAATTTCGATACGGGCCAGGCCCCTGAATTTTCGGTTTTTTTTTAACACGCTTTTATTAGCTTCACCTGTATGTATGTATGTATGTATGTATGTATGTATGTATGCATGTATGTATGTATGTATGTAACTTCATCCCATCCTAAAAGTTGTAACATTTAACTAAATTAACTAAATTATTATATCTTTCAAACATTCACTTTTATTGTGTTCTCTCTATTATTTCTATTCTCCTCCGGATTCGAAACATGACATCAACAGCCCAACGGCATCATATAGTAGGACATTCAACATTATAATTTATGCTTCATTGCGGCTTTTATGTTACCTTTCTTCAAAATAGCCTCTATGAATTTCAATTCACTCCCGTATATAAGCCAATAAGTAACAAGCTTTCAGGGTACGGAAAAACTCACTCACGAACGCTCAAAAATACATTCTTCTCAAATCACAAACAAATGTTCAAAGAAAAACGTATAACCACTCAAATAACGAGCGAACTAACGCACAACAGCCAGCGATCGCTCATAGCGATGGCGATAAACTCAATGCATAAATTCACTCAAAAATGAAGCTTGTAGCTTTCTGTTTTGGGTTTGTTGTATTTGCAATAAAATCAGCCGCATGTACATACATACGTATGCAAAGCAAGAACTGGTTTTGTTTGTAATTCATTTAATAGTAAGTGCTGAATCAACGAAAAGGAACCCTAATTCTATAATTGCATTTCACGTTTGGAAAGCAATTTTTATACAATGTTTTGTAAACGTGAGGTGAAAAAAATTTCTCTAAAAATAAAAAAATAAAAAAATAAAAAAAAAAATAAAAGAAAAAAAAAAAATGCGCCACTCGGGACTCCAACCTGAGCTGCTTATTCCGTAGGCTGCATACCTCACCATTACGCTACAATCGTATTCCGAACTTTGTTGTCTAAATTCGAATTTATTCAATCAGGTTTCTTTTTTTTTGTTCTTTTCAAATGCTAACACTCAAATGCTTTACCTCAACGTGGGTATGTTCAGAAACACAGCACAAAACGCAACAGCGGCAGTATATATACATATTTTTGATGATTGTGATGAGCGACGCTTGATGAAAAATTTGCGTTAAGAACGCTCTGCTTGTACTACAAAAGCAAATTGCGCTTCAAACTGAGTTTCTGAACAAAGCCCTCCTCTTCACCTTCTGATTGTAAAACATAACGTTTGGGAAATTTTGTATTTCCAAACTAGTTTGGAAAACCTTGAATAAAAGGGTTTGGAAATTATTGCATAATAAGCTACTTTACTTCACTGCATATTGGGATTTTTGGTAGAAGTTATAAATACATATGTATGTATGTAGATCTATTTCGGAGAACACCACATCCCATTAGACTTCTTTTTACTTTTATTCTTGCGTCCGTATAAAACATCCTTTAATGAAAAATTTCACTAAAAAGTTAAAAATAAATAATAGCTTAAAAAAACTAAAAAACACGCTTTAATCTTAAAAATCGTACTAAAACTTGAGAAATAATTTAATTAGAAACAAAATGATGAACGAAAATATAAGTATTTAAGGAAAAGCGTGGGGGTGCTCAATAATATTTGAACATGAAAATATTCGATTCGTACAACTAGTACAAAAATATACCTAGTTGCGAAATTAAAGAGTACGATATATGAAATCTCAAAAAAGTCAAAATAAAATTATTAGTAAAAAAACACCGATTTTAAATATTTTTTGACATACTGAGCACCCCACGATTTTCCTTAAATTCTTATATTTTCGTTCATCATTTTGTTTCTAATTAAATTATTTCTCAAGTTTTAGTACGATTTTTAAGATTAAAGCGTGTTTTTTAGTTTTTTTAAGCTATTATTTATTATTTTATGGTAGGGGGGTCATATGGATCACTAAATGCAAACGAAATCTTGGGAAAACTTATAGTTTATTAATAATAAATTATTTTTGCGTAGTACACCCTAATGCGTTGGCGGCCTTCGGCCCTCAGCCGACAGAATTCTCTTTCTGGAGTAAAATCTACGGACCGATCCACAGTTGTTTTGAGTAGAAAAACATTTTGCGTTTGCGGCCTTCGGCCTCGCTTCAAAAAAAAATTACCCTCAGCCGGCGGAATTTCTGGATTTATATTTCTGGAGCAGTCCACAGCATTTTTGCATAGTGGGGTTTTAAAATTTGTAAAATTAACATTCACATAACATTTCCAGAAAATTTTATTGAAAAATTCTTAGTGGTTTGAAAATAAATACGGCATTCGCATAATATCGAAGGCGACACAGGTAGGCGCATAGGCAAATTCCGAAGCTACTTTTTTATTTACAAAGGTAGAGTGTACTGTAAAAATCAAAGCGAATTCACATCATGGCCCAATAGGAATGGGCCAGTCCCAAGTGAATTCAGGTTTTAACCAAGGCGAAATATCATTTTGATACCACACTACCAAATACAATAACAAAATACATCGGAAATTTCTGAATCCGCTTATGCGCCTACCTTCCTAGATCTGCCTTGCAACAAAAAAACTGACTTCGAAAATCCGCTCACATGTTCGAAATTCTGTTCGCCAGTTTTTCTTCTCGCTAGTGAAAGAGAATAGGAGGAAATTTTCCTGGTGAACAAAAAAATCCACAAGGGCTGAGATCCTGGCGGATATTTAGAATCGGGGTGAATATGTTCATGCTGGATTTGATATGCAACATTTTGCATTTTCGAAGATAGCTTTTCAAAAAGCTGCCGCATTTTTTAAATGCGCATTTGAGAAGTTCGAAACAAACTTTTGTTTTGTTTTGTCTGATTAAAACAAAATATAACAAGAATTGATAATGATATATACACTAATTTTACAAACCAAACGTACCAACCGCTTTGGTATCAATTTTGATCTCTTTGTTTTCCTTACTTTCGTTAATTACATGTAGAGTGACGTCATCATGGAGCTCGTGCGCCCATTGCTGCTCTATATGCGTAATCTTGTAGGTATTCCGTTCTTGTATTGCCAGTGTTGCCACTCTTTTTCATTCGAATGGAAATTTTTTTTCGAAGATTGCAGGGTTGTGTTTAGGATTTACGTTCAAAATGCAGAATTGAAGTCGCATTTGCATTTCGGTAGAGAATTTTGTATGGATAAATGTAACATTTAATGTTGTATTTTAGGCTAAATGCGAAAATGTCTCCGAAATGCTAAATGCAGGCTCAGCATGAACCTACGCGTCTTGCGTTTCCTAATTCTTACTTCAAAATGAAATATTTAATTTAATTTTTGGCATAGATATTAATATTAGTTTTAATAAATAAAAGGTACATATTTGTATTATTTCAAATATCTTAGAAAAATCAAAAAGGGAAAAATACAACAAACACACAAGAATAAAAACATATGGAGAGTTGCCAGAGTTACAAGAATTTTAAATCAGTGATGTGTAAACAAAACGTTGAGTGTATAATATACTTAATTTCTGTGGTACAGTACTTGAATCTTATACTATTTTTTATAAAATGAATATCGTTGAAATTATTGTACTTTTATCGATATTGTACGCGTAGGATTGGAAGTCATTAAATTATTGTACATGTACACATTGAATCATGTCCGTCCGGTCACACTCTAACTTGCACAAAAAAGAAATATTTTAATCAAGTTTGGTACACGGATTCTAATGGGAACAGAGAAGGTTGGGGTTGAAAATAAGGCATATGGATGTATTTCGAAAAACACGTAAAACATGATAATTCAGTCACTAATAAAGCCCGAGTGATGAAATTTCATATATGCAATGACGTTATGTCGTTATGAGGAAATATGATGAAATTTTGAAAAATGGGCCAAGAAGGCAAATTTTCAATGATTTATAAGTAAAAACTCAGGAACTGTTGCAGATAAATCGATTAAGTTTGGGCCACTGATTTTCTTGCCAAGGCAAACGTGTGAAAAAAAAAATTACCCAAGTCGGCAGGGACCACATACATATATATAAAAATATATGTAAAATATATAAAAATATTATACACATACCTATATATGTAGGTATAATAAGAAGATAAGTTCCACTGTAGACATAAAACCAAATAAATATAAGTTTTTTAAAATGGGCGTGACAACACAAACCATACCGGCTGTCGCCACGTATGTTTTGCGGGTCCAGCTAGTTGTAAGATGATAGTGAATACTTTTGCAGATATCCTTTAGTTTTGCAATATTTTATCCATACAAAAATAATTAAAAATTTTGAAGCATGCTTTTAGTCAGTTTATTATATCATGGATGTATGTAAGTGGTTTCGTAAAAAAAATAGTTCTGCTGAGCAACTATAAAACTTGATTGCGCCTAAAACATGCTACAAATGCTGCCGTTGTTTTCGACGACAAATACCTTATTGTAAAAAAACATATATTTCTTTATACCTAAATTAGATATCCGAAAAATTTAAACGTTATCTTCAAGATAAATGGACGAGCTTTCAATAGCTTTAATCAATTTTTAAAATAAGTAAGTAATTTAAAAGATATTGAGGAGTGAATATAGCCAAAAAACGCGTTCTTCGCCTATTTGGACATGAATATCTTAAAAACTGTACGTATTACAGAAAATCTGACTTCAGATTCAGATTCAGTGCACCCAAATCCTTTAGAAAAGTGGAATTTTATATCTGTAACAAAAATTTGTTGAAATTTTGTCGACCAGTGTAATCTAAGGAGAAATCATTTACTGATATTTCTTTTGAAGATTTCGTACTAATGAAACCTAACTGATCGATTTAGAGAATTTTAATGGAGTTGCATGCAAAAAATTTGCAAATGTACTTTCATAAACCGGTATACAGAATATATCTCTAGCGAATACCATAAAATCTTTTCCATCTGTGTCAAATAACTATTATACGTGGTCTTTCCCATATCATTGCTTGTAAAAAAAGAAAAGGTTTTTTGGCTCTTCTGAAAATTTTCAGTTGTCATTCTATGATTTAGGGTGCGATTTGTATCCGTTCGTGGTGAATCTACATTTGTACCCGTTTGGGATGAAAACAATTTATCTTCATTTATACCCGTTCGGGAATAATCTGGGACTAATTGTGGACCGATTTTTCCCGAAAGAGATCAATCCGGGACAAATCTTTTTCCGGATTAATAACACATTTTTTGCAGGGTAGGTAGACATGTACTTACAAATACTTGCACGCATCGACAAGCAAATGTAGATATTAGCAAAAGCAAAGAAGTTGCAACTGCTATAGAAATGACAATAATAAAATTCTGAGAAAAACTGTCCAGTTTCGATAGTAGACCGCACTCTAGTGTGTATAAAAATGTCTATTTCTATAAAGAGTTAAATATATTTTTGTTATTTTCATTAATATGATTACCAAACGAGAAAGGGAATAAAAATCTGATTTTTAAACTGTTTAAACATCAAAGTTCATAAGTACTCGTTACTCACGCCTTTTTTTCTTTTTCAGGAGCCGATTGATATTTTAAAGGACTATCGAATAGAAAATATTGAGGAAATCATGAATTTACTGCGATTGGCTTGTGCTCGCAATTTATCCCGAGCTATTATAATTGAAAATACGGTAATAGATTAAACTCCGTACCTAATTATTTTTTTTAACTTTAAATAAAAAAATGCCTACACAGGTACATATCTTTTATATGATTACGTATTGGTGTTTTTATGTTAAGATCCCTTTTTTTTTTGCTCACATATTGTTATGTAACCGTCTGTTTGCCTGTAGGAGTGAGTGGCTGGTAGGCATGCTAGCTAGCCCTGGCTTAGCTCGTCGGTGGGGTGGGTCAGCAGCACTCTCCTACTAACAGCTACATAAACAAAATTTATAATCATGCCTGTAAAATTATGGATATGGATAACCAGAGGATTTGAAAGACGAGGATAGTGGAAGGAAGAAGGCCTGTCCTGTCAGGGGGAGTCTGCCCGCCCTCTTCAACGTATAAAACGTGAAACCATGGGTGCTGTGTTGACTCCGTATTTCCTTACAGCGCCTCCAATCCTGACATATGTACGTCAGTGAGTTGTCGGAAAAGTCGTTGTCAGTCCGTCTCCCCATCGTTACTCCCCTGTCACCTTTACCGCCCAGGAACAACACCCACACCAAAGATATAAAATTTAGTTCTCCATGACTGTGGAATGAAAAATTCAACCAAATTTCTTATAAAGCATTTTTACACAAATATTTATTTCTAGAGAAAATAAGCTACAATTCATTCATTACTTAATCTAAGAAGTTAATCCACATGCGATTCCATTATTAGTCGTTCATACATATAAATATACATGCTAGTAGCAGGGTACAACTAAAGGATTTCCAAAAAAAAGAAAGAAAAGGTTGGTAGAAGACAATTGAATAGAAACGAATAATAATTCAAATTGTAGTCAATAAATTTCGTTTCAGACACTAAAAATCCTTTAGAAACGAATAATGTTGAAATTCATTTTTTCATTTTTTTTTAAATCTATTAACATGGAATGGCCCGCTGAAATAACTAAACCTGTCTTAATTTAGGTATGTATGTAAGTACGTACATATATGTGTACTTCAGAGCAAAGACATGAAAAGCATTAATGTAAGTTTATACGTATGTTACGCTCTGAATTGTATATACTCAAAATATCAATATCACCTTTGGTTACCCCCGCTCCCGGTACCGATGCGTTGAGTACCTGTGGAGTGAATATTAAGTAAACATACATATGTACATTAAGCCGTATCACGTTATATGGACAAAAAGTTTAGTGTGTGTCAGTTTTATTTGAACACTAATGTCGAAAAAATATTTTTGGTGTAAAAAAAAAATGTTTAGGCCCGCGTTAAAAACAGCTAAATCGCGTTTTTTGTAAAAACTTCCTTATTTGATTTCGGATCTCTATCATCTTAATGTCGCTGAAAAGGTCTCGCCCAGCACTATATTTGGCCCATATAAAGTTTCTACCTCAAAGGTTGTTCTGAGTTTTACCTTTAAAAATTTTGAAGTTACTATCCTTAGATTTTTTCTTTTTAACCACTAATACAAAGCTCTCAAAAAACCATGAGGAATCCCCCAAAAAAAATCTAGCCTTTATTCACAAACAAAAAAATTATAACTTTGTAAAATTAAACACTTGTTTTTTTATAAAAAATTACACAGTAGGGAGGCAAAAATACCACAGAGAAACGGCGAAACACGTGAGCTTAATCTTTGGCTCCAGATTACGATCGCGTTTTTAGAAAATCCGGATTAGCTCCCATTTATCGTCATCTTCGTCTCGGTTATCATAGGCAAGAAGATGTTTTCGGGATTAAAGTAAAATGCGTTGTTTTCAATTGTAAGCTGAATAATTAACTGCATTTCTAGGGGCACACGATGCATCCAGCGCAAGTATTGATAATACATTTAGACTTCCGTTGTGTCATTAGGCGCGTATAATTTTACAACGAACTCTAGAAGTTTTCTAAATAACTTGGATGATTTTACGATACGCACGGATGCAGAAATCGTGAAGCCGTTGTAAGCCATCGCGCTGTGCTTAGAGGTCCCACTTGAATACTTGCCAAATCTTCACTACAGCCATTATCATTCAATATAAATAACGTTGATCAGCACGAATAGTCCAATCATCAATAATTTTTTGCATATTATGTGTTAAGTATTGGTAGCTGTTCCATCGCTGTTACATCGAGGACTTAGAATACTTTTTAATCAAAAACTCATACTATATGGCGTTACTGCCTCATATAAATAAGAACTTGGGATAATTTTTCAAAAAACACAGGTTCCCTGATTTTAAAACGGTATAACTTTTTTGTTTGTGAATAAAGGCTACAACTTTTTTAGCGCTATCCTCATGGTTTTTTGAGAGCTTTGTATTAGTGATAAAAATAAAAAAATCTAGGGATAGTAACTCCAAAATTTTTAAAGGTAAAACTCAAAACAACCTTTGAGGTCGAAACTTTATATGGGCCAAATATAGTGCTGGGCGAGACATTTTCAGCGACATTAAGATGACAGAGATCCGACATCAAATAAGGAAGTTATTACAAAAAACGCGATTTAGCTGTTTTTAACGCGGGCCTAAAAAATTTTTTTTACACCAAAAATATTTTTTCGACATGTGTTCAAATAAAACTGACACACGCAAACTTTATTTTCGTGATACGGCTTAATGTACATACATGTGCCTAAATCATATTTTGACTTATTACTTTTTTTTGTTTGTATTGGCGCGCTCACTCACTCGTGTTAGCGGACAGCGAATGGGCCAAGTTTAGCTGAGATCGAGCAAACTAAAAGGAAACTAAAAAGTGAACTACGCAACGAAAACTAAGATAATTGAATTCCGGCATACTAATAAAAAATGATAAAACCGCGTAAAAAAATGTTTAAGTATCTATAAATAAAAAAAACTATGGTTGTAGTGGAAAATAAGAGAAGATGGGTGAAGGTGGAAGTCGGAAAATTATTAAAAATGCATGTAAAAAAATCTATAAAAAAATAGAATATCTGAGGAAACTAAGACGAAAGAAAGATCAAAGAAAAGGTATATGTGCAAAGAAAAAAAAAGCAGTAGCGATTCACCGCAGTAAAATTAGGAAGCTAACTATAAAAAAAATTAATTTATAAAAATTATGCAAAGCTCCAACTAGCAAAATTACCCAACGGAATTTAAGAATTAGTTAAATGAAAAAAAAAGAATCAGAAAATGTAAAAATAAAAAAAACTAATAGTGAAAAAGGTAAGTAGGGCAAAACTACAAATAAATTATTTTTTTTTTTATATACATATGTATGTATACTATGTCTCATGAAAATACATAATTCGCCGCCAGCCAAGATCTCGTTTTTCACACTGATGTTGGTTCTCCTCGTCGTCTTCTTGTTGGTGTAGAGGTTAGCGTTGAGCGGATCTCCGACAATCTTCCGCTCCGCTTCTCTTAGATCACCGTCTATATGTATGTATGACTACTCTCCCTGGCGACTGTTCCCAGTATATGTATGTATCTCCCAGTGGCGGACCTAGCACAAATGTGTGAAGCATAACCATTAGCCATTTATGTAATTTCCTTTGCTGTATTATTTAAAAGTCTGATTGCATTCCGTCATTGACTTTGATTTAGAGTTCTCGATTTCTTTTTAACATTTTCGAGTGGCCCGAAAAAATGCTTTCCAATGCTCGAACGCTCGTTTGTTTGTTTATTACGCGTATGTTTGTACGGGCATTTGAACAATTCGGGTATTTGAAGATCGTTTTTTCTCGTTTATTTTTTTTTTTTTTGTTTTTTTGATATGTATTTTTTATTTTTGTTTTCCTGATACACATTTTTTTGTTTGTATACTCAGAGAAAAGGAATTAAAAATAAAATTTTTATTTTTATAATGCACGTTTTAAACCAAGTCATTTTTATTTTATAAATGAAAATTTTTAAATTAAAAATTAAATTTTTTAAATTAAAATGTATTTAGGATTTAAAAATAAACATGTTTAAATTAAAAATTAAAATTAATGGAATAAAAACGAAAGTTTTTCCTTCAAAATCTCATAGTGCTTAAAGTAAAAATAAACAGTTTTAAATTAAAATAGTTTTTTTTTTTTGATTTTGCAATTTTACTCTGAACATTTTTAAAATAAAAAATTTCGTATTTACATAATTCTTAAATATAAAAACGTGCGCTAGGGAAATCTTACACGAATGCGCAGAGGTATTTTAGTTACCTTATACCGACGGAAATTTCAGCAGTAGCAAGTGTATTTGCTTATTGCCTAAAAAATGGGTGCTTTAGTGTTTGAAAAACTGAGGTCCAATTTGATTTCCACCGCTTTTTAAAATTATCTTGATATTGTGCCAATAGTCGCCAAAAATCACAATCAACCCTTTTATAATCTGGTATTTAATATTTATGTTTGCATGCACATGCAGATGTAAGAAATTATGTGCATAAGTATGTACCTACATGCAAACGAAAATCAAATATGCATATGGCTGTGAATACTGAACTTTTGAATGCCGAAGCCAGCTTCATATTCGCATACAAATTGATGTGAAAAATAAAAAAAGTGCTTTGCTAGTTTTTTTTTCAATTTAAGTCTGAAAATAAGCAATTGGTTTCTCCTTATCGAAAGCGAGAAAACAAGCTATGTTATTCTGTTTTGCCACGTAAAAGCTAATGTGTGGAAACGTTGAAGCATGCTTACTGTGCTGTGATTGGCTGTACACACAAAAAACACATTGTGAGGTGGATTGGTGGTGTATTTGCGCTATTTTCTTAGCAGGCTTTTAGCGGCATGTTACAGTGGGGGCTATATCATTGAGAACTTAAATAATAAACACATTTAAAACGTAAAATAACCAGATTTTAAAGAATTTCGTATGAAATGAACGATGTGTACGCAAGCCGGGCTTCTCGGCTTGTATGAAGCGACCGCCGCTGGTATCTCCGTGAAATTGACTTGTATGTAGATACTAGCTGACCCGGCAAACTTCGTTCTGCCCAAAATAGATTTTTTTTATTAATTTCATTTCAAAAATTGTTATTACACCGGTATTATTTTTAATAGAAAATTAACGATTTTCACTACTTCATTGTGTATACAACTTCAAAAATATATAATTTTAGTATTCAGTTTAAGGCTGCACGATACACAACATTTTTAGTTTTCTGTTCCAGATATTTATTTTCACTGAGTATTGGTTATTTTCACTAAGTAAGTAAGAGGATTGATATAGTATACCTCCATAATGGTTTTCAGGCCCCTCCTCCAACCCTTTTAGATATATTCAGCCTCAAAAGTTTAGTACGTATGGGAGGTGCAATGTCCCATTTTTCGATAAATCTTTTTTTTTTGGGTGAACATGGTATTGATATCGTATATCTGCATAGTGATTTCTATGTACATGCCATGAACGCTTTTAAGGATATTTAGCCTTAGAAATTAAGAACGCATGTGAGGTGCCACTCCCCCTTTTCCCAAAACTACTGTTTTTTTCATAAGCACGCTATTGATATCGTCAATCTCCTGACCAATTTTCAGGTCCCAACCTTAAACGCTTTTATAGATATTCAGCTTGAAAAATTAAGTTTGTATGGGAGGTGCAACGCCCCCTTTTCCGATAACCTACACTTTTATGCGCAAAAATTGTTTTGACATCATATAGCTCTGTACCAATTTCCAGGTCCCTGCCTTAAATCCTTGTAAAGATATTCAGCTTAAAAAATTAAGTGTTGTTGGGAAGTGCCACGCCCCCTTTTCGTATAAATCCTATTATTTTGCGTTAATATGGAATTGTTATCGTTTATCTCCACACCAATTTCCAAGCCCCTAGCGTAAACAATTTTAGAGATATTCAGCATGAAAAATTAAGTTTGTATGGAAGGTGCCACGCCCCTTTTTCCGATAACCCCCACCTTTATGCGTGGGAATGGTTTTTATATCATTTAGCTCTATACCAATTTTCAGCTCCCTAGCTTGAACTGTTTTAGAGATATTCAGCTTTAAAAATTAAAGTTGTATGGGAGGTGCCACGCCCCCTAACATTTTTTAATTTTTTCTTCGACTAAACCTTCGCGGGGTAACAACAAACAAACCCCCCTAAGGAAGTATTTGATTTGGTTCAGCCGTTTTCAAGTTTTAGCGTTACAATTAAATACCAAATAATTTTTATATATATAGATGTATAATTTAAGTGTGTCAGCCGTCGATCCGCTCAACTCATCAGCTGTGCCAAATGTTGCTGGAGCTTGATGCCCAAGATTTTGGCCAACTGGCTTTATGTCGATATTTGTTACCTTATTTTTCGTGGATATACTGCCCCAATTCTCTTGTTGTTGCTGTACTGTGACTATTGTCACCTTTTTGTCGTTGTGCTCATATGAATTATGTATGTATGTTCTATGTTCATTCGATGCGTATGTTTGTGCGTATTCCCACCAAATGTTATATATGTATGTTTTTGTGTTTGTGTGCCTTACGTGTTTTCCGCGCCAAACCAACGATTGTTTTTGCAGCTCCAAGCTCGGACTTAGAGGAGGTCCTTTTGTGGCGACCTATGTTTGAAATATATATAATAAGTATGTAATTAGATATTTTATATAAACAGATTAAAATTAAATTTCGTTTTGTTTTCCTTTTGTCTATAGCGTATGTACATATGTAAGTAGGCATGTTTATACGCTTTCTTACACACATACGTACGCCCATGCACTGGTTGTATGCCAACCAAAAGGAATTCCTATCTTTTTATTCATATAATAAATTTTTTTTTTCATTGGACTTACCTCCAGTTCCTCCAATATACGCGTTGTGGTTGTATCCGCTCCCTTCGCCTTGCCGTTGGTGTTCGAAAATTTCCTTTTGCACACAAAAAGAAAGTAATTTTTATTATTTTACGCATTTCTTTATTTAAAGCAAAAGGACACATATTTATTTATTTTATTTTATTTATTAATTTTTTTTTGAATACTTAAATAATCACAAGCTTAGCTATACCTTTTTCTTCACTTTCAACACACAATACAAAAATCACTTTGACTTTAACACTTTCAGAATTTTAACCTTTTTTTCACACGCGATGGAAAGCTAACGCATTCAAAATTTATATTTTCTGATCCGCTGATCGCACTTCGGGCCCTTTTTTTATCTTTCTGTTGCCAGGAAGATAACTGGCTTGCAAGTTTTAAAATTACCATAAAAGGAAATGTTGAATTTTCTAGTTACACGACTTCTATGATATCTATACGTATCTCGGATTTTCGCGAGTTAACTTTATACATACTTTCACTTATACATTTAAACCATCTCGGACTTTCACGAATTAATTTTCAACTTTCACATATACATTCACACCAACATTCACGAAATCTTTAACATATACACTAGATAGGGTCGAAAAAAAATGTTGTAAAAGTCCGCCCCTAAATTTGAAGCTTATGTTGAGAGGGTTAAGGTACACAAAAAAATTTTTGTTGGACCCCGCGAAATACCGCCGAAATTGTTTTTTTTCTTGTAACTTTGTTATTTATCATCCGATTTTTAAAATTGATACGTCATTAGTTTCGTATTTTGAAGCTCTACATTTCCTTCTAATATCCTTTTGAGCTCTGAAGTCGTTTTCACATAGTTGGGTCAGCTAACTTATTTGTATGTCCATGAATTATCCTCTTTGTATTGCCAAATGGAAGTGCTTCAAAATTCATTACAATGTTGCCTTGAAACGGTTTTACTAAATTAATAAACAAAGAAGTTACGTCACAAAGAAGTTATTTAACGTAGCAATTATTTAACTAATTTTTTTAAGCAATTCAGGATATGTAAAGTTGTACAAGTCCGACCCTAAATTTGATGCTTATATTGAGAGGATTTAAGAAAAAAAAATTTTTTTTTTTCTGATCCCGCGAAATACCGCCGAAATAGTTTTTTTTATTGTAACTTTGTTATTTGACTTCAGAGTGCAAAAGGACATTAGAAGAAAATATAGAGCTTCGAAATACGAAAATAATGACGTATCAATTTTAAAAATCGGATGATAAATAACAAAGTTATAAGAAAAAAACCATTTCGGCGGAATTTCGCGGTATCAGGAAAAAAATTTTTTTTTGTCCATTAATCCTCTTAATATAAGCTTCAAATTTAGGGGTGGACTTTCACAACTTTACATATCCTGAATTGGTTAAAAGAAGTGAGTTAAATAATAGGCATTCAATATTTGTAGTGACGTAACTTCTTTGTTTATTAATTTAGTAAAACCCTTTAAAGGCAACATTGTCATGAATTTTGAAGCACTTTCATTTGGCAAAACAAAGAGGATAATTCATGGATATACAAATAAGTTAGCTGACCCAACTATGTGAAAACGACTTCAGAGCTCAAAAGAGCATTAGAAGGAAGTGTAGAGCTGCAAAATACGAAAATAATGACGTATCAATTTTAAAAATCGGATGAAAAATAACAAAGTTACAATAAAAAAACGATTTCGGCGGTATTTCGCGGGATCAAAAAAAAAATTTTTTTTGTGTCCCTTAACCCTCTCAACAAGCTTCAAATTTAGGGGCGGACTTTTACAACTTTTTTTCGTATGGGGACCAACCCTATCTAATATACACTATCCTTTTCTTTTGGTTGTTCGATCGCGTTCGAACGAAAGTAGCCTGCAACGCAGGTTGCCAGTGTCATTTATGTTCGAATGAACTGAGTTTTTTCATACAAGGCCGTGCAACATTTTGATTGGTGGTGTTGCTAAGACTATTCTTGCCACTAAAAGCTCGCGTTACAATATGGGACCAAAATTAAAGATATAAATTAGCTCTGCTGACGAGACTATTTTATTGGGCGTGGCACTTTTTTTTTTAATATTTTACAAAAATAAGGTATTAAAAATAAACGATTTCAGCCTAAAACTATGCTTTCAAATTTATTTTATTCTAACAGTACAAAGTTAAATTCAAATTTTTCTAATGTAGATGTCGCGCCAGTTAAACAGCTGTTTGTGTAAATTTCAAAACACTTGTAAACTTATCCGGTATGATTGTATGCAAACATGACACACTTTTATTCGAAAATGTGTGTACCAGGGTGGAGCAAGTTAAGACTTTTGAAATCATTATTGGCATACCTGCAGAAATTTGCCTTTCTAGCACAAAAATAAGACTGCAAAATATTATTGGCCTAGTCATTTACTTAGAGGTGCCACAATTCCACTAAAAAATGGACAAAATGCTCAAGATGCATAAATTTCATTAGCTAGATAAAATTAATTTGCTAATTTATCATAAAAATATACGTATTTTTTCGATGGAAAACGTTTAAATCAGTGTCTCCAAGCTTATGAAAAAATTCTGAAAATTCGACTTTGAACTTTATCGAACATGGCGCCTAATATTTTGTTCGTTGTTGGTATCCTGTTGTTCCCGATGTGGATATCCAATCCCAGTGGTACCTCCTTCGTCCATGACGGTAATATGGGTCTTTGTTTGTTTTTATTTTTTTGCACTATAATCTTTATTTTTTTTATTGTTTTTTTTTTGTTTTTATGTGTTTGTTTATGTTTATGCTTTTGTTTTGTTTTTAAGTAATATATTATTCACGTTAATTTTTTGTTTGTTTTTGTACGTTTTACTGTTCGCTGTTTTTTCTTTATTTTACTTTATTTGCTTATTTTTGATCTTTTATTTTTATTTTTTTATGTGAATTCTTTGTTTATTTATTACGTTTTTATTATTTTCTATTTTAAATTTTAGTATTAATATTTTATATAAATAACACAAGTGAATTGTTAATAAAACGACTGAACTATGGACTTTATGACAAGAAGAATATAGCTAAATTAGATATATGATTTATAATTAAAAAAATGTCGAAAAAAAATGTCGAAAAGTTAAAATGTCGAAAAAAAAGTCGAAAAGTTAAAATGTCGAAATAATGTAATTAATGATGTGTAAAATTCGCGCGAAGACTGGAATTTTTTTGTTATTTTCGAGGGGTAGGGGGTCGTATAGTTCACTCTAATACACTTTATAATGCACTTACATATATTAACACTAATTTATTTAAAATGTTCTATTAAAAAAATTTTAGGAAATTAACATAAACACGACATTGTTTTTATTCATTGTAATGGTATTCGTATATATTGGTTGTTGTTGCTGTCTTTGTTATTGTTGTTGTTGTTGTATGGCCCTCAGCCGGCAGAGTTCTCTTACTGGAGTAAAATCTATAGAGCAATCCACAGTACTTTTGTGTAGAAAACCTTTTTGCACTGGCGGCCTTCGGCCGCGCTTACAAAAAATAACCCTGACTACGCCATCCGTCCGGACGTGTGCCCTAACCGTGGCTACCGCCACGGTGATGTCCTTCTGCGTAGGCGGCCTTCGCCTTAATTTATTCATTTCATTTATTTAGATGATCATATTTTTTATAAAATATGGAATCTCTTAGATACCCCGTAGGGCGCATTATATCGAAGCCGACCCACCTACCGAAAATAAAGAAACAACATTCCAAGTATTTTTCCACATTTTCGAAATTTTTTCGACATTTTAACTTTTCGACATTTTTTTTTTCGAGATTATTGCTTTTCGACATTTTAAAAATTTCGACATTGGTTTTTCGACATTTTTTTTTCGACATTTCGAGGGTATCCCTCTTCAGAGTCCTCTAAATAAACCTTATTGAATGGTACTCCTGCTGTTATAAAGCGAAAAGGTATTCCCAGAACATATTATCGCATAAAATGTAGTTGCTTTTTAATCTGAAGTGTGCAAATACTTTCCCCACATAAAAATAGGACTTTTTAATTCCACGAATTAATGTGCTTAAAACATTTCATGAATTACTGTAATTTTGTCTTTTACGCATTTTTAATATTTGTACTAATGTAAAAAATATGAAATAATAAAAACTTTATTTCTTCTTAAGAATTTTTTGAGGTGGCAACTAACTTTGTCTAATGTACCAATACTTTTTTCCGTAAATGTACCTACGAAGATATATTAACAACACGCATACTGTTGAAAGCGACAAAATGCCGTCTTTTCACAGATATCAACCCCGTGTTGATGTGGTAAATGAAAAAAAAAAACGGTTATGGGGCAATATATGGCTTAACCTACGGAAAATGGAGTTTTGGCCCCTCACTCCAGATCTTGGGGATGTATTGGAAATTTTGAGTACTTGTGCGGTTTTTGTATAGGTACTTCGTAAGTTTTTTTTTGTCACGCAGTGTAATTATTGCTTGACTTGTGTCAACTCCCCGCCTTCCCCTATTGCGAATATTTCAGCATACATTTATATTAATTAATAGCTGATGCCCGCGACTTTATCTGCGGAACTTAATATCTCAATACAGCGGGTTCGTTTTTTGTACACGAGTTCTCCATTACATAACAAACGTTACAAAGATTAACAAAAACGGACCATAAATACGGATTTTCCGAATATCTCGACCCCACCGCCACCTAGTGGGTTAATTTTTTGTAACAGAGTTTTTGATTACATAACAAACATATGAGCCAAAAACGAACAGAATCGGATCAAAAATAGCTATTTTGCGAAAATAGCGATTCCAGCGCCTTCTAGCGTTGGAAAATATAGCCTATGTCAAGCGGACTTATCCAAAGAATAAACTGTCAAAGTTTGGCAGAAATCCGACCTGTAGTTATTGAGTCATTTCCTGACAAAAAAAACTCCTAAAATTTTATATATATAGATGACAGTCCAAATTCCATTAAATTTACGCTGTCCTGAAGATTTGTACTTTGTTGCTGATTTTTGTTTTAACTGAGTCAGTTTTATTGATCTGACGCACTGTTACCTTAAATTGAGAGATCCCAAATAACAGTTAACCAGAAAAAACCAAAGCATATTATTCAGAAATAAATGCCAATGTGGCTTTTTTGGTTTTCAACTGAGAGATATGTTTATTAAGGTGGAGTGAAAACATATCGCCCGATTTCTTCGATATTCGATTTCTGGAATTTTGCCATATATTTCAAAAACTGGGTCGTGCCTTTGAGTCTAGTCTTATAAAATACTCAAAAAGATAAAAATGGCGGAAATAAAAGTGATTTTGTAGTTAGCCGTATAAGGAAACTATTTGAAATTATAAAAGTTTATTTGCGTTTTCCCAAAAAAAATTTTTTTGAGTTAAATCCCTATTGCATAAAACGTGCGATATGGAGGTTCTTTTTTTGAACGTACTAGCAATGAAAAGTTGCTTTTATACGAGTTAATGAACCCCACAAAATTTTATGGCGATAGGATGACGTTTTGAACTGCCCCCAGCTCCACAAAGTTGAAAGCAATAAGCACGATCTGGTACAAATATGAAACTTTGAAAATTATAAAATCAAAAAACGAAGTATGAGGATTGATAAAGATGGCTAAGCTGGGTATTAAAGTGAATTTTTTTCTTTTCGGAAACAACAACAACAAAAGTTATTAAAATTCAAAGCTTATATAATGCATATATTTAATTTCCAATTACTTAACCCTAGTTAGATAATCATATTTTTACATACGTTGAAGATAATCATGCGTAAAAATTACGCATGATGGGTTTTTCAGCTGTAGTTATCTTCACAGTTTATTTACAAATTTGCCCTGAACTTGCACAAACTTTATTATAGATATGTAAAATAAATGTAAACATTATAAATAAAATATATTTAAATTTGTTTACTATAAAAAACTAAACCAAAAGAACTTCTTCAATTTTCTCCTAAAATTAGGAAACACCCATTTTCCGTCCCTTTTTGAATAACTTTGCTGCAAAAATCAGACTTTTTGACTTACAATCTAAATGAACTGAAAACTCATTAAGAAAAATAAATGAAAATTTTTTACAAAGGTCGGTCAAACACAATTTTGGAACATATCAAATATTGTCCTCGCGACATATAGCATATTTGCACTTATTGCCTTTCGCCTTCTTTGGAAGGGCAGTATGTACAAAAGAAGAAAAGGGACACCTTCTATGCTTTGGGAAGATCAGGTGATGACCGACTCGTCCTGCCTAGGTATTTCCAATTGGCGCTAGGGAGCACAAAACAGACTCGACTGGCGCACTTTTTTGGACTCGGCCAAAATCGTCTAGACCGTTACGCACTGATTAAAAAGAAGAAGAAGAATTATGTACAATACATAATATAATATGATACACTGGCTCTCACAAGTTTTAAGGTCGAAATTCTTTCCTAATTCGAAGCGTGCTCCTTAATTTTTTTTTTCCTACTAATTGGGTGTGCCTACAGTTTTATGCCGATTCCTAACGGTGAATGCATTTTTGTGAGAAGCCTTTTCATGACAGAATTACACTCAGAGGGTATGCCGTCCACTACCGATAGGTGACCAATATTTTATAAACCTAATAATTGACTTTTAATAAGAAAATTAATTAAATTAAGCTTTGGTGTTGGGTCGGCTGGGGGTTGAACCGGCGACCCATGGTATGGCATGCGAGCACTTTACCCACTTCCCCACAGCTGTCACAATACAACACATATATTTTTTTATTACACTGGCTCTTCATTATAATGTTCTGATGAATGTAAGTCATGCAATACGTGAGAAATGCTTCCTGAAAGTCACGGTAAAGATAATCATGCGTAATTTTGACTCACTGACCCCTCATATTGGGAAATTTACAAAACTTACCACAGAAAATTATGTGTCACGTGAGAGATACATATGTACCACAACTGAAATATATATAACGTTCAGCGACGTATTCATATAATTGGGGGAGTGAGAACAATAATTCGAAAGGGCATGCGTAATTTTGACGCAGATTACACAGGCCGACAAGAAATTTGACCATAAACCAGACCATACTTTCCTAAAGGTTTTCGATGCGCTGAATTCAAATCTGGACGCAGAATTGCTCTATTACGTCAGGATTTTGAGATATCCTAACCTAAATGTGCAAAAAACACCGTTTTTGCCTATTTTTGAAGTTATATATAAACGACAGCTTTTTTTTTTTGTTAAAAAAGCACACATAGCATTTTAAATAAGAAGTCTTTCTTTTACGAATGGCGTTGAGTTTGCTCAAATATATTTTTTTTTTCGCTAAGATAGAGCAATTTAAAGTTTATGTGTTCATGCTTTGTGGGATTGTGTATTGTGGGCTTGTGGTGTTTAAGCATTTATAAATTTTAAATTGCTCTATCTAAGCGAAAAAAAAGATATTTGAGCAAACTCAACGCCGTTCGTAAGAGAAAGACTTCTTCTTTAAGATGATATGTGTGCTTTTTTAACAAAAACAAAATCTGTAGTGTATATATATCGTCAAAAATAGGCAAAAACGGTGTTTTTTGCACATTTAGGTTAGGATATCTCAAAATCCTGACGTGATAGAGCAATTCTGCGTCCAGATTTGAATTCAGCGCATCGAAAACCTTTAGGAAAGTATGGTCTGGTTTATGGTCAAAAAAATCGGGCTCATTTTGTTGGCCTGTGTTATATTTTTAGGGTTAAAAACTACTGAACCGATTTCGAATATTTTTATACCATTCGATAGGTATTTTGATTCCCTTTAATTTGATATACATTTTTATATATGAAAAGTAAGGGAATAAAAGGGGGGTTGACCCCGCAGGGCGTGTGTTATAGAACGCACATAAAATGTATATCAAATTAAAGGAAATCAAAATACCTATTGAATGGTATAAAAATATTCGAAATCGGTTCAGTGGTTTTTAACCTCTTAAGACCTGAGCACAAAATCAATTTTTTTTAGCATCCAATATATCGACCGCTTTGCATGATTTTATCGTAAGGGTCATTTTCTCGAATTTTACTTTTTGATGCAAATTTAATCTACATCCGACAGCGTATCACCTGGTAAAATATTATAGCTGAAATCCTTATAGTTGTGCCAAAAATTGGCTTTATTTTTTATCGTAAGGGACAATCCACACTTTTTTCTTGAGCTTGAATTTCGTATCGCCCATATAAAAAATATTTTGAATATAGCTAGCAAGTAATTTTATGTATTATTTATTTTGAAATTTAAAATAGAATATGAAGGGATTGTAAGCGTAATGTAGCCATGGTACCATGATTATGTTTGGATTATCTTATAAACTTAAACGATTTGTTCTTGTATGTATATTTGTATGTATATTAATTTGTTTATATATTTCTATATCCACTACTATCTCGGGAACGTCTGAACGGATTTGGAGGAAATTCGTTTTACTGATAGTATGCCTATGGTTGCTGTGGTGCAGTGGGTAGAGTGCTCGTCTGCTATGCCAGAGGTCGGGTTCAAACCCCAGTCCGAGCAAAACACCAAAGAAATTTTTCTAATTAGTAAAAATCCAATTATTGGGTTTTTTAAGAGCAGCGGTCACCTCTCGGCAGTGGGCGGCATACCCTCCGAGTGTATTTCTGTCATGAAAAAGCTTCTCACAAAAAATGCATTCGCCGTTCGGAGCCGGCATAAAACTGTATGGTATTTTACGATGTATTTCAATTAAAATATTGGTCAGTGAAATTTCTACATAACCTAATTTTATTTATTCCTTTGTAAACTATCGCGAAAACGGGTTGACTGAGTTGAGTGAAATTTTATACATCCATTTTTGGCTGATTTAGTTACTTGATTAGATATTTGTATATTTCTAGTAATTTATGGAAATAAGAAAATGCCCCACTTGGATGGAAAATAATGAAAACTAGCGATTAAAAATACTTACTTATTTAGAAAAAAATAGCAATAGTATTATCTGTTCTTTTGTCGCCTTTAAACGGCATCTGCTATGTAATTTGTTTTTGGAGGGTTTTCTGACATTTACTGATTGGAAGTCGGTGGTTCAAATTCACGTTCGATGTGCAGTTTTATATTTTATAGGCCCGTCACATAGCATACGTCAATCCGTCTACGTCGACGTATGTAACTGACAGCTCACGTACTTGACGGAGAGGTCGCCACATAGGAAACGTTGGCGGATATACACAAATCAGCTGTTTGATTAACCTTTAACTACAGAGGTGGTGGCAAAAATTTAACTCTTTACAATATTTTGCAATTTCTCTTTTAAGTTGCCCTATTGAAATTCAGTTTTCAGTAACTTCACATCTCCTGATAATTCTTGACCATTTTGTTTTATGGAGGAATGTTATGCAAATGAGGAAAAACTCGAAAAGCAAATTGCAAAAAAAGTGAAATTCAAGTGTAGCTAAAGGTTAACAATCAAAAGCAATCAGCTGACATAGCGACGGTTGACGTATACCAAAAGTTGACTTTTGGGCAACTTCGGTACGTTGCGGCGACGGATCCGTCGTACGTGTGACGACGTACGTTTAAATGCCGACATTTTACTGAGCTGTCAGTCACATACGTCGACGTAGACGGATTGATGTATGCTATGTGTCGGGGCTATTAGAGTAGAAACGCCGACCGATGTTGCTCTGTCCAACCATTGATTTATCGGAATAATGTAAAATTTTTATATTTCCATTTACCTCTCCTTTTCCCTGCTCATTTACCTCTCCGCTTTCCCTTACTCCCAACATTCGTTCCATTGCTCCGTCACAATACAGGAAATAATCTACCTATTTACCAAATTTCCAACAAGCTTAAAAACCAAATTTCCCAATAGATCGGTCCATGGTCTGCCGGAAATCGAACTTGGAAACTTTAGAATGGAAGACGAGTACAATACTCACTATATTACCATTATCCCATCATTAAAAACACAAAAGTATGGAATAAAACATTTGTATTTTTCATACAAACTCTTTTTTAAATATTATCGTAAGGGACATTTAGGTATTCAAACAAACTCATAAAAATTGAGAGCGAAAATTATCGTAAGGGACAAAATTATGATTTTTTCGCAAACTGCACTTTTTTTCAAGAAAAAAAAAATCAAGTTCAGTATATTAATTAATTACCTAATCACGCGTTCAATTTTGTTTCAAAATTCCAATAAAAAGTAGTAAAAAAACGAAAAAATGCTCTCCTGTAAAATTTGCTTTTGTCCGTTACGATAAAGTCGCACAAAGGGGTCGATATTTTGCCAACTGTATAAGTAAAATACATATAACAATTTTGTGGTTCGTTAAAAGTAATTAGTAATTAATAATAACTTAATAAACATGGTGGGCATGTATGGATTGCTCTCAGTAGCGCATCCATTTATTGCAGTGCATCAATAAAGATCAGTAAATGATTTTCTTTTAAGGCGTACGAAATTAATTGGTCTTGCCGTTAGGGCTGGAACGAGTGGGTTGGGGTGAGCTAATAATCTCATTTGGTATGATGCAGCATACTTTCTGATTTCTTGAGCGATAGTAGGTATCTTTAGGTCACGATGTAGTTGGTCGTTCGTGACGTAGTAGGGCGCATTTACAAGCATTCTAATGGTTTTCGATTGGAATCTTTGGAGGATTTCTATATTTCAGTTTGCTGCTGTACCCCACAGCTGTATGCCATAAGTCCAAATGGGTTTTAAGATAGCTGAGTAGAGCAGGAGTTTGTTGTCGATTGCTAGTTGGGAGTTTCGATTCATGAGCCAATAAAGATTTCTCAGTTTTATACCAAGAGCTTTTCGTTTGGTGAATATGTGGGTTCTCCATGTTAGTTTTCTGTCGAGATGCATACCAAGGTACTTTGTTACGTCACTTTGCGGTATATCAATGCCGTTGAGTTTTACGGGTGGGCAAGTTTTACTTCTAGTGGTAAACGTCACTTGGGCAGATTTTGATTCATTTGTCTTTATCCGCCAGTCTTTCAGCCAATGGGTAATTTTATTTAAACTTATTTGAAGCTTGAGTGAGGCCACGTTAGGGTTGAGGTCTGCAGCCAGTACGGCAGTGTCATCGGCAAAAGTGCCGATAATGACTCCTTCTGCTATTGGGAGGTCATATGTGTAAAGTAGGTACAGTATTTGGCCCATTACACTACCTTGCGGGACGCCTGCTAAGCTCTCGTAAAGCTCAGACTGCTCTGCTCCTTCTTTTACGAAAAAGTAACGATTTTTTAGATAAGATTGTATAAATAGAAAGTAATTTGTAGGGAGAGTATTTTATAGAGGAGGCCGTCGTGCCATACGCGATCAAAATCTTGGGATATATTTAGAAAGGCAGCTGTTTTTGCTCAAAGGCAGAGTTGATTTTCTCGGTCTATGTACTTGTTCAATTGTTCCGTGCCCTCTTCTGAAGCCAAACTGGTGATTAGGTATAATGTTACGCTCTTCTATTTTGGGTAGGAGTCTTTTAAGGAAAAGAACTTCCAAGACTTTTGAGACAATGGGCAGCAGGCTAATGGATCCGTAAGCCGCTGCCGAATCGGGGGACTTTCCTGGTTTCAGAATCATTTTCATCTGAGCGACTTTCCATTGAGGGGGTATGAATGCAGTTATTAGTACTGCATTAAACAGTTGGGTGAGAAATTTTATGCCTTCGTAAGGTAATTGTTTTAGTACTTTGCCATTAATAATATCGTACACAGGAGCTTTTGGGTTGAGTTTCGCTATTACGGTTTTTACCTCCAATATGCGAATTTTTTTAGAAGAGATCTATTTGATAGGGATGACTTGGAGTATTTTTCACTTCTGTTGTTGTGCTTAGTGAGGGTTCAATATCATGTGGGGTGAATACTGATTTTAGGTGGCGTGCAAAAGTATTTGCTTTCTCTGCGTCACTTTTCGCCTATTCGTTATTTTCCATTCGTATAGGAGAATTGGAGAGAATCGGCCCACGGGTGGGAGTTGATTTCCATGCAGCTTGTTGGATGCAGCTGTTAAAATGCTCGACTGCTGCCTCTATATCTTCAGCAGATTTCAGCACTAATTTCAAGTAAAGATTAGACGTGATGATGTGTCGGAAGTATTCCCAGTCAGTCTTCCGATTGTAAAGGCTGCATTGATCCGCTGTCGGTGTAAAATTTTTATCAATTGTTACCAGGATTGGAGAGTGGTCGGAAGACTATTCAAAGCACGTTTTGCAAGTTATATCTGAGGAAGTCACGCCTTTCACCACGCAGAAATCGATTAAGTCGGGTATTTTATTTTTATCTGTTGGCCAATAAGTGGGAGTTCCAGTAGATAATGGAGTTAAACTGAGATTGCTAATAGCATTATATAGTTGTCTTCCGTTAGGGGTAATGAGACGAGAGCCCCAGAATGTGTGTTTGGCATTGTAATCGCCCCCAGATAGAAATCGATTTCCAAGAGTTTTGAAGAAATTTTCATATTCTGCAGTGCTGATAGAGTGCCTCGGCGGGCTATAGATAGCAGAGAGTGTAAGCTGGCCGCTCGGGTCTTCAATGACAATATTTGTGGCTTGTATAGCATTTGTACGGAATGAATTCGTGCTGTAGTGTTTAATACTTTTCCGTATCAAGATACCTGAGCCTCCATGAGCGTTGTTACTAGGGTGTTTTGTGTGGTAAAACTTGTAGTTGGGTACTTCAAAGTAGCTTTTGTCAGTAAAGTGGGTCTCAGATATGAGGAGTATATCTATATCATGGGTCTGAAGTAAAGCTTTAACATTCCATTGGCATTCCAAATAATAATTTTCAACGGGTTGAAGATGCACAGTTTTTAGTCGTGAAGGTGACGAGGAGGCTCATCATTGCTGTCATTTGTTGCATGACTTGTTTTAGTAAGCCTATCATTTATCGCATTTCGTTAGTGTTTTGCGTTGGGGTGTTGTTATATCGGTGAAATATGGCATCGCTGTATTATCGATACTTATACGAATTGTCATCACTATATACACATATATTCCACGCGCTAGACACTTGTTCTTTTTTAGACGTAAGATATAATCAATAAAGAAGTGAATTGGAATAGACGTTGTTTTACTGCCATACTTGCGTGTCATAACATCTGGCGACGAGGTGGAGCAAGTAAATTATTGAAAACATTTACGAAAAACCTCCGCATTACATTACTTTGGAATATTTGATCATAAAACAATACATAACCTTACAAAATGACACCACCTGCAAGCATAACACAAAATGCACATACGGCAATACAAGTGGAAACATTTGATCCAGTCCAGAGCTCATGGTCACGATGGGTAGAGCGTCTGGAGATGGCATTCGACATCTTTGGCTGTGAGGATAATAAAAAGGTTAGCATGATATTGCACTATATGGGGCAAAGAAAGTACAACATACTGTGTGACAAAATTAGCCCAGCGAAGGCAAGCGCACTTACATACGCGCAAATCGTGGCAAAACTATCTGAGCATTTTGATCCAGAGCCCCTGGAAATAGTCGAAAACTATCGGTTTCATTTGCGGAAACAAGAAGAGGGATAGTCTGCGGAAGATTTTTTGATCGCTCTTCGGAAGCTGTCCATCCGCTGTAAGTTTGGAACTTACCTAGATACAGCGCTTCGTAACCAATTAGTGTTCGGCTTAAGGAGCCAGCGCATACAGAACCGATTGCTGGAAGTAAAAAAACTAACATTGGAGACGGCTATCAGTACTGCAGTTACCATGGAGCTATCTGAACGTGGAGGCATGGAGATGCAACATCAGAAAGCGGTAAATAGTATAAAATCCAAATCACCTAAGATTAACAAAAAGAAAAATGTAAGCAAAAATGAGAAAAAGATACGCAAAAATAGCCAGTGCTATCGATGTGGTAGTGATACACATTTAGCCAACACGTGCAGGTACAAAAATACAGAATGCTTATATTGTAAAAAAAGGACATTTGAAACGAGTGTGCCTTAAGGCCAAAGCAAATAAAGTTGACCAAACCAATCAAATAGACCACGTGGTGGATGAAGTGTGCAACATTGGTTGTACATTTAATGTCGATTCTAAGATATTTACTAACATTTTGGTAAACAATAATAATGTAAAGTTTGAGGTAGATACGGGATCTTCAGTCACTTTAGTCAATCTTAGGTGGGCTCAAAATAATTTGGGTAAATTAACAATACACGCGTCTGATCGCGAGCTTATTAGTTATAGCCCCGTCACAATGAAAGTTTGACGGAGCGGCATGCGTTGACAGCTGAGTGGAATGTATGTATTTGCATGGGGATCGACACATCCGGCAGCACTAGCGCCATCTACCATAAAAAAGTTCCCAACTTTCAACTTTTGCCGCATGTAAGGCATAAGAAGAAGCATTTGACATTTGTTCGGGGCAATGGAGCGGAGCGCAGCGAAGACCAATGAGCTAAAATCATTGGAAATAGCGGAGTTGGAGCTAAAATCACTTACATATAGGGATGGCAACAATAACCGGAAAACGATTATAATCGGTTAATTTATTTCGGTTAATGGTTAAAATGTATCGGTTTTTTCCTTCTGATTATTTTTTCGATTAACCTTTTTCCTCTCAAGTCGAAAATAATCGAAAGGAAATAATCGAATCCGAATTCGGTTACCTACGGTTTTGTGAGTATATCCAAAAACACCGCAATAAATGTTCCCTCCAGTTCCCGAATAGACGATTTTATCGTCATTTTGACGATTTTTCCTAATAAATTATGATTTTTATTGTTTATTATATATATTTTTTTAAGGAATAATTGTAATCGAAAAACGGTTATAATCGGTTAGTTCCCCACAATTATTCGCGATTAATAATCGAACGCTTTCGATTAACCTAAAAAGCAGTTAATCGGTTATTTCATTTTTTTTGCCATCCCTACTTACATACATATTTGTTGATATGTATCAGAGTTGAGCAAAATTTTTTCGAATAACGAATAATAGGTAGATGAATAATTTTTTTATCTTTATTTAAATAATAAATAATTTCGCTTACTGCAAAAAGAATTATTCGAATAATAGATATTTTTTATTTACATTCATTTTTGTGATAAAATCGAAACCATGTACATACATATGTATGTATCTATATGTTCTTCAAATGCTGTTTTTTTCTACCCAGAATTTTTATTTATTGGGTTGTATTAATAAAAATATAGCAAATGTTTTTACTCAAGATTTCGGAAATTCGACATTAATTTGTATGAACCAAATTTCAAAATGTGAATAAAAGGTCTGAAATCTGAAACAAAAGCAAACGCTTGGCTTTTATTAATGTAACCCATTATTTGAAATAGCAAATAAAGTTCCGAATAATTTATTCGTAACTATTTATCTCGTAAGATGACAGCGAATAGTTTTTTATTATCACATTTATATTAAAAATCATCGCGCACCGGTCGAAATATGACCAACCATATTTTTGAATTTCCATTACAACATGACTTTATATCGTCGTACCATACGAAAACTAACATATTTAAATTTCTGGCGAAAGCTATCAATAAAAAAATTCTGTACGAAAAGTAGAACATTTGACTTTTGGCCGACGAAAAGTAATAAAATCGAGTTTTGGCCGACGAAAAGTAATAAAATCGACTTTTGGCTGACGAAAAGTATCAGTAATTATATACTGTTTTTACATTAAAATTTTTGTTGTTTAAACGAAATTGATAGTTTTCGTCAGCCAAAAGTGGATTTTATTACTTTTCGTCAGCCAAAACTCTATTTTATTACTTTTCGTCGGCCAAAACTTGAACTTTTTACTTTTCGTCAGCCACAAAAAATCTGATGTTAGTTTTCGTATGGTACGACGATATATATCACATTTACATTTTCTGTACTAACAGTTTTTATACATTTAGCATAAACTTACATTCTTACCAGTTTGGTAAGAATTGCCCACAAACAGCATCCCTGATCACCGCAAAACAGAAAAATTGGGAGTTAAGAGCGGAGCCAGGAAAAAAACTTTTGTGAGCGGATCTAAGAAAAAAAAAAACTTTCGCTCCGATGCCCTGATCGCAAAGAAACGCAAGATGATTGTGACGACGCACCTACATGCGGCAAAATGCAACTACATCCGGCAGTTGATTGTGACGGGGCTATTATTGCGACAACAAACTGAAGGTGTACGGCGGAGATGCTTAACGAACGAACGGATTCTATTTCGTTTTGTTAATTCACAATGCTAAATTATCAAAATGGGTTTGTTTCGTTAATTCGCAACGCTAAATTATCAAAACCATTTCGTTTCGATAATTCACAAAACTAAATTATCAAAATGCAACCGGTAACGTTGAAACGAAGTAAATCAACAAAACGATTGCCTGCACGAGGTGCATATGTCCATACACAGCTGTCACTCAAATCGTAGCAGTTCGTGTGCATATGCATATATGTATGAATGCGAGTACTCGGCCGATTGTTCGCGACGGCATTGCGAGCGCACTAAGCATTTCAACGTTATAAATTTGGTTATGATAACGCTAATCAACGAAATGAAATCATTTTGATAATTTCTTTTCGCTAATCAACGAAATGGTATTATTTCGATAATTTCATTATCGTTATTTTGCGACTATAAATTATTTTGATAATTGCGTAAACGGTAAAAACCTGAATAGTTTCAACGGAAACGATTGCTTTTTTTCGGTAAACGATAATATTAACGTTACGATGCATCCTTGGTGTACGGATTTGTAAATGTTGAGGTTAGAGTTGGCTCACAAAAGAAAATGTTGAAGCTGTATGTAGGGATGGCAACTATAACCGGAAAAACGATTATAATCGGTTAATTTCTTTCGGTTAACGGTTAAAATGTATCGGTTTTTTCCTTTTGATTATTTTTTCGATTAACCTTTTTCCTCTTAAGTAGGGATGGCAACTATAACCGGAAAAACGATTATAATCGGTTAATTTCTTTCGGTTAACGGTTAAAATGTATCGGGTTTTTCCTTTTGATTATTTTTTCGATTAACCTTTTTCCTCTAAAGTCGAAAATAATCGAAAGGAAATAATCGAGAATTACCGCCTTTTCATTCGAGTCCGAATTCAGTTACCTACGGTTTTGTGAGTATATCCAAAAAATCGCAATATACGTTCCCTCCAGCCAGCGTTGCCGTATTGACGATTTTATGCAATGATTTGACGATTTTTCTCAATAAATGGCGATTTTTTCGTTTATTGTATATTTTTTTAAGGAAAGTGGCATTATTAAAAATTTAAACCATCAGTACAATAATTAAATGGCTATCTTCATGAAATAAATCCTTATATTTTGTAAATTATTTTTCAAGGCAAAATGTTAGTATTAATGAATGATTGATGATGTTATTTAAGTAAGCGCAATGTGCAGATAAATGTGCACAGCTTTTTTTTAAATATGATTTCATTTATATACGGATTTGTATTAATTCGCACCTCCTTAAAATTGTTTTTGGGAAAATTTTCCATTAAGGAAGAACGCCCCGAAATAAATGACTTTTTCAGCGGGGTAGAGGGGTTCTCACAGGACTTGGAACTGAAATCAAAAATTTCCGGAGGCTTGTAGTTTACAAGATATTTGTTGTTAAGGTTTTAAAATTTACTAAACAAAACACGAAAACTACGATTTATTTCCGAGATAAAAGCACGTATTAAAACGAGAAAATGCATATATGTATGTGTGTAGAACAATATTTTGCGTTGGCGGCCTTCAGCCGCGCTTTAAAAAAAATAATCCTCAGCCGAAATAATTCTCTGGGGTAATATCTATGGACCCATCTAACCTTAACGACAATTATCTCGTAAACTGTAAACTTCCTGCAAGTTTATTATTATAATAAAAACGAACACACATACATAGTATGTATAAAAATTAGCTTGTTTGTCTTCTTGGGGTACTACGTATTAATTTATCAGTAATTGTAATCGAAAAACGGTTATAATCGGTTAATTCCCTACGATTATTCGCGATTAATAATCGAACCCTTTCGATTAACCTAAAAAACGGTTAATCGATTATTAAATTTTTTTTGCCATCCCTACTCTTAAGTCGAAAATAATCGAAAGGAAATAATCGAGAATTACCGCCTTTTCATTCGAGTCCGAATTCAGTTACCTACGGTTTTGTGAGTATATCCAAAAAATCGCAATATACGTTCCCTCCAGCCAGCGTTGCCGTATTGACGATTTTATGCAATGATTTGACGATTTTTCTCAATAAATGACGATTTTTTCGTTTATTGTATATTTTTTTAAGGAAAGTGGCATTATTAAAAATTTAAACCATCTCAGTACAATAATTAAATGGCTATCTTCATGAAATAAATCCTTATATTTTGTAAATTATTTTTCAAGGCAAAATGTTAGTATTAATGAATGATTGATGATGTTATTTAAGTAAGCGCAATGTACAGATAAATGTGCACAGCTTTTTTTAAATATGATTTCATTTATATACGGATTTGTATTAATTCGCAACTCCTTAAAATTGTTTTTGGGAAAATTTTCCATTAAGGAACAACGCCCCGAAATAAATGACTTTTTCAGCGGGGTAGAGGGGTTCTCACAGGACTTGGAACTGAAATCAAAAATTTCCGGAGGCTTGTAGTTTACAACATATTTGTTGTTAAGGTTTTAAAATTTACCAAACAAAACACGAAAACTACGATTTATTTCCGAGATAAAAGCACGTATTAAAACGAGAAAATGCATATATGTATGTGTGTAGAACAATATTTTGCGTTGGCGGCCTTCAGCCGCGCTTTAAAAAAAATAATCCTCAGCCGAAATAATTCTCTGGGGTAATATCTATGGACCCATCTAACCTTAACGACAATTATCTCGTAAACTGTAAACTTCCTGCAAGTTTATTATTATAATAAAAACGAACACACATAGTATGTATAAAAATTAGCTTGTTTGTCTTCTTGGGGTACTACGTATTAATTTATCAGTAATTGTAATCGAAAAACGGTTATAATCGGTTAATTCCCTACGATTATTCGCGATTAATAATCGAACCCTTTCGATTAACCTAAAAAACGGTTAATCGATTATTAAATTTTTTTTGCCATCCCTAGCTGTATGTGGTTGATTCACAGAGACATCCACTGTTGGGTCGCGATTGGTTAAGCGTATTCAGGCTAAATTGGCGTAAGATATTTGAGGGGTACAATCAGGAGACGAGCTCTGATAGCGAAACATTGCATATTTCGGCAGACAGTACTTCAGCAAACGTTGCCGTAGGAGACTTAGTGCAAAAATATAAACAGGTTTTTGAGAAAACGGCGGGAAAAATCAAAGGTTTAAAAGCAAGAATTAGGGTTAAGGAAGACACTATACCAGTATTTCTTAAACCACGTCGTGCCCCATTTGCCCTGAAAACAGCGATCGAAAATGAAATAGAAGAGTTAGTTGCAAGTGGAATTTTGGAAAAGGTTGACTCCAGTGAGTGGGCGACACCCATAGTAGCAATTAAAAAAAGTGAAAATAGGGTAAGAATATGTGGCGACTATAAAGTGACAGTAAATCCAAACCTGATAGTAGACGAGCATCCTTTGCCAACGATTGATGAAATGTTTGCATCCATGGCGGGAGGAAAAAAATTTACCAAGTTAGACTTAACTAAAGCATACCTACAAATGGAAGTGCATGAAGATGATCGCAGTGTTCTGACGTTGAACACACATAAAGGGTTATATACACCAACTAGGCTATGGTATGGTATCGCTAGTGGACCAGCCAGGTGGCAAAGGGAAATTGAGAAGTTACTTCATGGCATTGAAGGTGTAACGGTGTTTATTGACGACATTAAAATTACAGCGTCAAATGATGAGATGCACCTACAGCGTTTAGAGGCAGTGCTGAAACGGCTTCAAGAGCATAATATGCGCGTAAATTGCGATAAATGCGAATTTATGGCCGATAAGATCGAGTATTGTGGGTACATTATTGATAGTAAAGGTATACACAAGATGCAACAAAAGATTGATGCAATACAAAATATGCGCCGGCCGCACAATAAAGACGAAGTTCGAGCTTTAGTGGGGCTGGTTAATTACTATGGTAGGTTTTTGCGTAATCTGAGCACGATCCTTTACCCCATAAATAACTTGCTAAAAAAAGATGTCAAGTGTGTGTGGGATAAGAAGTGTGAAAACTCGTTTATAGAAATTAAAAATCAGATAGGATCGGATGTAGTTTTAACGCATTACGACCCTGTATTGCCACTAGTACTTGCCACAGACGCATCACCCTATGGAGTGGGGGCGGTTCTTAGCCATACATACCCTGACGAAACTGAAAAGCCAATTCAGTATGCCTCGCAGACGTTGTCACCTGTTCAACAACGTTATAGCCAAATCGATCGGGAGGCATATGCCATAATTTTTGGTATTAAGAAATTTTACCAATATGTGTATGGAAGGAAATTTACCCTGGTGACGGATAATAAGCCGCTCAGCCAAATTTTCTCGCCACAGAAAGGGCTTCCTACCTTAACTGCATCAAGGATGCAGCACTATGCCATTTTTATACTCAGCTGTACTAGTACACAGAGTATTATAGTTTTGATTTCCTAACGGTGGATTGTAACAGAATGAAATAATCGAGATAGATATAGACTTATATATATCAAAATGATCAGGGTGAAAAGAGAAATCGATTGAGCCATGTCCGTCCGTCCGTCCGTCTGTCCGTCTGTACGCACGATAACTCGCGCAAAAATTGAGATATTTTGATGAAATTTGGAATGCAAGTTGGTATCAAGACAGGAACGGACGGTATTGAAAATGGGCGAAATCGGACCATGACCACGCCCACCTCCCCTATATAGTAAAAATCGGAAATTTTGTATCTCAGTAACTAATAGAGCTGGAGTGATAAAATTTCACCCACGTATTGACCTCAGGCCCTTATGAAGAAATGTGGTGAAATTTTGGAAAATGGGCGGTGCCACGCCCACTTATTAAGGGGCAAACATTGAAAGTTTTATGAGTCATAACTCAGAAACCGTTGAAGGTATATCGATGAAATTTGGTAGGCGTGATATACTTACTTAGACAAATGTTTGAACGAAAAATTGCCAAAATCGGTTGACGACCACGCCCACTTTTATATATGGGTATTATAAAGTGGCCTAATAAAAACATTTTAAGCCATATCTCTGTCAAATATAAAGATATATCATTGAAATTTTATGGCAGGAGTCCAACTATGGACATAAAACAAAAAACACAAAAATTTTGGAAAATGGGCGTGGCACCGCCTCTTTTTAGAAACAGGAATATACGAGATTTCTTAGCCCATAACTCGACAAATAATTTATATATAATGACGAAACTTGGTGTGTACACTTTTATTACTTGTAGTAATACATGTTCAAAATTTTAGCGAAATCGGTTGACGACCACGCCCACTTTTATATATGGGAACTATAAAGGGGCCTAATGAAAACATTTTAAGCGATATCTCTGTCAAATATAAAGATTTATCATTGAAATTTTATGACAGGAGTCCAGCTATGGACATAAAACAAAAAACACAAAAATTTTGGAAAATGGGCGTGGCACCGCCTACTTTTAGAAGCAGGAATATACGAGATTTCTTAGCCTATAACTCGACAAATAATTGAGATATTATGAAGAAACTTGGTTTATACACTTTTATAACTTGTGTTAATAGACACGCAAAAATTTATTGAAATCGGTTTATGACCACGCCTACTTTTTAACAAAGATATTTCTGGAACACCCTTTAGGAATTTGTAACGTGACATCTTTGTAACTAGAAGTCATAAAGGAATGAAATTTTACACAAAGTATAATATTCATATGCTTATTTGGATGACTGATAAAAATTTTGAAAATGGGCGTGGCTACGCCCACTTTATGCAGCACTCGCTTTATATAAAGTACCTACACCGTGTTTCCATCAAACGCAAACAAACAATGAAAGCATACAGCTGAGTATCTAATGTTCGATTCCACTCGAACTTAGGCTTCCTTACTTGTTTTAGAATCATTTAATTTCAATATTCAGTACCGAAAAGCTTCGGACAACGCGAACGTTGACGCGATGTCTAGACTCCCCTCACTACAAACATACAAAGAAATTGAGGAAGTCGGTGTTATTGAAATTAACTCAATTGAAACCTTGCCTTTAACCGTAAAGGAGTTAGCAGCAGCAACAGAATTAGATACAGAGGTATCGAAGTTGATACAGGCGTTACAGCAAGGTAGTACAGTGGAACCCCATGTTCGATTCGGAATTGAACAAACGGAGTTCTCTTTGCAACAGAATTGTTTGCTCCGGGTCTCACGAGTATATGTACCAAAGAAACTGCGCAAGAAAGTTCTCAGTGAATTGCATACGGCACATTTTGGTATGACCAAAATGAAGGAGCTAGCAAGAGGGTATTGCTGGTGGAAAGGTATGGACGCTGAAATTGAAGAGATGGTAAAAAATTGCGAAAAATGCCAAATGTATCGTCCGAGTCCCACAAAGGCTGTCCACTGTTGGGAACCAGCAGAAGCGCCCTTTGACCGCGTCCACATTGATTTTGCTGGACCATTTAAAGGAAGTTATTTTCTGGTCATGGTCGACTCCTTTTCGAAATGGCCAGAAATTCGTGTAGTACCAAATATCACCACAGATACGACTATAAAAATATGCCGAGAGA
This sequence comes from Urophora cardui, assembly GCA_960531455.1. Lineage (NCBI taxonomy): Eukaryota > Metazoa > Arthropoda > Insecta > Diptera > Tephritidae > Urophora > Urophora cardui. The sequence goes on along the minus strand of OY482670.1, from coordinate 85,847,403 downwards.
TTTTTAGTTGTTTTGGAATTCCCCGTGTGCTCGTCAGCGACCACGGTACGCAATTTACATCGCGAGAATTTCAAAATTTCCTTAAGCAAAACGGAGTAGTGCACAAGATGGGAGCACCATATCATCCAGCCACAAATGGGCAGGCAGAACGCTATATACGTACGCTTAAAGAAAAGTTGAAATCTTTGAACTGCGATAAGCAAAATCTTAAAAAAGAGTTATGTAAGGTGTTACTCGCCTATCGTCGAGCCAAACATTCAACTACGGGTAAATCGCCGTCAGAGTTAGTGTTTGGGCGTCAGATAAGATCTCGATTAGATTTGATGATACCAGAAGAGAAGCAGGTATCAAAGAAGGTTGGAGAACAAAAATTTAAAGTAGGGGACAGAGTCGCTGCTAGGGACTATCTATCGGATACAAAATGGAAATTTGGAAAAATTACAGAGGTTCTTGGTGCTGTTCATTTTATGGTTCTCATAGATGATGGTAGACTGTGGAAACGTCATGTGAATCAACTCCGCTCAGTGGGTTCTGAAGTTGTTAACTTAGATAGGCCGCACCATACACTTGTCGATGACGGTAAGCTCGACGACGCTACTCAAAATAAAGAAATTGGTACTGAAGTGGGAGAAGATCCCGAAGTAGGGAATGTCCCGCTCAGGCGTTCGAATACGGTACGCCAAGCACCAACAAGATTAGAATACCACACTTTCAAGTAAATAGCGCAAAGCTATATATGTAAAAGCGCCATTGCATATGCTGTATAAGTATATATGATACATATAATCTTTGTTAAATATTGTAATAGCTAATAAAGTTCAGTTTTGTTAGGTTATAAGTTACCATAGCAGAAGAGCTGAAAAATACGGAAATGTAATTCTGGAAAGATTAAAACTTTTATATATATTCTTGCTATGCATAAATAGGCGCGGTGAGCTGTTATATCGGTGAAATATGGCATCGCTGTATTATCGATACTTATACGAATTGTCATCACTATATACACATATATTCCACGCGCTAGTCACTTGTTCTTTTTTAGACGTAAGATATAATCAATAAAGAAGTGAATTGGAATAGACGTTGTTTTACTGCCATACTTGCGTGTCATAACAGGTGTGGATTTCATTACTATTTGGAATATCATTCTAAGGGTTCGAACGGGGTGTTACGCCTTTCTTTGCTGCTTGAGCATATGTGGCTGGGTATGGGTCAAGTTGAATTGGGGTTTGACTTGGCTGTTGTGGTTTGTCCTGAGGTTGTGCAGGAGCTTTTTTCCTCACAGTTGGGTATTTGGCGCTTTGGAGGTTTTTGTATACCATACAGCCTTTATAATTTGCTGGATGGTTACCTTCACATAGAGCGCATTTGACATCTTCAGATCTTGTCTTTCGCTTACAATCAGCGGAGAGGTGGTTTCCAGCACATTTTATACATACTGATTTTCGACGGCAGTAGGACTCTGTGTGGCCATATTGCTGACAGTTGGCGCATTGCGGTATTTCACGCTGTGGGGGCTCGAAAGTAATTTTTGAGTGCAGGAGACTTTTAATTTGATATAGGGTACGTTCATGAAAATTTATATGTAATTGCAGCAGTACAGCATCCCCGTTGCTTATTTTGCACTTGCCTGCTGATACTCAGCTGCTATATATTTTGCTATAACAGCATTATTAAAAGTATTTGCAATTAATTTGTGCTATTAAAATTACATTATTGCATATTCCATTAAATATATAGCAATCATGCTTACCCCCTATTTTTCCATTTTTTTAAAGCAAAAATTGCAGACACAAATTTTCTGTTGCCGATTATTAAAACAAACTGCACGGTTGATGTGTCAAACGAACGTTTGACTTTTGCAGGTGTTGCCACAAACACGCGAAGAACGTGATACTTGCAACACTGCGGTTCTGATTGCCGTCGCGAACGTACCCATATCATCTTGTTGTTGGAGTCGGGTTTGAGTTCAATGACAAACATGGGGAGAGGCTTTTTTGTGACTCTGTGTTTTATGTTCCAAATGTTTGTGACTGGGTGACCGAGATCTTTTAGAGAATCTACCATTTCTTTTGTGTCTATTGAGGAATGCATGTTTCTGAGAACAACTCTGAAGGTACGTTCTTGTTTTGTTTTATAAGTATGGGTACGTTCATGAAAATGTATAATTGCAGCAGTACAGCAACCCCGTTGCTTATTTTGCACTTTCCTGCTGATACTCAGCTGATATATTGCTATAACAGCATTATTAAAAGTATTTGCAATTAATTTCTGTTATTAAAATTACATTATTGCATATTCCATTAAATATATAGCAATCATGCTTACTCTTCCCTTTCCATTTTTTTAAAGCAAAAATTGCAGACACAAATTTTCTGTTGCCGATTATTCAAGCAAACTGCACGGTTGATGTGTCAAACGAACGTTTGACTTTTGCAGGTGTTGCCACAAACACGCGAAGAGCGTGATACTTGCAACACTGCGGTTCTGATTGCCGTCGCGAACGTACCCTATAGAACTCTGTGCCCTTCTGTTCCAGTTGTGAAACTATGGTTCTATAAGCAGCCAGGGATGATGCTCGTACTTTTACTTGATCCTTGATTGTGAGCTTTAGATCATAGGAGTTTGGAGCAACTTCTTGTAGTAAACTCATTAGGGGGGGGGGGATGTTTAGAACTTTGTCTATAAATATTGGGGGCGGCTTGGGAATTTTTTCAGTTGGTTGGTTTGTTTCCTCAACTTCAAGGGAGGCAAATCTGTTTTCATTTTCATTTTCATTTGGTTGGCGGGTTCCAAGCCAGTAATTGTCAAGCGTAGCCTGTTTTTTAGAGATAGTATTTTTACCTGGGCTTTCGCGTTGGCGTTTGGAATTGACGATCTTCCATTCGTCGGTTGGGGTAGCAGATGTCAAGTTTCCTGCAGTTTGGGGTTTCTGGGCTTGTTGTTGTTGGGCATAGAGAAATTCCAGTTGCCTTTGCAGGGTTTCGATCTGCTGTTGTACGTTTGGTACGTTGACGCTGGGCAGGCGGGATGGGGTTACCTGTTGGGGTATACCTAGGGATCTCGGGGTGCTGTAGTTGCACTTGGGCTTGTTGGGCATCTCGCTGTTGGGAGGGAACCTCCTCCTTTAGGAGGAGTATGGTTGAGGGGCATCTCGCTAGTGCAAACAAATATTTTAGACTACATATATTTATTTGCACCCGGCTGCGCTTGTATTACAACTTTTTATGATTTTAATACAATCTGATTGCAGCTTTTTACAGCTCTGATACTTATGTATAAACTTTACTTTACACCACTCAAATGGTTTGTGTCCACACTAAGTGGTGAAAAAGGAGTGTGTGGTGAAGTTTAGTTTGTGGGAGCTTTTGCTATTGTGTGATCAATGCAACAACAATATGCACAATCACTCAGCAATAACATTTAATTTACGCTTTAGAATTTAAATAAAGCAATCTTATATTACTTTGATAGCACACTAAGTTGCGACACTTTTTCACAATATTATTGAGTTAAATTGATCAATTATATATTTTTTTAGCACAAAAATACGGAGGAAAGAAATGTTTGACAACTTCACAGTGTGACCAGTGTGACCAGACCATTCAATTATTAAAGCTTTTTGCAGCTATAGGGGCTTATAGAAAACACATTATTTATTATAATTTTTTTTTTTTTGGAAGTGATAAAAAAGGAACTGCACATATGTGCACCTCAGGTCTTAATCGATATATTTTGGGAAGATATCCTGAAGAGTATGGTAGTTTAAAAACAAGTATTTTTTCGTAAAATTTACGTTCCAAACACTTGTACGACAGCGTGAGGAGCACGTTGGAATGCAACATTTTGGGGCGGACTTGCTATCTTCGATATCAACCAGATGACCTACATAGTTCAGCTTAAGTTTCCGGTTGTGGTTGTGGCACCACCTGGTGGGTTCCTTTGCAGGTGACCCCACTGGACCATTGTGGTATGTCATCTTTATGTTTCGCGGTAGATCCTTCCGAGGAGCTGGTGCTGGAACAAGACCTGTGTACAAAACGCAGCTGTTGACAATTGTTTCTATCAAGCTTTTCGACGATACCCATACTTTTCATTACCTCTGGAGGTAGAGTAGCCTGTCAACATATATCTCGAAATCTGATACCAGCCCATCTCAAGCAACCAGCATGAAGTTCTTTAGGGCAAGTGGATTTCGCTTAGCCGGCAAATATTGGTGGTACTCACATCGTCCTGCATATGGGATCATGTGTTTATCTATGGATATATGCTCAGATCCTTGCCAGCTATGACATATCTTCAAAATGGTATCTTATTTTTCAGTTTCTAGAATTGGGCTGATTTATATCTACAAAGTAAAGGTGGTATCAGATTATGTCGCGATTCATTGCACCCCTAAAAATAGCGTTACAAAAATTTCTATACCAGGAGAGCTTCCCTTGAGGATATTTGAGGTTGCCCTTCATCAAATGAACGCCGGAAAAATTGGTCATCTCAATAGCATTTGTAATTAATGATTTCAAGTCCCTCTTTGTGCGTAATATAAATTACTCTACTCCGCTACTGATTCCCAGAAGCCTAAGCCCAAATTTTCCAATAAACTATACGATATATTTATTCTGAACTACCCTACGAAGTGAAAACATCCTCTGCGATATCTAGAGGGTTAAAATGTTCTAGAAAATTATTTGGCATAAAATTTTATTTGGGGTCTCCTCAGAAATTTTTTCCGTAAAATTAACATAAAAGACCAAAGGAACCGAAAAACCTATATTCCTCGGAATTTTGAACGAGTTTTATTTCGGATTCTGCTCAAGCTATCGAAATATTTATTTTGCAAAAGGTTAATGATTTCTGACTACGTTTAACATGCAGACATAAAAAAGGTACATTAGGGTGGTATAAACTAAGTACTGGGTGGTAGTGACCCCAATGGCGCATATAGGGTTAATAATATTCCATAGTATAAGCCGCCTTTTCAAGCGAAAGACATTGGTATATTAAACTTAGAGATCGGACTATAAATACCGAAGATATGAGAAAAATAAATTTTAGCGACCTCTAGCGGCGTGCAAAAACAAAATTAAAAAACTTTCCGGAAATGTTTTCTAAAAAGACGTTGTATGCGGGGGCGTACGGCGAACTTTATCTTTTGCGATACGGTCTAATGTATACCCCAGTGTAAAAATCTATTATATAAAAATAAGTCGCATTTTCCTCCCTGATGATTTAACTCCAGAACGGCTGGACTGAATTAAATGAAATTTTGCACGTAGTTTTCGATTGAGCCCGACATGGTTTATGGCCAAAAAAAGTATAAGAATCCGGGAAGGTTTTGGAGATATTCCACAAAATGTCGACCAGGGTAACCCTATAACGGGTTCGTACGATATGGGTATCAAATGAAAGGTGTTGACGAGTGCTTGAACATGGTGTAGTTATTGGTCCCATATAAGACCCCGTATTCGAGGTATTTCCTGAAATATGAACCAGGTGTGACCCCAAACGGGTTTTCTACAAAATCGGTATCAAATAAAAGGTGTTGGTGAGTATTTAAAAAAAATGTGATTTTCAAGACCCTATGCGACCCGTTTTCCGAGATATCGACCAAAATGTGGACCAAGGGTGACCCTAGAAAGTCTGGAGGGATAGAATAGGCATAGGGATAGGGCTAGAGATATGGATAGGGATAGGGGTAGGGGTAGGGGTAGGGATAGGGATAGGGATAGGGATAGGGATAGGGATAGGGATAGGGATAGGGATAGGGATAGCGATAGGGATAGGGATAGGGATAGGGATAGGGATAGGGATAGGGATAGGGATAGGGATAGGGATAGGGATAGGGATAGGGATAGGGATAGGGATAGGGATAGAGATAGGGATAGGGATGGGGATAGGGATAGGGATAGGGATAGGGATAGGTATATGGATAGGAATTAGCGATTAGGGATTAGGGATTCGGGATTAGGGATTAGGGATAGGGATAGGGATACGGCAACACGGTAATCTAGGACTTTTCCTTTAGGCTTTACAGGAATAAATTTTAGGCAGAACGTCTGGCGGGTCAGCTAGTTACTTATATTATTTGCTGGCGCAAAATCGAACTATCGTATAAACAAAAAACGCGAAAACTCGAAGCGCAAAAACATGCCGACAATACTCGTATAGTACTCAAGCAAAGTGATTGTTCAGATATTTACACATTGGGGCATAACTTCGCCATTTGGGCAGAAAAAGACGTGAAACAGGATGTCGTGTTAAGTTAAGTTTACCAGAAATGAGGTCTTAAGGTTCAGACATTGGTGACTTACAGGGCCGTGCGCACGGGGGGGCTGCGCACGGCCCTGGTGACTTATATAAGTATTTCAGTATCGTTAACCTTATTGTAACTTTATCGCTATCCATGTGAGCTGTTAGTGGTGCCGTAAATCTGTGGTGCCGTAAATCTGTAATCATGCCACTAAGTCAATTACATACATATGTTGTATTTAAATTAATATTTATATAAAGTTTATTCATTGATGTCTAATATAACCATTAACTACGTTTTTTGTTTTATATGAGGCGATTAAAATATAATATAAAATTAAAAACTAGGAAGACCTAGCCTAATTTGGTGAAGACTTTTATTGCTAAATAGCTTAAAGACCTGGCGTGATGGGACCTTGTCAATATAATTTTCGGAATCATATCCAAAATCCATTAAAATCAATCATCAAAGTAGGACAAATTTTGCATTTTTTTGCCTACCTGAGTTATCTGTGAACTTTAGTACAATAACGTGTTAAATAACAGTTATAAAAATTAAAAATATTTTTTCTTAACAAGATTAGTTTAGCAAGATTAGTAAAAAGAATAAATTTCTATTGAGAATCCTTAAAAACCACAAGGTATTACTTATTTTGCTCTTTTTTGGGAATACTAGTCCTTTTGGAAGCGCATTGACTATTTTGAATACACGTTTGAACAAGTTTATAACAAATTCAATAATAAAATAAAACTGATTTCACACAGGCGGTTAATGGAGTAATTATCCACGTTTTCTTCATTAAGTTGATAATGGAGCTCGATTTTCGATACAGCGGTTCAATAACACTGTCCAACAGTGAAGTCGGAATTACAATAGCGCTGTGGCTGTGGCAGCGACTGTTTTTCGAAATCAGCTGATTTTTAGAAACTACGGTTTGCAATGAAGCGGCACATAGTTCAGCAGAGGCAGCTGGCAGCACCGCCTCGTTTAGAACAAATTCTAAATTCGCTGACGCTGCCTTGAATTGCAGCCATCTTCTAAGTGTTGATGTGAACTTATGTCGGTTTCCGTACTATCCAATGTAATATTTATACCCTTCATGAGAATGAAATGGTATTATAACTTAGTGCCAAAAAATTTTTGTCGAAAGTACCAGAACGAAGCGTGGGGGACCCACCAAAATATATACCGATATGATCAGAATCACGAGCTGAGTCGATTAAGCCATGTCCTCTGTCCGTCCGTCCGTCTGTGTGAACGCAAACTAGTCCCTCAGTTTTTGAGATATCTGAATGAAATTCGGAATACAGGTATGTTGTTATATGCAGCTGATCATTTGTCGGAACCGGCCGAATCGGACCACTATAACATATAGAAAACAACCGATTATTCAGATATACATGAAATTTTTGGATGTAATTTGTGCATAACTTCCCCATTTAAACAGCTAAGGACATGAAACTTGGAAGTAGATGTGCCCATTTTGGCCCAAACAAGGTTACCGAAAATTGTCAAGATCGGACCACTATAAAATATAGTTCCACAACATCGGATTATTCAGATATACACATTTTGGTGTATAACTCCTCCATTTTAACAGCTAACGGCCTGAAATTTTGAAGTATTTGTACCCATATGGACCCAAACGGGATTGCTGAAAATTGTTAGGATCGGACCACTATAACCTATAGCTCCCCTACAACCGATTGTTCAGATATACACATTTTGGTGTATAACTCCTCCATTTTAACAGCTAACGGCGTGAAATTTTGAAGTATTTGTACCCACATGGGCCCAAACGGGATTACCGAAAATTGTTAAGATCAGACCACTATAACCTATAGCTTCCCTACAACCGATTGTTCAGATATGGACATTTTGGTGTATAACTCCTCCATTTTAACAGCTAACGGCGTGAAATTTTTAAGTATTTGTACCCATATGGGCCCAAACGGGATTACCGAAAATTGTTAAAATCGGACCACTATAACCTATAGCTCCCCTACAACCGATTGTTCAGATATACACATTTTGGTGTATAACTCCTCCATTTTAACAGCTAACTGCGTGAAATTTTGAAGTATTTGTACCCATATGGGCCCAAACGGGATTACCGAAAATTGTTAAGATCGGACCACTATAACCTATAGCTCCCCTACAACCGATTGTTCAGATATGGATATTTTGGTGTATAACTCCTCCATTTTAACACCTAACGGCGTGAAATTTTGAAGTATTTGTACCCATATGGGCCCAAACGGGATTACCGAAAATTGTTAAGATCGGACCATTATAACATTTAGCTCCCATACAACCGATTGTTCAGATATGGACATTTTGGTGTATAACTCCTCCATTTAAATAGCCAAGACCCCATTTTTTCTAATAAATCTTTCCATAAATAACCCACAGAATTAAAATTATAAATTAAACTTAATCCGGCTATGTACATACATAGGTAACTTTTCATTTCCCCACTCATGAAAGGTATGAAGTCTTCGGTACGGCCGAAGACAGCCGCGCTTTTACTTGTTTTTACTAATTTTGTCTTTCCGTACTTTGATACCAGCAAGCGGGAGAGAATTTAATTTTTCTTAATTGATTTCCACTATCAAATATTGCTGGCGGGATGAAAAAGCAAAGAAGAAGAAAAAGAAGAGGAAAAAATAAAACAAGATTGATTATTTTAATTGAAAAAAGTGGACATGAAAATGGTAAGTAAATTTATGTCACCACGTGTCCAAGGTAAAAGGAAAGAGACCTAACATAGTGTATAGCATACAGTGAAATGGCTCTGGGATGCGTAGTCGAAATTCGATAAAAAAAAAAAGACGATATGTCATCGGAAAATGTCAAAATCTGGGAACAGATTGGAATGGCGGCGACTTCCGGGGTACAGATTGGTATGGCGGCCGGATGTGGTTGTTGTAAGAAAAGGGACCATAATGACATGGTCGTAGCAATCAAGACAGAAACCCAATTCCGGAATTGGGAATTGAAAAAACCAATTCATAATTCCGAAAAGAAATTAAGGCTGAGTTCCTAAAACGCAATTCCCGGAGAGAGCGTAAACGCCAGCTATTCCACGAATAACATGTGCAAGAATGTAAAATCAACAACCTACAAAACAGAAAGAAGAAGAGCAACTTCTATTGCTTTCACCATCGTTATTGGGCCATAACAGCAACCCTGAAATCAGCTGAGCACAGCTGTTCGACCTTTTTAACACACATCCCAGAGTCAAGTTCTCCGTACACAATAGGCGAGTTCCCGTGGCAGTGATCCAGATCGGGATAAGAAGTTTGCATGCAAATGCAACAACAATTTGGTGCTCCTGGTATTAATATGGATCAAAAAAATCTATTACAATCTATACGGATCCGAAATTGATACATATAAACACCAGGATCAGAAAATACTTGTTGCATTTGCATGCAAATTTCTTATCCCGATCTGGATCACTGCCACGGGAACTAGGCAAATGAGACCTACACATCTATTCCGGTTTACGATCCACTTTCATCGGAGGTGAATCGGATCAAATGGCATTCTGCAATTCGATTGACGTCCGATGAACGTCAGATTTTTTCGAAGTTCGGAAATCGGCATTCTGGTTTACGATGGATCGGATTTTTGACAGTTTATCGGAGCGATTCTTTCCGTCAGCTTTTGTGTGTCGGAGGCAATAGAAATTTTGATTATTTTTGGAAATATTACCAATTTAATGTAATTAAACTATGATTTTTAAATTTATGCAACATTATTATACAAAACGGGCTTGGTTTAGCTATGCTTCAGGCCTTTTCTTTGCAAAATAAGTGAACAAAAGGAATCTGCTTTAGTACAATAGACTGAATAGAGGAAAATAAGTACAAGGAGTTTCAATGTATTGAACTTTTATTTAATAATAAAATTTATTATTCTTTTTAGCAATATTTATATATTATTGTTTAATAAAAGCTTCTGAAAATAATTTTAATTGTGTATTATTACTACTATCATGTAAGATGAGTGGGTAGCGCAACTCGGGCATAATTTCTGTGCCAAGATGTACTCCTTTAAGCATTTTTTCCTGACTGTGTCTTTTTAAAGATTTAAAATATCGCCTTGCAACATGAATTACAAACATTTGCACGAGAAACTAACAAATCGAAGAAACGTGCTCACTTTCTATATCCGTTCATGCTCAACGCGTCCTGGTGAGTCACAAAATTCCTGCTACACGATATGTTAGCCATGGGTAAAGGCGCAATTTTTTTGGCGCTGATACAATAACACCAGCGCTAACCGTGGCGCCGCGCACGGTTCTGGCGCAATAACACCTTTAGCGCAATTGCCATGGAATAATCGATAAATAACACTTGTTCGCTTTTTACAGTCTACTATACCCGTTTTATTTCTTTTAGCGCAATTCTGCTTACATACACGCTGGTAGAATAATTGTATCACAATTAAATTTAATTTTAAAAATAATTTGCGTATATTTTTGAAAATATGCTGGCATCTCGTTTTTCGGCATCTTCATTATGAAATACGAGGGTCGGCTCCACCTTATTAAAAAGAAAGATTCCGGGTCCGGGCGCATTATATCGAAATTTCCCCTTACCATTTACCATGCGTAACAAAATATACAATATGCTAATAAATATTTTATTTAATTTATTCTGTATTATATTTTTCTCTCCTATTCACAGATAATGTCAATTTTGTCTTCTTTATTTGTGAAAGTAAAATATCAATAGCCTTTCGTATTAGCGATGGTTCGGTATTGGCGTTAGCATACATAATTGTAACCGTGTCATATACGCTGTGCTGTTATTGGCTTTGTGGTGGTGCCATTTTACACTAGCGCTATATTGGTGCTGGTGTTAGCGCACGAAATTGAGTCAGTGTTATATTGCAATAGCGCATCATTGAGTTGGCGCTACATTGAGTTGGCGGTATACTGAGTTGGCGCTACATTGAGTTGGCGCATTTTCCAAATCGGAGTTAGCGCAATAACACCAGGGTTGGCGACATGCACTGCATCAGTATAACATATCACTATAAATAGTGTAAAACAAACCAACTGCAAGAGGTTTTCGCATGAAACTTTGTTGGAATAAGCTGTAAATGTTATTTTGACTAAAGTTGGCATTTTCATTGCCCCTGAGTTCATGGAGTCCAGTTTTTTTCATTATTTTTTAAATTACTAATAGTTAAAGTGGGAATCGCAATAATGTACCACTGGTGTTAAGGGAAAATTTGTATATAATGAACCACGATCCTATCGCAGATCATAAAAAGTCGCTACCGCGGACGATTATAGCGCAAGAGATATTCCTTGTTAAAGCAATGTGTGTGTAGAAGACTTCTTTGTGTCACCGGCCTTTGGGCGCGCTTTAAAAAAACCTCAGCCGGCAGAATTCTCCTTTTGGAGAACTTTAATATTATAAATTAAAAATAGTTGAAAGCGCTAAAGGTATATGAATTATCTTCCAAAGAATATTTCCTGAAAGTTTCACTGAAAAATTCGCAGTAGTTTGCCGGTGTTAATTTCCGAATTACAAGGTATTATCGCATGAAACTTGGTGACAGTATTCTATAAATGCCGTTTTCATATATGTTGGCACTTTTTTTTTTATAATAGAAAGCAATATTTTAAAAAATTGAATTAAAATTAATGTCCAAATTCCTTTGTTCTTCCAAATATTTTTCCACTAAATAAGCTGCTGCAGCAATGGAATCCATTTTTTAACCACTTAATATATTCTTTCTGAAAATTTAATCTAAAACTTACTGAAAATATAAATTTGCTGTCAAAAATACAAATGTGCTGTCAAATAATACATATTATTTCGCATAAACGCTATCTAATAGCATGTTCATGGTGAGCCTGCGTTTTGCGTTTCGGAGGCATTTTTGCATTTATTCCAAAACGCAACATTAAATGTTACTGTTTAGGCTACCAGCCTAAACCCAAGAAAAACATGACCGCCCTAATGTGCAATTATTAGTTAACGGTGGCTGTTAATTCATTTTCATTGGAACTCGACGAGTTTGGTATTCATGGTCCTTACGCGCCTCCACGAGGAACACGGAATTTGGTCACAAACACCCACTTCCAAGCAAGCGACCTCACAACAATACAGTCCACACAATCAAAAGGCTACACCTCAAACTCATCAACACAAGAATTCCAACCACCCAAAAGAAGTTGAAGCAACAGCAACAACACCTGCACATACATACATCCACCATAAGAAACATACACAACAGATATCCATCACCATTTGAAAGCAAACAAATTATTTCAATCGGTAAGTGGTTCCCTTTTGTGATTTTCTGCACAGTGATAAAACGAAAAAAAATTATAAAAATTGTGATCGAAAGTGCTAACGAAGTGCGAGTGTAATTAAAAAACAAACATTTTTTTTCTTATTGGATTTCCTTTGTGTGCAAACACAATCCAACAACAACACTGCACTTCGACGGCTTACGGCCAATTACGCGGTTTTTTTCTCATAAAAATTCCACAAGCACTCACAATTAATTTTTCTTATTTATTACTAAAAGTTGGGTGGCACCACGAAAATATTTGCAAAAAATTAAATATATTTTTTCAATTTGCACATTGCGTCCCGTGCTAGTAAGCGAATATATAAAATTTGAGGTTATAAGAATAACCATATACTTTGCATTTTGTTGTTTTTTCACATTACATTTCATTTTGAGGTTATACGAATAACCAATATATATTGCGTTTTTGTTGTTTTTATATGACACAAAACTTTAAGGTTAAACACGCGCACATACATATATACAAACTATAATTTGTACGTATACACATACATATATATATAATTCCATTTTTAACCACGTATATACCCCTCAAAAATATATTGAAATAAAAATTTAGTTAAAAATTTAAACAAAATTTTTTTCACAATATTTTCATTGGAACTCGACGAGTTTGGTGTGGCAATCGATTCAGTTTTATATACCCCATAGCACTTCTAAAAGTAAATCTCTACGAGATTGTGCCGGTTCAGTTCATATAATTTTTTGCTCATTAAATCTAATCCTTAGATTTCTATCTGGGTCCAAATAGGACAAAAATTTATATCTGAACAAGTTAGTGCTTTGAGTAAATCAAAATTTTCAAAATAATAAAAAGGATGGAGAGTTATCTTAGAAACGCCGATAATTTAATAGAATTCAACGAATTCTTTAACTCTATCCCTGAGGAAGAGCACAATAAGCATAGCCTTATACCTCATCAAGAGGAATTAAAAGCCCTGTGGCGGAAGTCAAAAACCGCCTATGACGCGTTGATAAACGCACCGGGTACAACCAAAGAAGATTTAGCAACAATAAAAAAGAAAAATAAGGTATGCTATGCAGTTTACGCAAAATGCGTTGCGACCATGTCAGCTTTATCAGAAAAACTGGCACCTCCCTCCACTCCTCAACCCACTGTAAATTCTGCAGCTCAAAGTCAGACCACGTCTGACGACAGTGCTTGTCGTGAGCATAATATACGTCTACCTCCTTGTGACACCGACGTGTTCAAGGGTGACTATATTTCATGGCCATCCTTCCGGGATATGTTTACGGCCATTTATATATTAAACAAACGCCTTACGTCTGTGGAAAAATTATACTACTTAAATCAAAAGACCACGGGGGAGGCTAGGGAAATAGTTCAACGGTGTCCACTGACCAATGAAGGTTTTGCCACAGCGTGGAATAATCTGTGTGACAGATACGAAAACAAACGTATCTTGGTTAACAGTCAATTAAAAATATTGTTCAACCTGAAGTCAGTGGAGACGGAGTGTGGCACCGCCATTAAAAATATACAAAGAGAGATAAATAATTGCATCTCCTCGCTACAAACCTACAATATTGACATTACAAACTGGGATGCAATTCTAACATATCTCTGTTCCTCGAAACTCCCTGAAGGCACTCTATCTCTTTGGGAACAAACAATTCAAGATAAAACGGAGTTGCCGAAGTGGTCTGACATGGACAAATTTTTATCTCATCGTTTCCAAACACTAGAAACAGTTTTGGATATTAAAGAGAAAAAACCAAATAAGGCTTCAAACCCCCAGGTCGAACCTACCAAGCTGGACACTTCTGTCAAACGTGGAGCTTACCAAACCAGCGCACCAAAAAACACATGCAAGATGTGTAAGAGTAGAGAGCATATTTTACGAAATTGCTCAAAATTTCAAAAATTGTCGACTAAAGACCGAATCTCATTTGTTAAAAATAATAATTGTTGCTTAAATTGCCTTTCGGTTCAACACACCGTGTCGAGATGCACCAGTGCATATAATTGCAGCTCATGCCACTCTCGGCACCATACCATGCTTCACCTCCAAACCAGTGAGACCCAACCCTCTTACGATAAACCTTCGACCTCTCAACAAGCACAGGAAAAGGAAAATTCAAATATTTCTTCGCTCCATGCGAATACAAGCAAAGGGGTATTGCTAGGTACAGCGAGGGTTCACATCCATCATAATGGAAAAAACTTTTCGGCTAGAGCGTTAATAGATTCTGGGTCTGAATGCTCTTTTATGACAGAAAGACTAAGACACAGAATCAACATGCCAACCAAAAGTACTCATGTCCAAGTTTCGGGCATAAGCAACACATATTCAGCGCAAGTTAAAAAATCTTGTGATATTCAACTACGATCACCAATAGATCCAACAGTGAATATCAATACCAGCGTTCTCATTCTGCCACAACTAACTGGGGACCTTCCGACTTGCCAAGTAAGCGCAATGACTCGGCAAGCTTTCCCTAACTTAATCCTGGCAGATAAAAGGTTCTTCTGTAATGAACCAGTCGATATAATTCTCGGTGGGGACATTTATGCGAGAATTATACTAAAGGGACTTCAAAAGAATTCAGAAAATACACTTTTAGCACAAGAAACCGTGTTCGGTTGGATTCTCACCGGCCACGCCGAGAAGCAGAATTTAACCAATAACAGCAGGGTGTCATTTTTCAATCGGATCATCCCACAGCATAAACCAGAGGATAAATTTACAAAATCTTCATCAATCTAGCTGGAAAGCAAACAAAAATTCCCAGTCGAAAACTGGTATCGGTTTAATACAGCAATATAATTTTCAAACAAAAAATCCAACTAATAGGGTGTCCACAAAATTAACTCGTCATTACGAAAATAAAGTCCTGCAGTTGAACAAAAAAGTTCGACCTAAATCGAACGAATTTTCCTACACACCTTCAAATAGGGAAAACCCAGCAATCATGTACATACGAGGTGTACAAAAACAGAATACATCAAAAAATCTGCAATCTCAAAGGGAACGCGACAAAACTTGTCGTGGAAGTGGTCTTACCACCCTAATGTGCAGAAAAAACATTCAACATATTTAAATTTCTACTGACCCACGTCAACAACCAAAAAGGTACACTAAACTGCCCAGAATATTTTTTCAGTTGGTACTATCCAGTTCCAACTACTCTCTTTCTGGTCCCCCGAGGAGCTTACGCAAAATAAAATATTACTTTCGCTTCCACAAAGAAGCGAACTCCCAGTTTTTCTTTTTACATACATATACCGCAGCTATTTACAAAAATAATAAATATGTACACTCGAGTTGTACCCACGTCCTTTTTTGTCTATGGCGACATATTTACAAAACCATCAATATATTTGTACACATCAGACCTACGAAAAGGAGATTTTTGCTAACAAGCAAACAATTGCAGTCGTTAAGCACACAAACGCATATGTAGGTATGCGCGTATGTACATATAATTGTATAAAAACAAAACAAAAATTTTCCTTTGGGATAACCACACAAACAAATAATATATTTACAAGTACATTAATGCCTGCCTATGTGTGTATGTGTTTACACACAAGAAGTTTGAACAAGCAAAACTTGTGCTCGCAATATTTACAAATGTACGCGCAAATCGTACGAAAAGCCCCCAATAACGCATTCAATTTTTAGTTCACCAAAAACATTTTTGCTTTCCAAGGAAAGCCACAGAAACTTAAATCTAGCTCCATATGGAGCCCCAGAAATTCCTAATGCTTCCGAAGAATCCACAGAAATTAGGGCTTACGCCCACCCCAAACCTTCAGAGCCCGAATACATACTCTGAAAATACTTAAAACCATACATAAATACTTAATCACATACCAATTCAAATATGAGTTACGTTGTATTTGCGGCTCGTGTAGGGTTAATGTCTGCATTTCGGCATGCTGTCCGTCGGCAAATAACTCCTAAAACCTGTAATAAAAATATGTTATTAGCACCAAACGCATACCACACGTAAATTATAACACAATAAAAAAAAAAGTGATACTGTTTACCAAAAGAGACGACCCGCCCTAATGATGACAAAAGCGACGAGCGCTCTAATGCCCTTACAGCCACCTGTTGACAATACCCTGCAAAAATTCCGAGTACTCCAGTCGCTAATCCATGGAGTGCTCGCTATGGACCAACCGATTACTCCATAACTTGCCACATTTCATACAAAAAATATGGTCCATTTAACATTGCATGTCATTGCAATGGAGTATATACTCCAGCCCCGCATAACAAACAAATTAATCCATGGAGCAGCTACATTGGATTAATTGATGGAGTACCTAACAGTTAGCCGAACATAACAACAAAAACAAATGTTTACCGCGACGACGACGAATGACGTGTATACATACAAACATATGTATGTATGTAGTTATTTATGTATACACATATCGTCGTCGCCGCGATAAAAATTTGGTTTTTGTCATGTTCGGCTAACTACGAACCGATGCAGATACACGAATCGGTCGTTTGGGCTATGTCAGTGGTCACTTTGAAAGTACTCCAACCTACCACAAATGGAGCATATAATCCAATGATTTTTGCAGGGTATGCGCACAGTTGTCAGCGAAACAACAAAGATAGACTTCGCAAAACCATTTCCAATTCAAACATATGTATGTACATACGCATTATATTTCTCACGGAAATATGTATCTATGTATGTACTAAAAACGACAGGGATTTCACCAACAAAATATGCGCCTGTATACATATGCACACGTATATGGATGTGCGTGTGTTGCATAATTTAAAATTCCAAAAAAACGACGAACGTCCAACAATAAGCAAACGGTGCTCCTCTTGCCGTACAATTTCTTTAATATGTATGCTCTTCTATGTACATATATACATACGTATTAAAGGATCAGCCTCGCAACCTTAGCTCGCTGTGATGCATTAATCAGGATGTGCCAAAAATAAGATATCCTCTAAATATATGTATTTTTACATATGTTTTAATTGCTTTAAAACGAGTGTCACTTATTGTCGTGCCAATAGCACCACCAAGTCGAAACAAAATGTACTTGATACATCTAAGGTTATGTTGTGCAGCCACACGTTGCGCTGCCGGAGCCCCGGATACATAACCTGCAACGAAAAGAAAAACAACAAGAACAAATTAGTCTCTATTGGATTTACCAAATTCAATGGAACTATACTTACCTTTTTGCTATGCTCCTCCTATCCAAAAATGTTGTCGTCCTTGAACTGCTCCTATGCCCTGAAATGAAAAAGAAATTTACACATAATTAATTAAATACATTAATAAAATAATTTACAATAATTTCACACTACTTACCGATTTACTCACGCCATGAATCTCCAATTTGACAATGAACACCAACAGGTCGTTCATTGTCAATGTCTACACTTACATTCCACAATTAAGTGCAAAACACAAAAACCGTCAATCATGGTTGCCGTTAGTGGTTACTTTTAACCAAAACTGGTTACACTTTGGTTAGCTGGTTACTTCATGCCAACTTTGGTTACATTAAATTTTTATGAATACGCTCTTCATTTTCCATACAATAAACCATCTGTTCTCCAAAATTATTTTATTTCATAATTTTTGGCGAGGCTGTGTCAAACCACAATTTACATATGATATTTGGTAAAATTTTGCATGTCATAAAATTTCGTACAATTTGCAACAGCAAAAAATTCAACATAAGGATTTATAATTGTTTTCCAAATTTACGTTTGTAAAACAATTTCTTTTTTGTGGTATAAAAATTTTCATTTTTTTTGAGTTACGCTCACAATCGGTTGCTACACATTTGCTGGAAAAACCAAATTGCCGCTTCACTCCCAACAATAAATTTGCATTTTTTTCGTAAAAAATTTGCAACTTTGTTTTTGGGGGAGAGCATCTGCGTTCCGAGGTAGGTACGCAGAAAAATATTAAAGTTTGACAAATTAAGGGCCTTATTTTGCAAAACGCAACGCAACGCAACGAGTCACCCAGAGTCACTTTTTGTCGTGTTCGTATTTTGTATCTCTTTAGGTGACTGAAAGTGACTGTAAGTGACTCGAAGTGAATGTGTTACGTTTTTTGGTGAGTATGTTACGTTTTTGGTATTTTATAAAACGCAAAGTGACGAAAACGGTCACTTTAACTGTCAAAAGAGTCACTTCCTTTTGTTCGAGTGAGCATTCGATATAGTTTAATTTACAACGGCTAAAATTAGCCAATTTAAAAAAAAAACGGGGTATCAATCGACGCGTTTCAATCTTGCGAACCCGAATATGATGCTGAACTATTTTTTTCTTTGATTTAAATATAACATTTATTAATAAAAACGTTTTAACTTTTGTCTTGCTTCCCGCACACACACGAACACACAAATGCATCTTATTTCTTAACATTGCATAACACGTAAATATATTTATATTAACTGCATTACACACACATTTTTTTAATACATATCTTGCATATAAATAATATATTTTATTCAAAAAAACAAACTAAACAAAACACGTATGTATGTATTTACACACAATGTCAACAAATACTTTTTTATTTTTGTTGACTTCCCATTAAACACTGAAAAATAATTTCTAAAACGTTTGAGAAAATTTTGTTTCTAAATTTGAGAATCAGCATATATATAATTCGAAAATAAACATATTTTCAAGTGTTCATGAAACATTGTTTATCAATTTTAGAATAACTTACAACACATTTGAAAAGAAATTTGTTTCGCATTTTGTACCATTTCACGAATTTCATCATGTCAAGATTTCAAGGAACGAAGAAATTTTGTATGTTTGCAAATTTCAATCAGCGTTCGTTGTTTTACGTGAGCAGTGTCTTAACGGTTGAAATTATGATGGTTGAAAATGATTGTGTGTAATAATGATTCCGTATTTCTTACTCTTATTTTATTTGTTTGTTGCTTTTTGTGAAGTTACACAAACTTTATTAAAACCATAGTTTGTTTCTCATATGTATGTATGTATGCATATTAAAAAAGATATTAATAAACTCATGCGACTGTACAAAAGGCACAGGCGAAATTCACCCGCACGGGTAAATGAAAAATATCACATCAGAGTACAAATATGTAATACATATGTACATTAAGCCGTATCACGAAAATAAAGTTTGCGTGTGTCAGTTTTATTTGAACACTTATGTCGAAAAAATATTTTTGGCGTAAAAAATTTTTTTTTAGGCCCGCGTTAAAAACAGCTAAATCGCGTTTTTTGTAATAACTTCCTTATTTGATGTCGGATCTCTATGATCTTAATGTCGCAGCAAAGGTCTCGCTCAGCACTATATTTGGCCCATATAAAGTTTCGACCTCAAAGGTTGTTCTGAGTTTTACCTTTAAAAATTTTGGAGTTACTATCCCTAGATTTTTTTATTTTTATCACTAATACAAAGCTCTCAAAAAACCATGAGGACTCCGCTAAAAAAGTTGTAGCCTTTATTCACAAACAAAAAAGTTACACCGTTGTAAAATCAGGGAACCTGTGTTTTTAGAAAAATTATTCCAAGTTCTTATTTATTTTAGGCAGTTACGCCATATAGTATGAGTTTTTCATTAAAAAGTATTCTAACTCCTGGCTTGGCTCGAGTATGCTGTACCGCGATGAAACAGCTCCAATACTGGACACATGATATGGAAAAAAATATTGAGGATTGGACTATTCGTGCTGATCAACGTTATTTATATTGAATGATAATGGCTGTAGCGAAGATTTGGCACGTATTCAAGTGGGACCTCTGAGTACAGCGCGCTGGCTTACAACGGCTTCACAATTTCTACATCCGTACGAATCGTAAAATCATCTAAGTTATTTAGAAAAACTGCTAGAGTTCGTTGTAAAATTATACGCGCCGTTTTGGCTACTTATAAAGAGACAACGGAAGTCCAAATGTATTATCAATACTTGCGCTGGATGCGTCGTCTGCCCCTAGAAATGCAGCCTACAATTGAAAACAACGCACTTTACTTTAATCCCGAAAACATCTTCTTATCTATGATAACCGAGACCGAAAATCACGATGTCCTCCAAATTTTGAGATATTTATGAAAGAAGTTTCAGAGCTCTGAAAGTGAATTTTTCGTCGCTTATATTACTTTGCTCACACTCAAAAAATAATTACTCAGATTATGGAAAAATGGGAATGATTCGCCGCTAAAGACATATTTTCATTGTTTTGAATACAATTTTCTTTAAGACGTGGTTTTTATTCCTTGATTGAAAGAAAATTTTACATCAAAACAATGAAAATATGTCTTTAGCGCCGAAACATTCCCATTTTTCCATAATCTGCGTAAGTTGTTTTTTCAGTCCAGGTTTCGAACGTTTAAAACAAATTGGAATTTATGTGCAGGGTATTCTCTTCCCTCTCATATGCATTTTATAGACATATGTACGTATAGTTTTTTCCCCTTTTCTTTATTTTTGAGTAACTATTGTTGAGGTACAATAGTTACTCATACGCCCCCCATCGGATCGCTTTGTATGTGAAAAATGAAAATGTTTTCTTAAATATCTCGAAAATGGGAGCTAATCGGGATTTTCTAAAAACGCCATCGTAATCTGGAGCCAAAAATTAAGCTGACGTGTTTCGCCGTTTCTCTGTGGTAATTTTTTATCAAAATAAACAAGTGTTTAATTTTACAACGTTATAACTTTTTTGTTTGTGAATAAAGGCCAGAATGTTTTTGGGGGATTCTTCATGGTTTTTTGAGAGCTTTGTATTAGTGATAAAAATAAAAAAATCTAGGGATAGTAACTCCAAAATTTTTAAAGGTAAAACTCAGGACAACCTTTGAGGTCGAAACTTTATATGGGCCAAATATAGTGCTGAGCGAGACCTTTTCTGCGACATTAAGATCATAGAGATCCGACATCAAATAAAGAAGTTATTACAAAAAACGCGATTTAGCTGTTTTTAACGCGGGCCTAAAAAAAAAATTTTTACACCAAAAATATTTTTTCGACATAAGTGTTCAAATAAAACTGACACACACTAAACTTTTTTTTTGTCCATATAACGTGATACGGCTTAATGTACATACTAGAGCTCTCGATTTTTTTTGAACATTTTCGTGAAGCCCGAACAATTGTTGTTCAAATGCTCGAACAGTTGTTTGTTTGTTTATTACCCGTATGTTTGTACGGGCATTTGAACAATTCGGGTATTTTGAATTTTTTTTCTTTTGTTTATTTTTTTTTTATATGTAGTTTTTTTATTTTTGTTTTTCCGATACACATTTTTTTGTTTGTAAGCTCGAATGCTCGAATTTTTGTACGGGCATTTGAACAACAAACGGGCTTCAAACAAAAACGATCAGATCGATACCCGGGTATCTAGGGCTCTAATACATACATCTATTTATTCCATTCCATTTCTGCGCTCATAACACAAACTCTCTCACTATCCCTCAATTTTTCTGTACTCTAGAGTACAAATATGTAATACATACATACATCTATTGATTGCATTCCCTTTCGTACCAACTTTGAAATTGGAGAAAATGAAATCTATCAAATTGAGAATCAGCCATACTAAAAATGTGCCTCAAACGAACCTCGAAAAAATGAAAAAAAATGTTTATTGGGTTGCAAGCTGCCAATTTTCCAGGGTTAACCAATCAATAAAACAGTTCGATTAAAAAAAAACACACCAAAAATTACTAAGGAAATGAAGAAAACCAGAAAAGTGGTAAATAGGCTACGTAAAGCGTTTGACAATCGTCGTGACTACGCAACGGAGCGAACGAAAAAATGTAAAAGCTTATAAAATACCAACTGTTAGGTGAAGGTGAAAGTGAGTGAGCGTGGGTGACTGCGACGCAACGAGTCACGGCGTTTTATAAAATAAGGGCGTAAAATAGTTTGCCAATTTACGCCAGCAATGTGCTCGCACCTTTACAGAATTCACTACCATCCACATATTAGCACTATTTTTTACACACAGATGGCGCTGTCCTTTTAATTTGTTCTTTTAATTTGCTAACCATCCACAGATGGCGCGCTGTTCGCAGTTTCTTTAATTGCAATAATGCACATAGATGGCGCCCTATACATATATATAAAATCATTTGTTAAAAATATACAAAACAAACACAGTGGGTCACGCTCACATAATTAGTGGTCAAAAGATAAAAGTCGTCAACTGACTGAAATTGACCAAATCAAATTGCCACACCCATGCCACCCAACATGAAAACCCGAGATGTGGACCCGCCGGGTCAGACGTGGTGCAGGGGTCTGAGCCCCCTTCATCGAACGTCATAGGGAGGTCGGAGTCTCGGCACTACCGTCCGCCCTTATCACATGCGATGCCGACGGCATTGGAGGGTACAAATTTAAATGTGCAGAAAAGGGAACCACGTTTATTTACTAATCCTTTTTTTGTACATGTTAAAAATGTACATGTATATATATACATATACATACATACATATGACATGAATTTTATGCATATTCCATTACTAATTAATTGATTTTTTAATCGAATAAAACACCAATACAACTCTGGCAGGTAAGTTCGTTTTTAATTTTGATGTTTTCAGTGTCAACCGTCAATTAGTTTTGGCATGAATTTTGTTACCCCAGCAAACATTCTCAGAGCACTCATAATTTGGAGTCGGATATGAATCCCAAATATGTGTGAAATATGAGCTTAGGAATTTTTTTTTATTTTTTTTTTCTTGTTTTTTAAAATGATAATTGTAAAATGGTATAAAGGTAACACTAAGGTTTAATATAATTTTGAATGTTCCACTATATGATGGCGTCGTTTCAGTTTCGAATCCGGAGGAAAATACAAATAGACAACACTATAAAGCAATCAAAGAAGGTTCCGCAATGGTTGCGTTCAGAATTCGCAATGGTTGCGCACCAGTTGTGTTTTTATCAGCGTTCGAAATTAAACACTACGATAACATTCAATAACGTAGCGTAGCGTTCATGCGACAATGATATACACAAACACAACCCCTAACAAACCTAACGGTACTTGTAGTGTTTGCGTTTAAGTTTGTTTAGATGAACACAAACAGAAGCGTAGTGTAGCTGGTGGAAGTACGCTAAGTGTAAATGAACCCTACTTAGCGTTCATTTATTATAGCGTTCAGTTAGTTCTTTCTTAAATTTTGCAAATTTAGTTGTGCAAATCGGCGTTTCATGTATGTATACATATTTTATATGTATGTATGTATATACTAACGTATGTTTTTCATTAATGGATGCACATATGTACATATATATGTATGTATGTATGTATATATTTTCTTTAATAAAAGACTTGTAAAAATTATTTTGGTTAAAAAATTTATGTAATATGGGAATTTTTAATCCTAGATTTGGAAAATTATTTAAAATATCTAAAATTAAAAAAAAATTAAATTTTATAACATACGACGCACATAGGGGTATTTTATCAATCTGGGTGGCCAAAACCTCATTTCCTAAAACTGGCCCGATTTCCAAAAAATAAAATTTTTTAGTAGGCCAGGACCCTAACGCATCATTTTCAATAAAAGTTTATTCTCAAAACTCAAACACAAAGTTTTTACAGTCAATGAAAGTTTGGTCATTCGTGTATTTCTCGCAGCATTTTATAACGTTCTTAAAGTTGCAACATTTCCAATTAATATTTTTACGGTTTTAAGTGAAGTTTTTTAGAATACTGTTATGGATTCTTATAATACAGGTAATCGAGTACAAAATTCATGTTTATTGAGATTTGGTTAGTTGTTAGCGTCTTCTTAATTACATTTTTAAAAAACGATGTATTAAAAAAAAAATTTCCCAATTTTTTGTTTTCAAAAGGGTTTTTGTTTAGGTGCCCGGCATTGCCCGGCACTGACTCTTTTTCTTCTAGATAGTCTGTTCCCTGTTATTTTGAGTTCAAGAAATATCGGTCCCAGGTTTTTCCGGTTTTAAGGAAAACAGGCGATTTTTCACGTTGGGAAAAATGACCCCACCACAGTGATGGTAGATACTTTTTTGGAAATTCCCTACAGAGCAAGAAAAAAATCCCTACTTTTCCCTACGCTTGTTTCAAATTTGCCCTACGTAATTCCCTACACTTTTTTTTAGTTATTTCCATGCTAGAACAATGAAGAAACCGCACGGCAGTAGATGAACGTTTTTTCTTTTACTAAATAATGAAAATCGGCTGTTCTACTGCATACTGCATACACACTGGCTCTCAAAGCAATCAAAAAAAATTACAATAAAATACTGATGATTTACTGTTTTGAACAATTATTATAATAAAGAAATATATGTATTAATGCGTTGTATGTAACATATATATCGCACGTTTTATGCAATAGGGATTTAACTCGAAATTTTCGATTTCTGGGGTGTTGCCATATATTTCAATAACTGGGTCATGCCTTTGAGTCTAGTCTTATAAAATACTCAAAACGATAAAAATGGCGGAAATAAAAGTGATTTTGTAGTTAGCCGTAGAATCAAACTCTTTGAAATTATAAGAGCCTATACACACTTGCGACTCAATCGATTTAGTCGAATTGGGCTGTTGTATGCAAATCCAAATGTTTCAGTTGTTCGACTAATTGAATGTAGTGTGAATGCTTCCATACATTCCCATGCAAATCAAAGCCCGACTAAATCGATTGAGTCGCAAGTGTGTATAGGCTCTAAAAGTTTGTTTGCGTTTTCCCAAAAAAAATTTTTTTTAGTTAAATCCCTATTGAATAAAACGTGCGATATATAGGTAGGTAGACCTAGGCATATAAATGTGTAAGGGAACGAAACATTTCATTGATACTATCATAGGAACAGCATTTCTCTAAAAAATAATAAAAAAATTTATTGCGTCAAATACTTTGCTGTAGCCCATATGACACTACGTTTTTTCTGGTATTCTACAAGGTTTTTTGTGTGAAGGAGATGGTCAAATACAGTTTTGCGTTGGTGTAAGCGAGCAAGCTATATTGAAAAAGCCAAACGAAATACCAACAAGATACCATATAGTTGGTCGTAACGGAAAAAAAAATACGGAGCTAAGAGCGTACCCAGAGCAAAAAAATCTTTTGCTCCGATGCCCTTATTAAAAGTATCGTGTTATTAGCCGTGTTTCACATACGGTGATCCTAACCCAGATAAAAATTTTTGCATGTAAATGCAACAACAACGATTTCAGCTCGATTAAACCAGATAAATTGCTGGTTCAATTTATGATCCGCCCTGTTCGATTTCTTTTTTCAGTGTTGATTTGGCAGCACAGTGCTTTTTTGATTTGGCAGAACTGAAAAGTGACATTTTGTATGTATACATATATATACATATACCCTGCAGTAAATTTGTTTCACTGCTAAATAATCATTGATGATTCTTTGTTGAATATTCATCACTATCGTTTTGCGTTGGTGCAAGCGAGCAAGCTATATTGAAAAAACCAAACGAAATACCAACAAAATACCATCTAGGCGGTTAAAAACCAACGAGCCAGCTTGTATTTCGGTAGGTTTTTTGACATTCGGCAGGTTTTCTGACAAATTTTTCAACAACAACTATAAAATAAATTATATTTAAAATAAAAAATATATGGAAATACAAATTTTAAATTTGCCTCTTGTAAGCTTCTGCTTTGGCCGTAAGGGGAAAGAAGTCCGGAAGAAAAAATATACTGCGCTCTGGCTTCTCCTTAGAACATGGAATACATAGCTATCCCGCCATTTGAGTTTCATAATTTATTTCAGTAATTTAAATTTCCAAAAAAATAATTTTTGAAATAACTATTATTTTCATTTAGTTTGAAGTTTAATGTCAATCAAATTGTTTTTTTTGAAGGAGTATTTATCTATTTTCAACGTACAGAAGAATTGTTTTTGTGTTTTGACTTTCGGTGGGTTTTCCAAACCAAAAATACCAGAGAAAAAACGTAGTGTCATATAGGCATAAGGAAAGCAAACCATTTATTTGAAAAAATTCAGCAGCCTTTATATGAAAGTGTTCACTGATGCCTCCTCAGATGAATTTCATCAGTGATTCATAAAGGATTCATTTCAGATTTTTACTGCGGGGTATATGTTTGTATATGTGTATACACAAGCAGCTGTCGGCCATATTTTTCATTCAGACGCCGTGAAAAAACAAAACAAATTATGGAAGCAACACATAAAATATGAGTATAAAGGTCATATAATTAAATTATATATAAATTTGCCTCAAATAATTCTTGATCCATGATTTTTTATTTTGTTTTCTTTTACTTTCTCAAATCACAAATGGTTTGTTGATATTTCTTCTTCTTTTTACTTCTTTTCAAGTGCAGCCAAATTTCATTATGATCCGGATTGTTTCAGTAAAAATTTATCTTGACCCAGACCCAGATGTAATAACTGAAATGCGCCTATTAGATAGTTCACTATACGGTATTCCCTCTCCAATTACGTCATTGAAGGGTTCGCGATTTAACTCGTCTTCGCAGCATTTTCATTATTCAGATCGACAGTCAGTGTTGAAGTGAAAAAAAGTTGAATTGAAATTTTGATTTGACTTTGCCAAAAAATCCCTACATTTAGCTATTTTATAAAAATCTGTCCTTCTTTCCCTACGGTCACTTTTTTACGACTAAAGGTTCAGACATTGGTGACTTGTAAGTAATTCAGTATCGTTAACCTTACTTTAACCTTACCGCCAGCCATGTGAGCTGTTAGTGGTGTCGTAAAACCTTAAACAGCTGATACTCGCAAACATTGATACATTAGCCGTGTTTCACATACGGTGATCCTAACCCAGATAAAAATTTTTGCATGTAAATGCAACAACAAAGATTTCAGCTCGATTAAACCAGATAAATTGCTGGTTCAATTTCTGATCCGCCCTGTTCGATTTGTTTTCCGTGCTGATTTGGCAGCACAGTGCTTTTTTGATTTGGCAGAACTGAAAAGTGACATTTGTGTATGTATACATATATATACATATACCCTGCAGTAAATTTGTTTCACTGCTAAATGATCATTGATCATTCTTTGTTGAATACTCACCACTATCGTTTTGCGTTGGTGCAAGCGAGCAAGCTATATTTAAAAAACCAAACGAAATACCATCTAGGTCGGCAGCTTTTCTGACAAATTTTTCAATTTGACAACAATAAAACAAATTATATTTAAAATAAAAAATATATGGAAAAACAAATTTCAAATTTGCCTATTGTAAGCTTCTGCTTTGGCCGTAAGGGGAAAGAAGAAGTCCGGAAGAAAAATTATACTGCGCACTGGCTTCTCCTTATAACATGGAATACATAGCTATCCCGCCATTTGAGTTTCATAATTTATTTCAGTAATTTAAATTCAAATTTCCAAAAAAATAATTTTTGAAATAGTTGTTTTCATTTAGTTTGAAGTTTAAAGTCAATCAAATTGTTTTTGAGGGAGTATTTGTCTCTTTTCAACGTACAGAAGAATTGTTTTTGCGCTATTATAACTCTGACGAGTTTTATGGCCGAGCTTCTCTCCCAATTCGAGGTGTGCTCCTTTTGTTTTTCCTACCATTGGACAGTTTTATGCCGGCTCCGAACGGAGTCATATAGGCATGAGGAAAGCAAACCACTTATTTGAAAAAATTCAGCAGCCTTTATATGAAAGCATTCACTGATGCCTCCTCATGATGAATTTCATCAGTGATTCATAAAGGATTCATTTCAGATTTTTACTGCTGGGTATATGTTGTATATGTTTCTTCTTCTTTTTAGTTCTTTGCAAGTGCAGCCAATTTTCATTATGAGCCGGATTGTTTCAGTAAAAATTTATCTTAACCCAGACCCAGATGTAATAACTAGGGGCATTTCAGTTTCTTGAGTTGGGAATTTCGTTATTAAATAATCTTTCTATTTTGTTTGGCAGCGCTCATTGCTACTTTTGACGATATCAATGCGGCCGTTGGACGATTATTGTCGCTAAATCAATTACTTCCATACTGAATTCCATAAAAAGATACTGATTATTTATTGATAATGATTTATTGATTAATTCAAACACAAAAAAAGTGATAAAGTGACTTATTTGATAATTACAAGAACATAACAAAATACAATATACTATGCATGTAATTAAGCTGTTAATTAAAACCAAGGCTGCAAAATAACGTCATTTTTAACAATAAAAAGAAAATTTGTTTCTGTTGAAATATTCGATTTTATAAACGTAAAAAAACATAACAAAATACATTTCGTTTCAACTGTTATCAAAAAAAAATTATCAAATTTTTTTTGTTTTGATAATTATCAAAACAATTATTTCAAAAAATAATTTTTTCAATTTCAAACGAAAAAATTGACTTCAATAATTTCGTTTTCTGTGAAAAAAATTTATACATACATATGTATGTATGAACGTACGTGAATAAAAACAAATACAATTTTTGTTAATTTGTTTAGTATCAACGAAAAAAAATTTATATTGATACAAGTTTATTGATAATTTTTGAAACGAAAAAATTTTGTTTTTGATAAGCAACAAAACAAAATATTTTTGGATATTTTTTTATTGATATTTTTTGAAATAAAATTATTTTGTTCATTTCGTTGAGCAACCTTGATTAAAACACAAAAAAGAAAAAATTGCATTTAGCAAACAATTAGCAAAAAAATGAAATAAATTAAATTTAATATAATTGCAAAAACAGCCTCGACTCCCTGTTAGATTTCATTTAAAATTGGAGTTGGAAAAAAAATAAAATTTACAGTCTTCATATTATAATATATATTACACTGACGCTAATAAATAGTCTTCATATCAGACCCAGACACCCTCAATTACATTTGGTAATTGATTACATCTTCAATTACAATTACATGTAATTGTAAGGGAATGGCATAAATTACATTTTCCTTGGGTTTAAGAAAATTTAGTTATACAATTTTTCTTATTTCTATTGTTCTTTTTGTTATTGTTTTTGTTGTTTTTTGTTTTTATTTCTTTTTTGTTGTTGTCAAAAACAAAAACAACAACAACAACAATAACAACGACAACAGCAACAACAACAACAACAACAACAAGAATAACAATAACAATAACAATAACAATAACAATAACAATAACAATAACAATATCAATATCAATAACAATAACAATAACAATAACAATAACAATAACAATAACAATAACAATAACAATAACAATAACAATAACAATAACAATAACAATAACAATAACAATAACAATAACAATAACAATAACAATAACAATAACAATAACAATAACAATAACAATAACAATAACAATAACAATAACAATAACAATAACAATAACAATAACAATAACAATAACAATAACAATAACAATAACAATAACAATAACAATAACAATAACAATAACAATAACAATAACAAAATGAAGAACAATAATAGAAACAAAAACAAATTGTATAACTAAATTTTTTCAAACCCAAAAAAATTTTGTTGATGCCATTCCATTACAATTAATGTAATTGAAGATTTTCAATAACAATTACTTGTATTTAATTGAAATTTTTCAATGACAATTACATACGTCAATTGGTAATTGAAAAGTATCAATTACCACTTACATGTAGTTATAATTGCAAAATCTCAATTAAATACAAGTAATTGTTATTGAAAAAAAAATGTAATTGAGGATGCCGAGGTCTGCTTCATATTACATCTAATAAATTCGACTTCATTAAAAAAAAAAAAGAACACAGCCTTCATTTATGAATACACTAGGTTACAAATGATTAAAAAAAATACCAAGAAATTTACATATGTTTACATATGTACATACATACATAGGTTCATGTGGAATCGAACATAGGATACTCAGCTGTATCGTGTAGAGTCTTTACAGACGGAAGGACAGACGTTCGAACAAACTCAATAAGTTTCTGCATCATATAATACTTCAACCAACTCTTCCGGTTGTGCCTGCTCTTCTATCTGGGCCTGCAGAACGATGTCGGTGCATCTCTGCATCACTAGAGCCTGCCTTGCCTCAGATAGTTTGGCTATCGATGAGCATATCATTTTACCGAAGCCCTCCACCTCGGGACTGAGTTCTTCGCGACGTGCTCTGCGTTCGCATACATCCTTGAATATTTTAACCGTTTCAAGGATGGCAACATCCAACTCATCACGCTGTTCGGCAACTCTTTTCCTTCTTCGAGGTGGAGGTGTCGGCAAAACCTCAGCTGGCGGCGGAGCTGGGGACGACTCGGGTTGCGGCATACATACTTGTTGAGCAGGCTCTATAGGTGTAGGAGGCGGACTATACTGGAAGGGCTCCGATTCCATATTTATCGAACCTGCTGGCATCTCTGGCGGCGCAATTTCCAATACTTGTGTACTTTGCCGCATTCTGTTAAAATAAATACATTAATGATAAGTGTACTCAAAGTAGTTATGTATGTACTATACTTACGGGCGAGGAACAATGTGCATTCTTAGGAAGTCCAAGCTCTCCATAAGTTCCCATTGCCTCCCACTGGCACCACTTCCCGATTCTCGTTTGGACAGCCGCAATTCTTTTACGAATCGCTCCCTCAAGTTGTTCCACCGCCTCATCGCAAACATTTCTATATGAAATTTGTTCAAATATATGTATGTATACATGTACATATATACTTATACAATAAAGATAAACTTACCATCAACCCCTATGCTCTTCGATATATGTGTCCAGGTCTGCTTCCTCTTATTTTGATCCTTAAATTCTTTATTGCACTTGTCGTACAGCCACGGGCAATCACGCACCAGTTCTATTAGTTTGTCATCCATTATCTATGTACATACATATAGGCATACATAAATCCAAATTAAATTCTTAATTAAAAACTAATAAAAGAAATACCGGCTCAGCTTTGATATAATGAAATGTTCTGTGGATGATAATTCCGCTCAGATTTCCATCTGTCTAGCAAAAGGATCGGCTTTACATTAAGAGGGCAGAGGGGCACTTAAAGATCTCAAAACCTGCCGGAGGCCTATAGTTCACGAGATATTTGTTGGTAATTTATTGCTAGTTGGATGGGTCCATAGATATTACCCCAGAAAGGGAATTCTGCCGGCTAGGGGATATTTTTAAAAGCAAAAAGGAGTTTACACACATATACATATGTGCGTGTTTTTATGTGCCTTTTCTCGGTAATAGTGCGCAGTTTTGGGATTTTGTTCTGTAATTTTTACAACTTACAAACATCTCCAGTCGACGGGATCTTTGGATTTAGATTGAGGACGACCTCATCTACAACACCAAATAACTGTTTTTTTCAAAGCGTGGTAAACTGTTGGAAAATTCTGCCGACTTCTTTTTCTTGCTAAATTATACAAGCTTTACACGGAATATCTCCTGAACTATAGGCGCCCGGCCGGTGGGACCCATATTCTCCCCGTAAAAAAGTTAATTTTCTCTAGACATATGTAGTTCATTATATCAAAATTTTCCCGAAATACCATTACTTACAAAATTCAAAATTACAGCAACAAACGAAAAAATACACCAAGAAAATCGCGTTCTTGAACAATTTATGTATTTATAAACAAACAAATAAGAACTAAACAAAGAAATAAATCGAAAAGCTTATTTAACAAATATGTAATTTCAAATACCACGAAGATTTTTGCGCGTTGGAAAGTAAACAAAAAACAGCTGTTTAAGGATTTATGGTTTCTAACCAAAATCCAATTGGTTTGTAAGTTAACGATACAGATACAGAATTACGATAAGGCACCAATAACTAGTAACACAGCTTGTCGTAAGGTTGGTTGAATCAGCTGTTTTATAAGGTTACAGATAAGTCACCAATGTCTGAACCTTAAAATCCCTACATGTAGGGAATTTTCCCTACGTATCACCCACCACACAAAAAAAAATTAGTTGTTTGTGGATTCGAGAACACCCATCTAGCAACATATAGATCGACGTGCTCCGAATCCAAAGTCCGCTTGTCCAATATACCCCCAAAACTTCAAGAAAATTGCGAAAAGCTAAAAAAAAGCCCCAAATGGCACATTTCGTCGACCTAACCTACTAACATGTATTTCGACGTTCTGAATCCAAATCTGAGGTCGGTTTGGTCTCACTACATTACTTTTTTTAAATGTAAAGCCACATTTTTTTTTAGTTTAAATTGAATTGAAATCACCATGGGTAACATAATTAACAATTTAAAGCCGAAAAAGAGTTTTGGCCGCCCAGATTGATTAAATACCCCAATGTGCGACGGCTGTGACCTGCTTGGGTACCATATATGTAATACAGTAGAATCGCATAAAAGTTAACGCGCGAGAAAGTTAAACCTTCGGGTAAGTTAACCAAATTTGAGCGTCCACGTACGGCTCTAAAAAGTTAACTCTTGGTTAACTTTTCTGAGCTTATCGAATTTTTTTCCAATCCAACCGTTTATTTCTCAGCAAAAACAAGCTCATTCCCCTTGTTTCTATGTATTTCCGGAATTTGCGTGCATTCCCCGAATTTCTGTGTAAAAAAATATTGTCGGTGTCGCGAGGTACAAATGTAGTTACTCGTTTGAACTATTGAGTGGTGTAAACATAGTTTGTGCGTTAAAAATGGCAACAAAGCGGAATAAATCATCGCAAATTAGATTGAATTTACATCAAAGACCAAAAAAGCTGATATTTTAAGAAAACTCGATGAAGGTATTAACGGAAACCACTTGGCATTAGATTATAGTGTATCTAAAGTGGCCATCTCAAAACGAAAGAAAAAATGATATGAAATTTTGAAGGCAGTGGCAAGCACACAGAAATTGGCAACCAAGAAAACCTTGCACAATTCGGAATATCCCGTTCTCGAGGCAAGATTGTATAAATGTTTTTTGAACCAAAGGCAACGTAATTGTGCAATTAGTGGTCCAATTTTAAAATCAAGAGCTAAGCTTGAATTTGCCAAAATATACCTTGGAAAAAATTTTTATGCAAGTGATGGATGGCTAGCAAATTTTATGTATGTAAATTAAATATAAGTTTCTGCTTTGTAATGATTAAAACTGAGATATTCAAATAAATTTGATATGTTATATCCGAAAAATTATGTTTATTACTGTGTTCAGAAACTCAGTTTGAAGCGCAACCCGCTTTTGTAGTGCAAGCAGAACGTTCATAAACGTAAATTTTGCATGAAGCGTCGCTCATCACAATCATCAAAAAAATAATTACTGCCGCTGATGCGTTTCATGCAGCGTTTCTGAACATAGCCCGTATTCTATCAGATTTAAAAACCACCTGGAAAAGTAAATATTTCGGAAAAGTTAAATGCCCTTGGAACCATTTGGTTAACTTTTGTGCGATTCTACTGTACTTCTATATTGCTAACAACCTATCTAATCAATGTGTTTCAGTTACGCTATTCATGAACTCGGTTCCGACTACATATGTAATTTGTGCGCATGCGTCAACACAAGCAAAAGTCGTGTATGTGAATATATGTCACATACACATTTGTAAAATTGTAGTAGCATTACAAAAAAAAAACATAAGGGGGTTAAAAAGGGGTCGTTATTCCCTTCATATAAAAGTTTCATGATCGTTATAAAAACACAAAGCAGTAGATTAAACAATGAAATGCCAATCTTTCGAAAACAAAATAATGTATTTATTATTTCAACGTATTTCACAACCAAATAACTTATGCACTTTTACTCTTCACAAAATACTTACGCATATAGGGATATATTATTAATTTTATTTCTTTTTTTGTTACAAATCAAGCATCGATGCGACATTTTTAATACAATTTTTCTGTTGCTTTCAATATTTTGGTCAGCAATTCACTCAAACGAATAATTATAATATGCCACTCTCTCACGAACGCAAATACACAGTGACAATACATTCAAAAACGAAACGTACAATGCCTCGCACAAATTCGCGAATGCAAAGGAATATTCGCGAACGTTCAATGGGCGCTCTTTGAAAACTCATTTTATGCGCTCGTGAGCGTCCAATGAGCGCTCTTTGAAATTTCATTTTTATTCATGCATATGTATGTATGTATGTATGTACATATAAAATATATGTACCTATTCATACCCAATATGCAGAAGTATGTATGTATGTACCAGAGGCGGGCGCTTCATACAAGCTGAGAAGCCCGGCTTGCGTACATATTTTCGTTCATTTCATTTTACAAATTTCTTTAAAATCTGGTTATTTTACGTTTTAAATGCGTTTACTATTTAAGTTCTCAATAATATAGCCCCCACTGTACATCCGGTTCCTAAAAGCATGCTAAGAAAATAGCGCAAATACACCACCAATCCACCTCACAATGTGTATTTTGTTTGTACAGCCAATCACGACACAGTGAGCATGCTTTAACGTTTCCACACATTGGCTTTTACCTGGCTTTCAAAACATAATAACATAGCTTGTTTTCTCGCTTTCTCTAAGGAGAAATCAATTGCTTATTTTCAGACTTAAATTGAAAAAAAAAACTAGCAAAGCACTTTTTTTATTTTTCACATTAAATTTGTATGCGAATGTGAAGCTGGCTTCGGCATTCAGTATTCACAGCCATATGCATATTTGATTTGATTTTCGTTTGCATGTACATACATACTTATGCACGTAATTTCTTGCATGTGCCTGTACATGTGCACGTAATTTCTTACATGTGCATGTATCAAATACCAGATTATAAAAGCGTTGATTGTGATATTTGGCGACTATTGGCAAAATATCAAGATAATTTTAAAAAGCGACGGAAATCAAATAAAATTTCACGACTTTTGGTAATTGGACCTCAGTTTTTCAAACACTAAAGCACCCATTTTTTTTAGATATTAGATAATAAGTAAATACACTTGCTACTACTAAAATTTCCGTCGGTATAAGGAAACTAAAAATACCTCTGCGCTTTCGTGTGAGATTTCCCTATAAGTTTGGCGTCATCAATCAATTCAATTGAGTTCTTCCCAATTTATTCTAATAATTTCTTCTCTTCTTTTGTAGATAATTCTGATGGTAAAAAACTTGAATTTACTTTCGACTTAGCCAGGCTTGTTGATATGCTGACCAAAAGTAGCTAGAGCTAAAATACCAAAAGTCAAAAACATATGTACCTACATATCTTCATAATATTCATTGTATACCTATAAAAACTTAAAAATTCTTTATCATCCTCATTTTCTCGATTTAATGCAATACATTCAGTTTCATATGTTATGAATATAAACAACAAACCAAATATGCAAACCGAATATAATCAAAGTAGAGCTCTAGATACCCGGGTATCGAGCAATTCGAACAGATCGTGTTTGTTTGAAGCCCGTTGTTCAAATTCCCGTACCAACATTCGAGCTTATACTTAGAGAAAAGGAATCAAAAATAAAATTTTTATTTTTATAATGCACGTTTTAAACTGTCATTTTTATTTAAAAAATAAATTTTTTTAAATTAAATGTGTAGGATTTAAAAAGAAAAATTTTTAAATTAAAAATTAAAATTAATGGAATAAAAGCAAAAGTTTTTGGTTCAAAATCTCATAGTGCTTAAAATAAAAATAAAGATTTTTAAATTTAAAAATGTATTGTATTTACATTATTTTTAAACACGTTTTTATATCTATCAAGAAAAAAAATATCTTAAGTTTAAAAATATTTATTTTTATTTTAAGCGCTATGAGATTTTGAATCAAAAACTTTCGTTTTTATTCCATTAACTTTCATTTTTAATTTAAACATGTTTCTTTTTAAATCCTAAATATATTTTAATTTCAAAAATTCAATTTGTAATTTAAAAATTTTTCATTTTTAAAATAAAAATGACTTGGTTTAAATCGGGTATTATAAAAATAAAAATTTTATTTTTAATTCCTTTTCTCTGAGTGTACAAACAAAAAAATGTGTATCAGGAAAACAAAGATAAAAAAAAACATATGAAGACAACAAAAAAAAAAAAATTATAACGAGAAAACACAAACTTCAAATACCCGAATTGTTCGAATGCCCGTACAAACATACGGTTAATAAGCAAACAAAGGAGTGTTCGAGAATTTGAAAAGCATTTATTCGGGCTACTCGAAAATGTTAAAAAAAGCGAGAGCTCTAAATCAAATTCAATAACGGAACGCAATCAGACTTCTAGATAATGCAGCAAAGAAAATTACATAAATGACTAATGGTTATGCTTCACACATAGGCTTGCCCAGACAATTTATGCTAGGTCCGCCACTGGTATGTACATATGTACAAATTAATAAAATCTGGGCCCTCACTCTGTAGTTCGATTCGAAAGAAAATTCGTTCGTTTTCGAATTCTATTCCATATATTCTATACAGTACGAATGTACTTTCGAATCGAATTTCGCTTTCGAATCGAACTACAGAGTGAGGGCCCTGGACTTATTTTTTGAACTCATGCTCAATTGTTGAAATCCAGTTTTCAAGTAAAATGTATCCAAATATCTTTGTTAAATAAAATACTTATTTCATAGTATCAACATTTTTCTGTGGTTTCCTTTGTTTTTGGACACAAAAGTTTAACGACGCCCATGGAATCTTGCTTCCCTTTCTAACAGTATATCGTTACTGTGATGTTTGACGAACAAAACAATTGAATACTAGCAATATAGAAGTATTACATATATGTTGGGTACCCATATATAAATATGTATGTATGTGAGGTAGGAATAGTTTTTAGTGTGTTAGGGTGGAAAATTTTTAAGAGTTGCTCTAAATTTGGTGAATGTCCTTTTAAAATTTTTTTGCAAACATTTTTTTTTTGTTGCATTCATTTTTGCAAACACATGTTTTATTTTCCATCACATGAAAAAAGGCATACAATTTATTATTTTTAGGACGCGGCATGTTGTTTTAGATGCAGTCGAGCAAATAATAGAAAACTAATTGCATAACTACTTTATTATTGAGCTCTCAAGACCAACATGCATACAAATGTTGTACTTATTGCACACTTCCTCGCAAATTTGGTAGATTTCTTTCAAGTAAAGGGTACCTATTTTTTTCCTCCTGAGTGGCAAAGAGTAAAGGCCAAGTTAGATGCAAATGAATATATGTACATATATATGTATGTATATTTACATAGTGGGAGATCGCAGAGCATTTGTGCAACATTCATAGACATATAGATACCCTACAAAGAAATTCACATTAATCGGGGATGCTTTCGGGATCACGCGCAATGTAGCATGCGACTATTCTTAATTTTATCTAAATGACGTCGTTCACAATTAATAATTTTTAATAAATTGTATGTGTGTATAAGCATTTATACGTATGTATACATATGCCCATATTTAAGTATTGACAGGCCTAAAATTTTAATGACCGTAAATTATTGCTTTTTGGTGGGCTGTGCAGTTTTGTTGTCAGAGAAAAATTACATTTAATTTCGCGTTAATGCAAATTATTGTCTGATTTTGCAACTCAAACAATGGTTTTTGCAAGTTTAGGTAGCTGTTCAGATATTTTTGTGTTCCCGAGAGCATTCCGGATTAATTTGAAATTCTTTGTAGGGTATACATATGTATATATTAAAGGGCTGCAAAAGTGCTAAAAACGTTAACTCTGAGCTACACTAAAAAATTTTGAACTTGAACGCACACAAGAATGCAGGCCATGCACTCAAATGTTTGAGTAAAATAAATACGAGGCCTCTGAGTGAACACGACAGCAGTGTCCGCTCAACTCGTAGCACTCTCACAAGTAACGATCCACTCTTAGCAGAACACGTTTTGAAATGAACTTCATTAGGGGTATTCATTCAGGCTATCCATAGCATAACCCTAGCACGTAGCACGGATTGCAAAGTTTTACAACGCACAACAACAAAATACAGGCGAACAGAA
Source organism: Urophora cardui (assembly GCA_960531455.1). Lineage (NCBI taxonomy): Eukaryota > Metazoa > Arthropoda > Insecta > Diptera > Tephritidae > Urophora > Urophora cardui. The sequence goes on along the minus strand of OY482670.1, from coordinate 85,809,004 downwards.
ATATGCTAGACCTCAAAAATATGCTACAGCAAAACCTATGTATATTTATTTGCTATGAAGTGTAGGAAATTAATTGCGACCCTGCGTCAGCTGACATTTGCCAATTGCTAATTTGAATTTCAATTTAAGCATCCAAATTTTGCTTGAAATGTTATGTTTTGTGTGTATTTATTAAATTTACTAAAATAAAATGATTTATTTATTAAAAAGTGAGTGATGAATGCGTCCGCTTGGCAAAAAAGAAAGGCTGCTTCTTAAAATTTCCTACGACTGTGCAATAGGGTGCTCTCTATGTGTAGCATATTTTGGTCTAGGATATTTGCAATCCGTGCTATCTTGCTATCGTCCTATGGATAGCGAATACCCCTATTGTTTTTGTGTGAATGAATGCTGTGCAGGCAAATTTGTGTGCGAGTGAATGAAGTTTATGAGTTAACACTGTTAACTCTGTCGACTGCTATGACTAGACGTGCGTCATTGCGTGCACAAAAGCAGTGGCATACATACATATGTACATATGGACATATGTATGAATGTGTTTTTCACAGAGATTCAACATTAAAATTCCTTTGGGTTTTTCACAGACAAAAAATAAAACTTTATGTCTGTGATAAAAAGGTGCTTTTGAAATCATTTATTTCTGCTTTTTGGTGACAAAGAATTTCGATTTGTAAAAAAAGGCGTTTTCTGCCGTCATGTGTGGCTAGTATAAATCACACTTGCATATAAACCGAACTCAATAACAAAAATTGATAGGTACTGAATATTTTTTTCTATCACCAATTTTTTTTTTGTTATAAATAAAACTAAGTAGAACACGGAAAAAATTAAAATTACTCACTATCGAAAAAAAAAATTGATATAAATTTTTCAATGGGTTTACGGATTTTTGTTTCCAATTACCTAATTGCTATTTTAAAAACTTAAAATTTTCGATATCTGTTTTTTCAGTATCTTTTCAGGATAGCAAGCAAAGAATGATTCCTGGGGTTCATTGGCAAACTTTTCTCAGAAATAAGTATTATGAATGTTATAAGTTTTTTGACCCATTGCAACTTGATAAATATTTGTGCCGTTTTAAATCACATACATACATACATTTTTGAAGTGTAGTTATTCACCCTTGCTAATAAATTGAGTACCATCAAGCGGCAGTACATGTTTGATCTCTGATCTGCGATCGGTTTTTTTTTTATTAATTATACATTTGTAGATTTTTTCAAAATAAAACTAATATATACATAAATGACCCAGCTAGTATCTTTTATAAAAAAAAAATATACAAAGATATTCATGCCCAGATGATTAAAAACGATCAGATTAAAAATAATGTTCTATTTCTGTGCGAGGAAATTCAAATATGTATGTAAAAAGCATCAAATACTACCTATTCGTCGTGCATTATTTCGTTAACATTCCCGTATAAAACATTTCATTTTCAGCTTGATCAGGATTATTTGCTGAATTTTTGGGCTGAATAAATTCTGAAAACAGTTGTTCTGTATTATTTGAGAGAGGATGTGTAGAACTAATTTCATTATTGCTTTGATCCTGTTCAGTAATCGTTTCTTCTAACCTATTTTTGCAATAGAGTTTTATCTCGATCATTTTTCGCTTGTATATTGCAGTAATCTCTTGATTGGTGGGAACAAAAACAAAGCAAGTTTGTGAAAAATTGATTAGTTTTTAATTACCACATCACCTATCAATTTGCTGAGATGAAGTTTAAATGATTTTATACACTCTAACTCATCATTACTATTTCCGTCACACTTTCGTTTTAAGAAGTAAACGTGCACAATCACTAAATTTAAAGTCGGGTACTTATATCCTTCTAGTTCTTTAGATGATTTTTTTTTTTTTTGCAACTGAATTACTTACATCCATTATTTTTATAAAAAATCCAAAGTCCAGTTAAAAAATTTAAGCGGTCTGTATACGTGGTCAGGCCCGCAGAGAGTCGAGTCGGGCCCCTGGGACAGTTCGCCTTTACTCGCCTCCCTAAAAAATAAACTCAATCTAGTAAAAAAATAACATAAAAAAAATTTTCAATTAAAAAATAAATATTTCTGAGAAGCTTGGTTCACCACCTTACCAATCGCGATTCTCCTCAATTTCAACTCACTTTTCTAGGATTTGCCCATGTATAAAAAAAAGGTAAATATTTGATTGGATGCTTATAATTTTAGTTTGGTGATTTGGTTAAGTTAATCATTCTCTGTTTTCACAATATAAATGAAATATTTAAATGTTTGCTAACTTTATACATATACGTAAATGCATTTACATACATACATATGTATGTATATACCCCGCAAACAATTTTACCAGACAATTTCGGATTCAGACAATTCTGAAAATATTCTGAGTAAAAATTTGAGTATTTGGACAAGTCTTTCCGATTTCTTAGGTATTTCTATCACAAATGTCTGGGGAATTTAATTTTTTTCTCATCCGACAAATCTTATAGATATCGGACCGAGTTCGTGCAGATATTCCAAAATATTTTCCTAGAACAAAATTTCTATTTGTCATCAGTTCAAAATTAAAAATTATTTCGATCGCATGTTAAAATATATATTTCGGTTAAATAGTACGGCAAACACACATGAACAAAAGAAGCTGGTATTATGATTACTGCAATGATTTAAGTTCGTGTTAGTTTAGTTATGTAGATCAGAAATATAATAACAAAATATCAATATTGCATATTCGATAGATCATATCGCTTTTGGTGGAACATGGCGCAGACTTATGTATATCAGCCAAATAAATCAGACGAGTGTCCCTTCAATTAAATGAACCTCAAGTGTTTATAACGCGGTAATGTAATTCGCTGGTTCTTTACCATACTCAACTAACCACAAGTTAAAGAAAATTATCAGCGGATCTAGTTCTTAGACTAAGTACCGATGTATACATGTATATATGTATGTACATAAATATATATACAAATGTAAACTAACATATATTAAATACATAATAATTAATTTGCTACTACAAATGTGTATGCGAATTTTAATTGCAAATTGTTTAGATATCTGTAAGATATCCATCAGATTTTCGGAAAATTAATTAGAAATCATCACGATTTTTCTTCAGATATCTGTTAGATATCAGTGAGATTCGTCGGAAAAGAATAGAATTTCCCCCCATTGGTCATTCAGAAATCTGTTAGATATCTGCACGAATCGTCGGTAAAAAACACAGAATTTCCCAAGACATGTCTGTAAGAATTCCTGTCAATGTCTTCATACATTTCTCTTGAAGAAGTCGTACAGAAATCTTGTTGATTTCGGAGTTTTTTGCAGAAAATCTGATAGAAATCTAACAGATTTCGGGTAAAATTGTTAGCTGGGTACATTCATAAAAACATAACTATCGGTCAATCATCCACGGCCGGTACAGTACAAGCAAACATACAGGCGGAAAAACCCTGCATTTTTCTTTGTTTGCCTAGCTGAAGAAAATGAATGGACCCAATGAATGCACCCAAACTTTGAGTTCAAATAACATCGAGTGATTATAACTCGCTGTTCAAGTTTTAAGTGAACAGTTAACGCCTTGCATTCATTTCTGGTTTATGGTGTTATTGCGAGTCGTGTTTATGCATGCGACGAATGAATTGAGTTGCGACAGCGAATAACAATAACACACAACATAGTCTTTCTGTTTGTAGTCTATTTATTCGCACACATCGTCGCCGCTGAACACGAGTTATAGCCCAGTTAGTCGAGAACGTAAACCCGTGTACCGTGTCAGCTGATCCAACCTATTTAATGGGATTTGTATGTAACCGATTATTCAACGACGTACGACGCAGAAGCCCGTACCGCAGAAATCAAAATCATTTTTATTTTTTACGTAAAAACGTGGCAGTTGATCGCTCGCATTGTTGCAAGGTAGAAGGGTTGCCAGTTGAACAATTTTAGTTATTAAATATTTAAACAGTAATTTTCACAGCATTATACAACTAACTCAACAAGATTGTAAAATGTTATCGAATATACATATATGTGTTCACATGGAAAAAATAGTATGTCTACTTAAACGAACCTTTTATTATTACTTTAATTTTTAAAAAGAAAGGAAATAAAACGTTTATAAATTTTTTTTAAATCCCAAACAAAATGTAAATATATATATATATAAATTAATAACAAGATAATAGCTTTGTTCAACAACTTTACTTGCAAGTACTTGCAAAAAGAGCGTCAATAGCTTTGTTCAATAACTCAAAGTTTTTAATTGCTTTTACAAATAGTTACGAATTTTATGTTCAATAACCCAAAAAATTTGCAAAAGAGACCCAAATTGGGAGAGTAAAACTTCGAGAGAGTTGAAAATAGTTGCAAGTAAAATTTTCACTTGCAACTACTTGCAGCTTTAAAAAAATAGAAGCGTCAAAAACATATGATCACAAAAATTGCAATTGGAAATATGCCAACATTTTAATCGCAAATTTCTAATTGCATACTAAATAAATTAGCGCAAAAAGGAATCTTGACGATGTTGTGGAATATCCAAAGTAGATTTTCGTCTTCCTAATTCAGGTATTTACATTCATTTTCAATTTCAAACATTTCAATTACAACCTAACCTAAAAATCAAATTATGAATACAGCGCATCAGCTGTTTACTTGCAAATGTTTACGATTTTGTGTTCAATAACTTTGGTTGATAATTTTCTCTTTTACTCGTTTTTACTCTTAATTTGTCACTGGTGCTCTTGTTGCAAGTAAAGTTGTTGAACAAAGCTAATGTCAAATTAAGAGTAAAAACGAGAAAAAGAGAAAATTATCAACCAAAGTAATTGAACACAAAATCTTAAACATTCGCAAGAAAACAGCTGATACGCTGTTTTGACAATTTGATTTTTAGGTTAGGTTGTAATTGAAATTTTTGAAATTGGAAATGAACGGAAATAACTGAATTAGGAAAACAAAATTCTACTTTGGCTATTCCACAACATCATCAAGATTCGTTTTTGCGCTAACTTATTTAGTACACAATTAGAAATTTGCGTTTAAAATGTTTGTATATTTCCAATTGAAATTTTTGTGATCATATATTTTTGACACTTCTATTTTTTTAAAGCTGCTTGTAGTTGCAAGTGAAAATTTTACTTGCAGCGTTTATCAACTCTCTCGAGGTCTTACTCTCTCAATTTGGCTCTCATTTGCGAATTTTTTGGGTCATTGAACATAAATTCGTAACTATTCGTAAAAATATGTAAAAATTTTGAGATATTGAATACTCTTAATAAATGAAGATATTACTGAAAATTAAAGCAAAAATTGTATTTATCCACAATGGTGGCTGTATTTTCTTAATTGATAACTGTTGGTGGTCTTCTTCTGCAATTTTTCTACATTAAAAAGTTATAAATTGCCACAATAAATCCGAGTTTCTGTAACAAAATCAATTAAAGTGATGTCACACTAATACGATCCACACTTTGTTACCATCTATTTAAACTAGAAAAGATATGAGTTACAGAAACTCAGTACAGATTTCTTAATTAAACACACATTTTTGTGAGAATCTTGTTGCTTCCCAATATAATTTTTTTATGGATTTTCAATTGTAAATTTAATGTTCTGACTGCGTTTTTTGTTATTTTATGTTTTAGCCCTTGATAACTATCACCAAGGTGTGATGGAAATATACTGGGCAGCAACAAAATTACAAGAAAAATGTGTTTTAATTACCAACTAAGCCGTAAAAAAGTAACTAAATTAATAAAAAAAAAAGGCGTCAACGACAACTTTAAAAACGATTAAGTTAGTATTTTCTTGTCATTTGGCAAATAATGCACAGTTGTGTATTGAAGAATAATCCGCATAACACTTTGAAGATTAGTAAAAATCTTGTTTGTTCAAAAATGACTAAATGGCAACCCTGCCAAAATGTAAACAAACTATATATATATATGTAAATATGTGTGAGTAAAACAGCTGATTGCTCCGTTGCCCCACGGGCTCAAAAAATCCTAAAAATTGCATACGGGCGTTTGCCTCAGCGGGCGGACCACGCGTTCTTGACTATCTGGGCTATTAAGAGAACGATGAATGAATTCTGCTGTGCATTCATAGCGTATGTTAACTCTTGCAACCCTTTAGTATATATGGCTGTGGACATTTGCATCAGACCGCCATTGTGACACATATCGCTCTGCGCTCTCTTACACAATCCCTCTCATAATTTTGCTGCGGTCTGATGTATATACATTCCTATGTACATAGGGGTTGTTCAAATTAATATGAAGAAAATAAAGCTCTCCCGAAACATGCATATTTAGAGGTCAAGAAAATGTCTTAAAATGTCCACCTTCTTTTACATTAGTAATGCTACATATTTTTTGGTAAGTCCTTAGTCAACAAGATAAAGTTTCTTATCATCAAATAAAATCGCCTTGTCATGCAATGATTTTTCGGTTCTAATTTTTTGGACCACCTTATGCATGCAAAAATGCTTTGCAAAAAATAGAACTCATATTGTTTATGAATAATAGCATCAAAACAGCCATATTCCGTAATTTGTTCGTTTCAAATTTTTTTTTGGACCAGCTTAATGTACATATCTGTATGTATGTACATATATATGTACATATGTATGTATGTACATACCCAGCCAGCAAGGTAGCGTATATTTTGCGAACATTGCGATTTACGAGCTATTCTCGAATAAGAAAACAATAACAAAAGAAAATTTTTTCTATCATGTCAAAAAAAAAAAGAAAACAAAAAATATCAAACTCAATATTTTAAAAGTAAGTATGTATGTTTGTAAAATTTCTACATTTACGATAAAAAACGGACGTAAAAAGATTCATATACGAGTGCTTTTTCGATACATTTACGACACTCGTAGGCACTGAACATTTTAAAGCGAAACAGTATTCGTAGGCGAATCGTAAACGGATATCATAAACGATATTTTATTAGAGTTTTCTTCGAGAAAACATCCGTTTACGAGCTCGTTTACGATGATTTTGCTGGCTGGGTATGTACCCAGCCAGCAAGGTACCGTACATTTTACGAACATTGCGATTTACGAGCTATTCTCGAATAAGAAAACAATAACAAAAGAAACTTTTTTCTATCATGTCAAAAAAAAAGAAAACGAAAAATTTCAAACTCAACATTTTAAAAGTAAGTATGTATGTTTCTAAAATTTCTACAGTTACGATAAAAAAACGGATGTAAAAAGATTCATATACGAGTGCTTTTTCGATACATTTACGACACTCGTAGGCACTGAACATTTTAAAGCGAAACAGTATTCGTAGGCGAATCGTAAACGGATATCATAAACGATATTTTATTAGAGTTTTCTTCGAGAAAACATCCGTTTACGAGCTCGTTTACGAGCTCGTTTACGATGATTTTGTTGGCTGGGTATGTATGTACATATGTATGTATGTATGTATGTATGTATATATTCATTGCATCCTTCTTGGCCTTTACTCTTTGCTTCTCAGGACGAAAAAATATCAGCTACATACATATGCGCATTTTATAAACATGCAAATGAACGCTACGATTAGCGGGGGTTGTTTGGATGCCCTCTGCGGTAGCGTCCCAGGAGACATTTTTTGCTAAGCATGATGTTATGATTCTCAACTGGAAGAATCTGTGCCCCGTGATTTTGGTGGTGTTCCGGCGACATGAGTAGACTTCTCGTAGCATTACGTAACGCCGAATTTTGCCAGGCTTGGGGCTTCCTCCACTGCGTCCTGCAAGTCCCCGTCGATCATATTGGCGATTAGAGATGAGCGAAACTGCGATTTTTCGATATCTGTGATTTCGGTGATTGCTATTTTTAAATCACTGTGATTTTAAACTGCTATTGCGATTGCATGGACTGGTATAAAATCATCAGTTACCGGTAGAGATTAATTTTGCGTTTTCTGAGCGACCTGTCTTTATTTTATGTTAACAAAATGATAGCAATAACAACGTATTCCGCAGTAATATCGCTGTTTGTAAATATTTTTCAAAGACAAATTTTAAATTCAATAATTTTTTTTTCTTATATTTCTATATATGTACGTATGTGGTCTGCTCAAAAGTGTAAACAAAAAGAAATTTATAATGCTTTTGCGATTGCGATTCACATAGGTGAACTGCTTACTTGCTACATCGATAGCAGTTGCCAATAAGTAGTGAACTGCTATTTTGAAAAAGTGATCGCAATTGCGATTTGTGATTTTTTATTCACAGTGAAAAATCACCGTTTGCGATATATCGCTCATCACTATTGGCGATGCATAGTTCAAGATAGGCCGGCCGATTGCTTTGTATGTTGCGATAAGAGTTTCTTTATCTTTTCCCCAGGTGCTGCGGGCTAGCGAATTGAGGATTTTGTTGCGACTTTGAACCTTATTCGCGATCGCTGTTGTATGCGCGGAGAAGGAAGCTAGGCTGTCGAAGGTAACACCCAAGATTTTTGGGTTGCTTACGGTAGTGATGGATATATTCGCTATCCGAATGTCAAGCTCTAGCCTAACCTCCTTCGTCCATGTCGTGAACAGGGTCGCGGAGGACTTAGAGGGCTGCAGTTCGAGGGAGTGCGATGTAAAAAGTGGGAAAGGTCGGAGAGGTAACCATTCATTTTCGAGCATAAGTCATTTATGTCGGTGCCTGACGCCATAATCGAGCAGTCATCGGCGTAGGATATGATACGAACTCCTTCAGGTGGAGGTGGGAGTGTGGAGATGTATAAGTTGAATAACAACAGGAACAGGACACCACCCTGTGGAACTCCATGTTTTATTCTCCTTAGTTTTGAGGTACCATTCCTGAAGTCGACCGATGCCTGTCGACCACTCAGATAGTTCGCGGTCCACCTTTTCAGCCTCGGCGGGAGGCTCGATATGTCTCCAATCCTCCAATAGGATGGCATGGTTGACTGCGTCGAAGGCTTTCGACAAGTCGAGTGCCACGAGGCCCGTTCTTTCGCAGGGGTGTCGTTGGTTGAGACCGCGAACTATCTGCGTAATTATGGCATTTAGAGCTGTTGTTGTACTGTGCGTTTTCCGGAATCCATGTTGATGTGTGGCTGGTTGTAGATGTCCGTTTATATATGGTAGTAAGGCAGCCTCAAGTATCTTTACTACCGGGGAGAGGAGATATCCGTCGATAGGATTCTCCTACATTGGCTGGCTTACCCGGTTTAAGTAAGGGGACCGTCCTTGCCAACTTCCAAATATTGGGGATGACAAGGGTGTCAGAGACAAATTGAGGGCCTCCGTTAGGAACCTTACTCTCTTCTGTCCGAGATGTTTTATCATCAACATGGATATGCCGTCTCGTCCGACTGATTTTGAGGCTTTGGCCTTCTTTATGACTTCCTGAATCTCCGTAGGGGAGAGAGCAAGGGATGCGTCGTTGTTTGTAATCCAGGGTGTTATGCGCTTCAGTGCCCATTAAATGGTTTGCAGTCAGGGGTAACCGACACTTTTTCAAGTCAAAAAGCAGGTAATACATGAAATTTATTTGGGGTCAACTAAAATATTTTATAATCTGACTAAAAATTTTATTAAAAAAATGAAATAAGGATTGATTAGGTCACCTCACGTAACATTGCCAGTCGATGATATATATATTGGACCTTAGTGTCTCGACCTTCTAAATACTCTTCCGAAATATTCTGACCGAATAAGATGTAAGGAAATTTTTCATTTCTTTGAACACGAAAAGAAAGTTCTTGCAAAAATACTTAGTAACATAAAAATTTCTATGTATGCATACGTGGCTTTTTGAATAAAAACTTTATTTGCATCAATTTTGTGTGTTTATTTCAATATAGAGAAAATGCGGCGTAGGGAAATTTGTAGGGACAAATTTTGTTAGCGTAGGGAAAAGTAGGGAATTTTTTTGCATGCCGTAGGGATTTTTGGTCCAAGGATATTGGCATCACTGTTTACTACTTATTCAGGCTCATACAATGTATGAAATTAGGCTCATACAATGTATGAAGTTAGGCTCATATCAGGCGACCTCCTTAGTGTGTAACCTAAATCAAACGCACGCCGTCAATTTACTGTCAAAAATTTCTCATGCCCATACAACTTGTATGGGAGTAACCGAAATTGAACGGCGTGCGTAAAAAGCAAATTCGACGCCCAATTTTTGTTTTGCGTGACAGTTGAAATTAAGCATTGTGGGTGATTGTTTGCAAAAAAATTGACACTTGCTTTTGATATCGTGTCTGTTAGGTACATATTCCACAAAATAACAAGATTTTCTCTGATTTTCTGTATTTTTCTATTTCTTTATCTGAACACGCACGCAAGTCAATTTCGGTTAACGCATATGAAAAATTTGCGTGCGTGCGTTAAATTGACGACTTGCGTTTGATTTAGGTTATACTATTAAGGACAGAAATAGGTACAGACATTTCGGACTCCAAAAATGAGCTCATAGTGAGTGTCAACGCTCCGGTTTGGTACTCCTTTCTGACTCTTTTACGACTCCGAATGTTTACTGGGATTATTTATTCAAAAATTCTTGTCAATAAAGCCCATATGACACTACGTTTTTTTCTTGTATTCTACCAGAAAAGGAGATGGTCAAATACAGTTTTGCGATGGTGCAAGCGAGCAAGCTATATTGAAAAAAACCAAACAAAATACCATCTAGGCGGTTAAAAACCGACGAGCCAGCTTGTATTTCGGTAGGTTTTTTGGCATTCGGCCATTTTTTCTGACAATTGTTTCAATTTGACAACTAGAAAATAAATTATATTTAAAATAAAAAATATGTATATGGAAATACAAATTTTAAATTTGCCTCTTGTAAGCTTCTGCTTTGGCCGTAAGGGTAAAGAAGAAGTCCGGAAGAAAAATTTTATTGCGTACTGGCTTCCTTTTATAACATGAAATACACAGCTATCCTGCCCTTTGGGTTTCATAACTTTTTTATTTCAGTACTTTACATTTAAATTTCCAAAAAATTAATTTTTGAAATAAATATATTCATTTAGTTTGAAGTTTAATGTCAATCAAATTGTTTTTGAGGGAGTATTTGTCTCTTTTCAACCTACAGAAGAATTGTTTTTGTATTTTGACTTTCGGTGGGTTTTCCAAACCAAAAATACCAGGGAAAAAACGTAGTGTCATATAGGCATAACAAAAAATTATCTTATGAAAAGTGACATCTCCTTGTTAATTGAGTGTGTGTGAACCATTTATTGTTAAATTATAAATATATATAGGATTCAATTTAAATTATTTTTTGTACAAAAGAAATGTTTATTCTGAAATTTCTGTTTGGAATGAATAACAATTGTTTGAAATTCCATTTTTATATGAGAAAATTTTCTTTTCAATATCAAAGCTAGCTCATTAACTTTTACATTTTTTCAAATTAAATTCAAATAGATTCCAATTATTAATGTGTATCAATTGAATTCTCAAAACCATTTAAACTATTTTAAAATTTATAAAAGTAAGTTATATTATTTAGTAAGTAAGTTATTTATTTATTTATATGTAAATTATATTTGTGTATACTAGTACCTTCGACCAGTTCTTGGAATCTTATCTAGATCTTTTCTATTTCCTACATTCGGCCGTCCTGGTGGCTCGTTCGTCCCGAACGAACTATGCCATCTTTTCATATATTCTGCTACTGTGGTTGTCTTCCCTGGACCTTCGTGGTCGCCTATTTTCTCTACTTCATACCTACCATGTTGTTTCACGGAAGTAATCTTATAAGGTCCAAAGAATTTTTGCTTAAGTTTCAAACCTGTACCAAATTGCGTTCTCTTAATTGCAACTAAATCATTAACTTGATAAGTCTCTTCTGCCTTTCTTTTCGAGTTGAAATTTTTACAATTCTCTTTCTGAATCGCACTTATATTTTCTTTTACTATTTTACGAATTAAATCACGCTCTTCATCAAATTCCTCAACTACAGCTGCTTCTATCAATTTTCGAATTTCAATATCTTCATTAATTCGCATATCTAAACCTAGTAAGTAAGTTATTTATTTATTTATATGTAATGTATACTAGTACCTTCGACCAGTTCTTGTAATCTTATCTAGATCTTTTCTATTTCCTACATATAATGTACCCCATTAATTTTCTGAAAACAGTATAAAACTTAAATCTTAATAGAGTAAAAATATCAGTTTTAAAATTTCACTCATATGAGCATCTGTAACGCAATGAAAAAGTTACACTAACGGCCTTATTCCGGCGGTGTAACATAATTTCCTTTACCTGAAACTTTGAACACCCTTTTCGTATTCTAGCAGCAGGAAAATTAAGTTACCACCTCAATCGGTGGTAACATTTTGTTACCATTTTCAGTACGATTCCATTCCATTCGTATGGAATAGCTTTGGCAGCGTTACAAGTGGAATTTTTACTCTATTTAGACGTGAATAACTGCATTTTGTTGTTGTCAAAATTTAAAAACTGTTGTGTGCAGGTCGAATGGCAGATGACCACTGTGGCCAACGGTGGTTTTTGTTTCTTTCTAACCTAATTTTTCACGCTGCAATCAGCCGTTAAAATGTGCATTTTAACTGTGATATTTTTTATACGTGAATGCACATATGTATAATTAAGATATGAGGTGGGTTTTGTCGAAGGCTGGGGTAAGGCTCATAGCTTAAACAGAACCAATCGCCGGGCGTGTTTTCGCGTGGTGCGGCGATGAAATTTGTTTGCGAATATCGCCCATTAAAACAGAATCAAGGCGAAATTGCGATATGCATATTTTTATAATTACAATCTTTCCTTACTTCTTCCATTGACTCTTCTCTTCTGCTCATATTTTCAATTATTTCCACATCAAAAAACGTATATTTTTGTTTTATTACATGTTTTATCAAGTTCCAAACAATTTATTTGAGAGGCGATAGAGTCCAAATTGGAAATAAGTCGATTCTGAAGAAATTTCGCCGGGCGATTTTAGCCAGCGTTTTAGTTCTATTCATTCTCACATACTGCCATGTATTTTAATCGTTTGACAGTACGCCGCGTCCGACGAAAATTCGCCCGACGCTGATTCTGTTTAAGCTATCAGCCTGTCCAAGGTCGAGTAGAAATCGCACAAACTCCCACTGAATAAAGAACACAGTATTTATGTGTTAAGATCGAACACACACACACACGTCCTGAGATGTTAAGAGAGAGAGGGAGCAGGCGGAGACGGGAGAGAGAACGAGAGAGAGAGAGAGAGAGCGGTCGGGGCGATTGACAGCGGTCGGTATCGAAGTTCAGCGGCAGTGAGTACGTAGATAACAGCGGGCGGTGATGATAATAGTGGGCGGCGGAGAGCGGTAGTAGAGACGGAGAAGTACCGTTGCAACAGAGGAGATAGTAGCGTCAGACGGATGACAGCAGCGGTGTCGAAAGGTGTATTAGGGGCAGGGGGCGGTGACGGAGCGAATATTTCCCCTTGATGCTGGTCAGTGTTGCTGAGGAGTAGTTACCTTCGGCTCAGAGTTGTCCAGGAAACTTCAGCTCGGAATGGCTTCCAGATGTAGCTCGGAGTTACCTACAACAACTACGGAGACTCCGGTCAGTAACTGGCCCTCCCGCTGGATACCTCCGTCCCCATGGTTGAACACTACTCAAAGGTGTTGGATGGAGAACGGAGTTGTGCCAGCCTCAGTCTTTAGACTGGTTGGAGGGTAGAGGGGGTGCAGAGATTTCCGCTTGGTCTACCAACCCAGTCCACAGTAGGGATTCCAATCCCGGGATCCCGCCCTTTTTGACACCCCGAAAATCCCGGGATTGCTAGAATTCCATCCCGGGATTTTCGGGATAAAATAAAGACATAATATTCTCCTATTAAAGCAAAGAAAATTATTTTGTATAATTTTTATTGACCTCAGATCTGTATACTAATAGCGTTTCCTATTCTAAACGATAATTTCACATTATTATATGGAAGAATTATCAACATGTGCCCTGAGCCCTGTGAAAATGCTGCATTTCTCATATGATGAATGAAACAAAAGTAATGCAGCGCTTTACTTGTGTTAAGAGCAGAAATGTTTGCCCCGTAATCAGGCCGATTTTACATTTTGTCAATAGAACAAAAAGGCCTAAAAATATTGGAATAGAACAATCCGGAAGAAAATGCAGAATAAGTGCAGCATTTTTGCCAGAATTTAATGACCATTAGTCAAAGTGAGGATTAATATTTTTTGATATTTTTTTAATAATTAAATTGTTTTGTTGTAAAGTACGTGCTGTGAGGAAACGAACGTTAAGTACCTTTAAAATCTTTAGAATTCTTGTGGTAAATTCTTTTGATAACTTCGATTTCCTGATTTTTGGCCATTCTATTCTCAAGGGTTTTTTCGAAGTTTCTCTCATGAAAAGTAAATATTGGAAGAAAATGCAAACAATAATCAAAAAATAAAATTACCAAAAACCAGAGAGAATTTTAATTAGACTTGAGAATTTCGCACTACTACACTCAAATAAATTTTGGTATAAATTTTAAACTTTTTTGGTCAACCGAAAAATTATTAAAATTTAAACTTTGAAAAGTTTAAAAGATTTTTAAACTTTTAAGGTTTAGATTTTATTCCAAAATAAAATTTATTTTAAGACTTTCAAAAGTTTAAAATTTAAACCTTTTTTTGGCTTAAATTAAAAAAAATGTCTGCTCCCAAATCCTCTTCATGCTTTTCCCTATTTTATCTTCTTTCCTATCCTTTTTTCTCCTTTTCTTCCATATTGTTCTCTCCCCAACATCCCCTTAATCCTTTTCCATATTGTGTCTTTTTCCTATCCTCTCCTTCTCCTTCTCCTTTTCTTCCTTCTTCATTTTATCTGTTTCCACAATTATTTTGTATTTGTTTGTTTCTCTATTCAAACAACGCCACACAGTCATTAATTCAAATTGTCTAATAACTATAAATGAGCTTTTTATATTGCTCATTTCTCGAAAAAGCAAGTTGGAATTTCAAATCAAAAATTAAAATTTTTTTGTTGAAATGAAATTTTACGACCAATGAAAGTTTAAAATTTAAACCTTAAAAGTTTAAATGAGAAAAAGTGTAAGATTTGAACCAAAAAAGTATGAAATTTATTCCAAAAAATACTTTGATATATTTGAACTTTTGTAAGTTTGAATTTTAAACCAAAAAGGAATAAGATACTTTTAAACTTTCGAAGGTTCAAAATTTAACTCAAAAAAAGTTTTAAATTCCTTTCAAACCAAATCAAAGTTTAAAAAATATTCCAATATTTATAACAGTGTACTAAAATTAAATGTGCCACTCCGTTTTAATTACTTCTGTGAAATTTTTCATATTATAATTGCTAAATTTGTATGATACCCGGGTTAAGGGTGGATTCAAATTTAGCAATTTTAGTATGGAAAATTTAACAGTAGAAATTGATTAAAGTAGAATATCATAGGTGAGCCTACGCAGATATGAAAATTTATATATCGTTGAAAACAGTATTAACAGGAAATTGTTTCGAAATAATTTTATAGATATGCACTTGTTAACAAATTATTCGAGGAAGATGAAAAAAGGAAAAAATAAATTTCGATAATATTTTTACAGTTTCTCTGACATTTATCGAGGTACATTAACAGTCCCTATAGTGATGGAAGCGGTGAAATGTCGTATTTTCAACATCAAAATTATGTTCATACCCAGCAAACACAGTCTCTAACGTTAGAAATTTTGTCGAGATTACCTTAGATAACTAGTGTAATTCTCTATATATTCTCAAATCGATAACTACGGTTGAAAACTACACTAGAATTCGATTAGCGAGTGATTAGAGAAGGAGCCAAATCTCACGCCTTTTATCAATTCTCAATATATTTCCGTGATATATTGAATATACATACATATATTGAAATTAGATACTAAAAAATGGTAAAGTTAGTATTACCGTCGTACAATGTTTTCCATTAAAAAGTACAAGAAGTACCTTTAATTTAAATAATAAGACTGAATTTTGTTTAAATTTCAGTTCTTATAAATGTGGTAAACATATACATGTCAATATATATAATCATATGCAATTTAGGCACATATTGCGTTAATAAAATCTAAACCATGAAAAAATCATGTAAAAGGAGACAAAGCTTTGTTTTTCATTTCAATTGGAAGTATTTGCAAATTCTGATTAGAATCTCATTAGAGAACTACATTAGAATTCGATTCGAGAATTATAATTTTCTCGATTTGAGAATTAGGTACCCTTTTGTTTGAGAACGCTATGATTCTCGATAGATTTTCGAGTCGTCCTCTAACGTTAGAGGTTTGAGAATGAGGCTAGTTCTCGAGTCATTCTCAAATCGATAACTAACCTCAGTGTTTGTTGGGTAGACTAAATAGACTTAACCTGTGAAAAAGGGTTTTTGGCCAGTACTCCAGATTTTGAGGGTGATTGAAATTTTAAGTATGCATTCTTCGTATATTTGTTACGGCCTATAACATATGTGAACCTCGAAAAAAGTACTTTAAATTTTTTTTTATTTTGTCACACATTGTTATCAAATGATCCCAAGCCTTCTTGTCAATATCTTAAAAGTACCAACTTTAAGCAAATGTTTTTTACACCAAATGTACATATATCATTTTCTTAGTTGGTTGTCTTTTTTAAAGCAACTCTTAAGTATTATTAAATAATACGCATGAATTAATTTGTTTTTTATGAAATAATTTTTGTTTTAAATAAAAAATGGCAATAAAAATCAATTATTTTCTTTGCATTTTAAAGTGGTAGCGTTCCTCGCAAAATATATTTACTGTTTTCAACCGAAAATGTCGGAAAATAATTAATGGAAAAATCCCGGGATCCCGGGATTATAAAAAAAATCTCGAAAATCCCGGGATCGAAAAAATCGGAATCCCTAGTCCACAGCCAGAGCCAGGGCCAAATGCAGGAGGATCGGATGCCTGCCCGTCATCACTTAGCCAGGGTAGGGCTTACCTACGGAGACTGATTTGAAATTGGCTGTTTCTGCCATTTTATACGTCGGCCTCTATAAAACGTCTAAGAATGGCGGTGCTGTCCGCGGCTGCGATTTTTATAGCCCAGTTAGTCGAGAACGTAAACCCGTGTACCGTGTCAGCTGATCCAACCTATTTAATGGGATTTGTATGTAACCGATTATTCAACGACGTAGGACGCAGAAGCCCGTACCGCAGAAATCAAAATCATTTTGATTTTTTACGTAAAAACGTGTCAGCTGATCGCTCGCATGGTTGCAAGGTAGAAGGGTTGCCAGTTGAACATTTTTAGTTATTAAATATTTAAACAGTAATTTTCACAGCATTATACAAATAACTCAGCAAGATTGTAAAATGTTATCGAATATACATATATGTGTTCACGTGGAAAAAATAGTATGTCTGCTTAAACGAACCATTTATTATTACTTTAATTTTTGAAAAGAAAGGAAAGAAAACGTTTATAAATTTTTTTTAAATCCCAAACAAAATGTAAATATATATATCAGGGACCGATTTTAATCGTTATTTTCATTTCTTCGGATGAAAAAATCTTTAAGAAAACTTCGTTAACAATAAAATGCAAGTATGCCGATACAATGATTTTAGCACATTCTATCCAAATATGAGCTCATCTTTATTCTAAAGATTTTTATTTTTTAAATTTTTAAATAACCATTATTTACGATTTTTATTTTTTCGATCAAAAATAATTTTTATTATTGAATTTAAATTTTTCCGATGAAACTTGATCGATATTTTATGATTTTAATTTTTTCGATCAGAAATAATTGTTATAATTGGATTTAAATTTTTCCGATCAACTTTAATCAATATTTTTTTATTTTTTCTCCGATCATAGTGAACTTTTTCAAACGTTAGTGAATCCTATATTTGATGGCTTGAAGTTGACGATTGTGCCAACATTGGCGCAGTTCTATTTGAGAACAAAATTTGCAAAAAAAAAAACAAGTTTTTAGAGTTTATTATGATCGGAAAAATTTAAATCCAATAATAAAAATTATTTTTGATCGAAAAAATAAAAATCATAAAATATCGATTAAGTTTCATAGGAAAAATTTAAATCCAGTAATAACAATTATTTTTGATCGAAAAAATAAAAATCATAAAATATCGATCAAATTTCATCGAAAAAATAAAAATCAAATTATAACGATTAAAAATGATTTTTTTTTATAAAAATGATAATCGTTACGGTCCCTGATATATATAAATTAATAACAAGACAATAGCTTTGTTCAACAACTTTACTTGCAAAAAGAGCGTCAATGTCAAATTAAGAGTAAAAACGAGTAAAAGAGAAAATTATCAACCAAAGTTATTGAACACAAAATCGTAAACATTTGCAAGTAAACAGCTGATGCGCTGTTTTCACAATTTGATTTTTAGGTTAGGTTGTAAGTGAAATTTTTGAAATTGGAAATGAATGGAAATAACTGAATTAGGAAAACAAAATTCTACTTTGGCTATTCCACAACATCATCAAGATTCGTTTTTGCGCTAACTTATTTAGTACACAATTAGAAATTTGCGTTGAAAATGTTTGCATATTTCCAATTGATATTTTTGTGATCATATATTTTTGACACTTCTATTTTTTTAAAGCTGTTAGTAGTTGCAAGTGAAAATTTTACTTGCAGCGTTTATCAACTCTCTCGAGGTCTTACTCTCTCAATTTGGCTCTCTTTTTCGAATTCTTTGGGTTATTGAACATAAATTCGTAACTATTCGTAAAAATATGTAAAAATTTTGAGATATTGACCACTCTTAATAAATGAAGATATTACTGAAAATTAAAGCAAAAATTGTATTTATCCACAATGGTGGCGGTATTTTCTTAATTGATAACTAACAGAAAAACGCTGAAATACCCCAACTAAATACGATGGCGTTTTCAGAAAGTCCGGATTAGCTCTTGATTTCAAGATACATAGAGAATTTTTCATTACAGTTTTTAAACAGAAAAATAATATGCACGTTTAAGGATATTATAAGCATTTATCATAAAATGTTCCTACAAAACAATTGTGTGAAAACTATTGAAACATACGTTTGGGCATTATTTGGAAGAAAATTGTATGAAAAACTAATTAAATACGTATAAAATCCTTAAACATGCATATATTTCTTTTGCATTCAATGCAATTCAGTAATTTCCAGTGTGATACTCACTTCATCCGCGATGTTTCCTGCTCAAGCGTCAACACGAAATGAGGTTGTTGTTGTTGCTTTCAATGCAATGTTCGTGAACCACAGGGCTAACGAGAAAAATGCACCTCAGCACGAGCATGTTCGTCGTCTGTGGACAGCTTAATGCTAGTCACTGGTAAGCAATGCTATTGTTGTTGGTAGAAATCGGAGAAAGAGGTGTTGTCGTGTAGTATACTTTTAGGGGTATATGAATAGCGGAAACGGCGGTGCTGGTCATTGCTAAGTACTGCAATGTTGGTAAGATTATTGTAACGCTACACAGTGGTTCGGCTCCATACATTTTGCGGAAAAAAATAGAAGGCGTGGTCCTAGGCCATTGAAATTTTGCACAGAGGTTATATGTGAGCTAATTAAGAAATTTTCAAAAAATGGTTGAAATCGGTCAACCCCTAGGGGTACCTCCCTTGGACCTATAAAAAAATGATTTAAATACAAATTTTAGTTTCAGCTAAAAAAAAAATTAAAATATCTTCACGAAACTTGGTACATGAGTTACCCTCATTAAAGGCATTGACAGCACCAAAAATTATTGAAATCGGCCACTCCCTAGGGGTACCTCCCCTGGACCTATAGTAAAAATTTTTAAAGAAAAATTTAAATTTCAGCTCAAAAAATTAAGATATATTCACGAAACTTGGCGCATAAGTTACTGTCATGAAAGATATCGACAATACCAAATAAAGGCGTGATTGGCAAACAACCACGCCCACTTTTCCTACACCTTTTATTCAAAAACAAATGAAGATATACATTTTCAGTAACTGAAAAGAGCCCTTGTAAATTTGATGTACTTAATGATTATATTTATAATACATATAATCGAAAATATAAGTATGTATATATATATGGAAAGAAAAACAAAGCAAATATAAGAAAAATGTTTAATGATTTAGCATATCCTTGGCAACAAAATCCAATTCCACACACTTTTTGTTGGGTTGTCGTCTTATGAACTTTATATAATGACCAGAACTTGCCAGTAATCGATTAATAACATCTGTATTGGTAGAAATTCTATCACTTTTCCTAGAAAACATAAGCCTAGAAATCATAAGCCCCATTTACTAGTAAGGGTTAACTCAGAACATGATAAGGAGTTCAACTTTTCTGCTGAGAAGGTATCAATAAGTATTGTGGAACGATTTTCCGTCATCCCTTGTCAAGTATCAATGAGTCTTCTTGTTGTGTGATCAAATAAACTTTGCAAATTAACAGCAGCATATGTTTCTGTTACTACAATTTCGTCGGGATAACATTTTTTTTTTCATCTAATACCTTAAAATAAGCTGGTAAAATGTTTAAACAAATGTGTTTGTTGCTATTGTTGTTTGCAAACAGTAATGTTATGACGAATGTGTTTATCTTTAGTTTTGTTTGCATTACCATTGATTCTAACAAATTAGGTGTATAATTTACCAATCTGCATTTTTATCTAATCCTCTCTGTGCCTTCATTTTCGTAAACAAAAAAAAATGTAACATAAGATGTAAACGTTAATATATACGCATGAGCCTAAAAGCATGCTACATTTAGTCACTTTTATCAAAATTTGATGGGACTTTCGACACTTAAATCAAGTTTACATCGATTGGGGAAAATATGGGAAAAAATTTTTAACAGAAATCGATAGAAGACATTCCAAACTTTCATTTTATTACAGTTAGCGAGTGTAGCACGCTGTAGCACACAAACTTTTTGTCCATCGAAGTTTGAAAAGGTAGCATTTATGAAGTACCATATTTGCTGGCCTATATTTTTTTTTAATATTTGGCCGATTGCACTGATTTTTTCTTTAATTAGTCAAGGAAGTGCTATATTTTCTTTTAAACTCACAACAGGGACAATAGAGATATAAGTTATAAGGAAAATTTATAGCTAAAGTTAGCAAAAATTTCAAGGAGTTTTTGTTGAATAAAATTTTTCTGACTTCTGATACCATTATTTTGAAAAAAAAAAATCAACTTTTTGCAAAGTAGTCATGAATTCTTAAAATTTGGAAATTTTTTTATAAGACTACATCATTAGAATCTGAAAATTATGTATTGAAAAAAATGAATTTTTTCCGCGGCTGAACCACTGTGCGCTACGTTACAACCAAAACCTCCTATTACAAACAATCTTAACAAGACCATGAATTCACTCAATATAGGGTTTTGGAATGCTAACGGCCTAAGCCAACACCGGAACGAACTCCAAATATTTCTAGAAAGACAGCAGATAGACATAATGCTAATCTCTGAAACTCATTTGACGGCCATTGATAATTTTAGTATTGACGGCTTTGCATTCTACGACACCAATCACCCCGAAGGTAAAGCTAGAGGTGGAACCGGAATACTTATTAGAAAACGGATTAAGCATCATCTACTGGGAAAATATTGCAGGAATTATTTACACTCAACATCAGTGCACGTAGAAGATAGCTCTGGTGGGCTTACTGTAACTGCAATATACTGTCCTCCCCGTTTCAGTATAACAGAATCCCACGGTTTCTTACAGCGGGTGATTATAACGCTAAACATACATTTTGGGGCTCCAGACTGGTAACACCAAAGGGAAGAAACCTATTAAAAGCAATTTTAAGCAATGACCTGGACATTATTTGCACTGGTCAGCCAACATATTGGCCTACTGATAGAAGCCAAACTCCCGACGTAATAGATTTTGGTGTAACTCGTGGAATCGAAAGACAATTAATTAAGATAAAATCGGCTTTCGATCTATCATCTGATCCTTGTGTTACCACTATTGATATAATCCCATCTTACAACGAATTGAATTCGAGCTTAACCAATAAAGTACAAAAAATTTATCAGTTCTCATACGAACTTAAATACAAGCCTTAAATCAGCAGCCGAAGTAGACTCTGCGATTACTGACTTCACAAATGTCCTTCAAGTAGCAGCAAAAGTATCAACGCACCCACAGCCTAACACTACCCAGAGGAGTGTCCCTAATTATTTCAAAGGAAACGATATCACCGATCTCATTCACAAGAAACGGCAAATTAGGAAAGACTGGCAGAGGTTACGCTCTCCAACTGAACTGAAAAAATGCACGAAAGAGCTTCAGATGCTATTGCAGGATAAAAAAGAAGATTTCCAAACCAGAATTAAGTCCTTGACAGCTACATCTTCTACAGACTACTTATTGTGGCGGTCACTGAAAAATTTCAAAAGGCCAGTTTTGCAGAACCCTCCAGTACGAATCGAAAACGGTGACTTCGCTCGAAGTGACCAGGAAAAAGGAACCGCATTTGCAGCCCACCTTTCGAGAGTATTTACTCCTAATCCAGGGAGCAGTTTCCTCCCAGAACATGCCCTTCGCTTACCAACAGTCTCTCTCCAATTCAACATAAATGACCTGAATAATGTTATCTGTAACGACATCCAGAATAATAAGGCACGGACACGACAGAATAACCGGTGAAATGTTAAAACAACTCCCTCCAGTTGCTACCAAGTTATTATTATACGTTTTCAATAGTCTCCTGCGACTAAACTACTTTCCTGAATCTTGGAAACTTTCCCAAATCATTATGATTCCAAAACCAGGCAAAAACCCAACCCTGTTAAACTCTTACAGGCCAATTAGCTTAATTTCAATATTTTCCAAACTATTTCAAAAGTTGTTGCTGAAAAAAATGCAGCCCATCCTAGACACACACGGGACTATACCAAGTCACCAATTCGGGTTTAGGGAAAAACATGGTACGATGAAAAAAATGCAGCCCATCCTAGACACACACGGGACTATACAAAGTCACCACTTCGGGTTTAGGGAAAAACATGGCACGATAGAGCAAGTGCATAGAATAGTAACTCAAATACGGTCGGCTTTTTAAACAAAAAAGTGTTGCACTGCACTGTTTTTAGACGTAGCACAAGCTTTCGACAAGTTGTGGCTAGTGGGACTGTTATTTAAAATAAGACGTACACTTCCGTACAATATATGCCTTATTTTAGAGAACTTTCTGACGGGAAGAAAGTTTCGAGTAAGGCAAAAAAGTTATACCACTGAAAGCTATCCAATCTTCGCCGGAGTTCCACAAGATAGTGTTTTGGGACCCATTCTATATTTAATATTCAGAAGTGACTTGCCCACTAATGAAAATCTCGGTACTTCAACATTTGCGGATGACACAGCAATACTTAGTGTACACTCAAATCCCTCAACGGCTGCCAGACGGTTGCAAAGCCATCTAAGAATTGCAGAACAATGGCTTTCAGATTGGAGAATTAAAGTCAATGAATCTAAGTGTGTACAAGTCACTTTTACTCTAAAAAAAGATACCTGCCCCTCTGTCTTAATTAATGGCAAAATAGTAACCCAAAAAGATTACGTCACCTACCTTGGTGTTACCTTAGACAGAAGGCTTACTTGGAAATATCATATTAATAATAAGATAATGGCAAGCAAAGCTGAAAATAAGCAATTTACAATGGATCATTGGTCCAAAATCTAAATTAAGCCTAGACAACAAAATACTTTTATTTAATATGGTGATAAAACCATCCTGGATATATGGAATACAGCTTTGGGGTTCAGCATCCAAATCCAGTCTAGAAAGAATACAAAGGCTACAATCTAAGATATTAAGAACAATATGCCGGGCGCCTTGGTACGTGAAAAATTCCGCTATACACAGGGATCTAAAGATTAACACAGTTGTTGAAGAAGTAAGAAATATACAAACTAACTACGCCCCAAGACTAGGCAATCATCCAAACATACTGGCTAAGTCTGTTAGAACAGAGATACCTCAGGTGGTTAAAGAGAAAGGATACCCAGCTAAATTGTGACCAAGGCTAGAGCCATTAAAATTAAAACTTCGAAGAGTCTATCCTATTAGGCCATAATACCTCTAAATTACAAAAAGCGGCTTACTGAAATTCCTTCCCCTGCCAGAAAGTGCTGACCGGTTATCGATAAAAATGCTGTTATCACTAACACATAGAAGCAATTCCACTTCCATATTTCCGAGAGTGAAAGAGTAGAAATTAATTTTTTTTAATGTTGTCTACTGCTTTTCCTTTTTACACTCGTTGAGTGCATAGGAATGCACGGCATTCGTGCTACATGCCGCCATTGTGTTGCGAAAGTAAGTTCTTTAAATTTATTGACTTCAGAATTTCTTAAAATATAGTGCATTTTTTCAGTATTTTAATATGGAGAAATATATTGCAGCGCGCTGGGCAAAGCACATCGACGCGTAACAGGAACAACAACGAGTGCAGTGACAACACAAGGCTTTAAAGTTAGTGAATATCAGCAAAATTTGTATCGCTTCCCACAAAAGCGGCTTTTTGCGTACAGCATTGGATGTGGGGAGATGGCGCCAGGCCCGGAATTTTTGGGAAAGTTATAATTTATTATTATATCTAAAATGAATATAAAATTATATAAAATGAGACTAACATAAATTTTTGTTGATTAAATAATTGAGCTGGTAAAGTAAGTATTGGTTATCATTATACTGGTCAGAACATGGACATTATATTGGTCATTATTCCAGTCAGATGATAGTCATTATAGTGGTCAGATGATTGTCATTATTCCGGTCAGCTGACCGGTCATATGCCTGTCAGCAATGACGGGTGTAAGCGAAACAACTATATAGTATGTATACTTTAGTCAAGGGTAAAACTAATGAGATGGAATAGGATAGAATGGAATTTGAAAATACACAGATGGGAACACGAGGAATGAAACGGTCAGAAAAGTTACCGATGCCCTTAATATTCTGATGGGAAGTATCCCAAAACTTTGGTCAGACCTCCCAGTCATTTGACCGGTCATCTGACTTGGAGCAGTTTTGCAGGGTTCCATTCAGAAAGCTACAACAGCATTTACTAATACACATGTATAACATATGTAGGATTGTGTTCCGGACGAGCCTATCCCATTAGGCCGTAAAAATTCCTAAGTTCATACACGCAGCTTATTGGAATTCTTTCCAATACGAAACTGCAACAGCACTTCCTAATGCAACACACGATTGTGTCATCGGTAAGCCTGTCCTATCAGGACGTACGAACTCTTAATCTTATACAATCAGCTGCTTGGAATTCCATTCCATTCCGACGGCAAAAATACATAAATAATGAAAATGAATAACATGATGAACGAATATGAAATAAAATTACATACATACATTCATATGAACATACTCTAAGAAAAACAAAAATATTCCCATACACATAATAAATGTATTCATAAGTATTTATTTTATGTCAAATAAAATTGCTTTTCATCCAAATGTTATTTGAAGCAGTGGCAACGAATAACGTCATTGTATACTAGGTTAAGATTTTATAAAAATTGTCATATTCTCCAAGAATGATACAATAAAAACTATATCCGAAAAAAAAAAATTACTCATTACTTTTACTTTTAACAAAATTGGTCACCATCAACGCAATGGCAAATGCATGTGCGTACAACACATCCATGCACAAAAGGACTTTTATTTTTGCTGTGCCTGCGGTATCCGTCCTTTCGCAACAGAAAATACAGCGCACTTGCTTATCGAAAATACAGCGCACGAGCCAAAAATCAACAGAGATGAGACATACCCAGTAAAGATAATTCGGACACGCTGAGCACGATGGTACTATTAATTTTTCTAGATTAGCTCTCGTTTAGAAGATATTTGACTTCGAAGTTCTGTCTGTCTTTACATATGTATAGTTCGTCGGTTTGAATGCAAACTATTCCCTCAGTTTGTGAGATATAAAATTGGTATACAGTATACGAGTATATTATTTTTTAGAATTGATCATTTGTCGGAATCGGCAGAATCGGACCTCTATAACATATAGCTCCCATACAACCGATTGTTCAGAATAGATATTTTGGGGTATAACTTCTCCATTTAGACAGATACCGACATGAAACTTTATAGTATTTGTACTCATATTTACCCAAATAATGTTACCGAAAATTGTCAAGATCGGACCACTATAACATATAGCTGCCTTACAACTGATTGTTCAGATATGGACACTTCGGGGTATAATTTCTCTATTAAAAGATCTATGAGAATTCAGCAGTGCTATCGAATTTTAATAGACGGCAAGTTATACTTCATTTGGTCACCTTTTGTTTAATTGATCTTAAAATTCTAAGTTTAAAAGTGTTACAAACAGTAGCGTTTATTCACTTTTTTGGGTTAGTATGGGCACTTTTTAATGCCAGTATATTTTTCAATAACTTAATTAATTTTAATGCGATCGAAAATTTTTTCATAAGTGTAGTATAGTCAATATTTCTTTTAATTAAATTGAATATAAAATTTTTAAAAGTGCTGTGGAGTGCTGAAAAAAAATCAATTTAGTAAGAGTGGCTGCACCTGGGGCACATTCGCCAGACCATAAGCGGGACTATTTTCTCCATGGGTTAAATTCACAACTGGCGTATGTGCCTCATGAAGTAATTTAATAGAGTTTAATGTCAAGTAAACTTTATATTTTATCATATTCTGAAATGCAAATTCTTTCCCCATAACAATTAATGCTACAGCTTTTGAATGAAAACAAATTTAATAAAGAAATACCCTGCAAGAACTGTGCAGGTCATTTGACCGGTCATATGACCGGCAGGCATGACCAAAAGTTTTGGGATATTTCCTATCACATTCTTAAGGGCATCGGTAACTTTTGTGACCGTTTCATTCATCACGTTCCCGTATGTGTATTTTCAAATTCCATTCTATCCTTATCTATCTCATTGGTTTTGAACTTGGCTAGACACACATACGAGTGCAAATGTGTTGGTAATATTATATTTTTTTTAATAGTGTTAGTACTTTCGGTCACACAATTCTAGCAGGGTAGTTATTATACTTAGTTTTTACACTGTGGCGATTGTATCCCATTCCCTCGGCGCATGTGCATGTGGGTGGGGCAGTTTCACCAATTTGGGCAATTTTGGAAAAATTAAAAAAAAGTATAAGAACATAAAAAAATTTATACATGGCAGAAAAAACAAAGAAGGTAAATATGTAGGTTTTCATTGGTTTAATTTCCACAGCAATTAAAAAAAAAGTGTCTCATCTCTGTTGGAAAAGAAAAGTTAATTTTTGGTGCACAGTGAAAGCATCAGAGCCCAACCATAACAGAAATTAAAGGTTTCTCACTGACAGCAATCGCCAATCTGTGCAAAGAAAGTGTTATCGGCGTTGCTCAACTGTTATACATTTTTGTAAGCTGGACACTTAAAAAAAAAGTTATTTTGGACTCTGTTTAGGACACATTGATAAACTTAAAGCCGGGTATCCACATCACAAGAAATGCTAAAACTCCATATAAAAAACCGCTCAAGAAATAGTCAAGAAATTTTCTTGTGTCAAATTTTCTTTAGGCAGTATCCACTTCACAAGAAAATCTATTACAATTTTTGACGAAAAATGAGGTTGGCAACGCTGGTTTTGCCAAGAAATATATACGATTGTATATATTTCTTGAAGAAAAAATCAAATGTCAAAATTACTTAAGAAATAAATGCCAATTTTTTCTTGAGCAATTTCTTATGATGTGGATACCCAGCTTAACAGTTGTGTTGGACTCTGATAGTAGTTGTGTATTTCATTATGCGCATATACATCTGCGTTTGCGACTGAAAAAACGCTCATCGGCAGTTGTCTCGTTCAAAGTTTCCTTGCTTCTCTTCTAACTGAAACTTGTCAGCACTGATTTTTTCCGCAACTATTTCATAAGTTTCACAGTGAACGAGGGAACAAATCTAGCCACATGTAAGCCCGAGCATCGTATTTCATGCATCTGAACTTATGTACGTTATTCTCTTATGTAGCTATTTACTATGTATTTTGTATTATAAGCCTCATTGTATTTTAAAGGATTCAGAAAAGCGAAAACTTCAAAATGGAAAGGTTAGTTTCCTTAGTTGTATATGAACGTTTAAAATATGTAATATAATATTTTTTAGTTGGATTATGCTGAGTATATATGTAAGACCATTTCTAAATAGTTTTGGTTGAAAAACTTTTACATAATTGCTTACTCAAGTCTTGGTTATGTAAATACTTTTTTGTCCGCTATTGATTATCAATAAGCCTTTGCGGGAACACCAAGTTATACAAGGGAATGACTAATTTATTTTTGCATTAGCAGTTGCGCTTGTAACCCCGCTAGCACCGCCACCACCCATCACAATGGAGTTCAGCCGGGATAATGGTGGTTCGCGCTTTGGAGGTACAATCGGTTTATTTGGAGGTATAGGTGGTGGAGCACCACGCGCTCCAGTAGTCGGCACTGTAACGGGTGGAACAGCTATAGGCACTGGGTGGGGAAGCGTCGTCGGTTGATCCAGAGAATGTGATGTGACAGTAGCCGCAGCTAAGGCCGCATATTTACCACCTGGAGCGCGTTGTATAGTTGCTGTTGGTTGCATTTTTACTGATGCGGGTGATGGCGGGGCAACTGCAATAATGCCACAGGTTGTTCCCACGGTTGTTAAATTACTTGTGGGTGAAGTAACAGCGACTGGTGTGTTATCACTGGCCATGATTCCTACATTACTTAATACTGCTAATGACGAGGTGGTCGATATAGTTGCGGAAGATGATGGTCTTACAGCTGTAGTGTTTAACGCATTGCGCATTGTTTGGTTAGGTGCCCGTGCAATACCGGTAGTAGGTCCTGATACGGGTACGCTGGACACAGTGGCAGTCGGTTGTACGACTTTTGCAATGTTTACAATTGGCGTAGCACATCCGTCATCTAGAAAGAAATCAATCTATATTACTGTGTATATTTTCAGAATGTTTTATGATTTATGCCTCAGACACACATGTGGTATGAATATTAGAATATAAATATTGTGATTTGGCTATGCTATGAAAATTTTCAATTAAACTACAATATGAGGGTGACACATATGTGGTATAGATCGAAATATTATTACTATACTACGATGTGTGTCTCTCGCATTAGTTATGTATTTGAATGGTCAGAGATCTTTCTCTCAGCTAGATTTAGCTTTTTTGTATTTTAGTCGTAAAAATTTTGATTTATCTTGGCTTTTTTAAGCTTCTTTTTTTGGAACAACTCCCACAAAAATTAGCGCTGCTCACTCAGGTTCGGAAGTATAAAAACAGAAATCTCTTTTGCTAGTTTGTCAAGTTTTGTTTTGGATTTTTTAGTTTTGCCTTTCAGTAGGGCAGAAGTCGAGCATATTTTTAGTACAAGGAAGATTGTAAAAACGAAACAACGTAACCGATTGAATTTGAAAATTTTAAATTCAATTTTAACGGACTTTTTCTGGCGTGGTAACATAATTTACTTTACTGGTAAAGAAGATATTTGAACAGGAAGAATCTGGGTCTTTGGACACCCTTTTTGTGTTCTGGCAGGAGGAAAATTAATGGCGTTTTCGATTCTGGCAAAAATGTCGCACTTATTCTGCATTTTTATCGGGCTGTCAAATTTGTTTGTTCTATTCCACATAGATTCCACACATTTTTTCAGGGTTGATTGTTCTATTGACAAAAATGTCGCCCTCTCCCCGACCACAGGACAGCATTTTCTGCCCTTAATATAACCAAGGGGTTGCATTATTTTTGTTTTATACATCACATGAGAAGTGCAACATTTTCTTAGGGCACAGGGCCCTAAGGGTTGATAATGTTGCCTTGTAATAATGCAGCATTTTGGTTCAGAATCGAAAACGCTATAAGTTACCACCTCCACGTGTAATATTTTGTTACCATTTT
Organism: Urophora cardui; assembly: GCA_960531455.1. Classification (NCBI taxonomy): domain Eukaryota; kingdom Metazoa; phylum Arthropoda; class Insecta; order Diptera; family Tephritidae; genus Urophora; species Urophora cardui. Next base: position 85,779,087 of record OY482670.1, on the reverse strand, counting down.
CAGCCCAATTCCATTCCATTCGTATGGAATTTCTTTGACAGTGATAACATTTGAATCAGTGATGCCGTTTTGATCCAGTCGAATCAAATGTGATACTTTTTAAGCCCAAGATACGTGGATACTTTTTATTTTAGCTTAGAACAAATTGTATACCTTTTTAATTGGCATAAAACAGGCCTGCTCAACGTTCTCGTATTGAAAGTACAAAACTTAATACATCTATAAATTTTGTATATTCACTGTAAAATTTTTTGCTCATTTAAAGTTTTTTATGAATTCCAATAAAATATTATTTTAGAATTTATTTTCAAATCGCAGCATCACATACATACAATTTTTTTTAATCTTTTATATGAAAATTTTTCGAATAAAAATTTTTCACAGTGCTTTAATTTTTTGAATTTTTTTTCATTACACATTTGTTAGTGTAAATTTCGATTTCTTACGAGAGTGCTCGTGCCTATAATTCGGAACAAAACAAAAACAATTGTGCTTTGAGTACCTATGAGCTGAGCAGCTCTGGCATAAAATAATATTAATGAAATTTTATACAATTTAATGCATATCGATGTGCTAGTGCACAAACCGGATAAGTAATATTTTGAAAAATATTCAGGAGAGCAAATTTTGTGTTTAAATAGCAATAACTTGTTAACTGTCACATTTTTTTCAGTTATAACGATTACGAATGTGCTAAAATTACATTGATGGGTTCAGTACCTATTTTTTAGTGATTAAAGTTTGGTGGGCACTTAACCCATTTATCGCTAACTTTTTTTAATTTCAAATATTTTTGTTAGAGCTCTTCTATGAAAAATTTATTCAGTTTATTTCTCTTAGTACATATTTTATTGTTCTTTTAAAACACTAACATAGTTATTAAATTCAAATAGTACATTTTTATGGGTTATATAAGTATCATGCTAACATAGTTAAACTAAAAAAATTTATAAAGATGGATAACAATGTGTGAAAACATGAGAGATCCTGGAATACCACATACCACATGTTATGGGCCTGGTCGAATAATATAAAACCACATACTTAATAATTTTAATATACCCTCAAACCCTGTATTAGGATTAAAATTCATATATATTATTGTTGGTCATAGATACATTTATGTATATATACAGAGATATATGTAGCGTCAGTTGCTTAACCGACAGCAAGGAAGTAACAATGAGACCGCTTTGTGCAAAAATTTCATGAAAATATTAATGCGCGACTAAAAATGATGCAGTGAAAAATTATTTAGAATTGCCCTGAATACTTTCATTCCTTAAATAGCGCATAATTTACTATTGCATAAAAAATATGAACAAAGCGCCCAGGGCCGTAGCCAGGAAAATTTTTTCGTGGGGTGTTTTCATCGTAGACTTTTTTTTTTGAGAAAAATATATAACCTATTTCGTGCACTAAATAAAAATAATAAAAAAAAATCTGGTTTCCAAAGTGCTATTTAGAAGAAAAATTTTTTACAAAACTTGATTTTCAAATTAGGGTTTTTATAAGAAGTTTTAAAAATCAGGAAACTTTTATTCGTTTAAAAATTAGACTGTTCTATTGCAAATACGATGAATACTTTATTTTTTTGGTTTTTATCCAAGTGAAAAAAAAAATATTTTATGAACGAAAAACTCGGTTAGATTACCCAACCATGTGGAAACGAAAACAGCTGTAAAAGTCCGCCGCAAGATTTTTAGCTTATGTTGAGACTCTAACTTGTTTTTTTTTTTGCAACTTTGTTATTTGACATCCGATTTTTAAAATGTATAGATATGTCATTATTTTAGTTCTGAGCAGGGTTTGAAATTATTTTCAACATTTTTTTTAATTCCCTTTGAAATTCATTTTCATTTGAAAATTAAAAAATAAACAGCGCAGCAGAAGTATAAAAAATAAAAAGTTCTACTGTACTGCAACTGCGCAGCCTTAAGTTTCAAAAAATTATAGTCGACTGTTCCTGTATTGTGGAATTTTTACAGCACAGCAAAGGGCAAACATAATTTCGATTTTTTACAGCACTGTTGTTATTGTTTTTCTTTTTTTAATTTATTTACAAAAAAAAAACAATTTTAAAAAGCCGCACTGGAAACTAAAATTCTGTTTATCTGTGTTTTGCTTTCGACTGATCTGTTTGAAATTACACAGTAAGGCAACAGCACAAATAAACAAACAAATATATTCGCCGGTTCTGTGCTTCGACTTCAGATATTTTCAAAGGAAATCGAAATTCAAAAGTTCTCAAAAAATTATGATAACTTTCCCAGAACAGCAACAGCTTATTTTTTGAGACTGTTGATGTTGTGCTGGCAAACAGTGCTTGGGAAGCCTTATATTTCCCTCTAATGTCCTTTGATCTGTGAAGTCGTTTTCAGTCGTTGGGTTAGCTAGCCGAGTTTTTCGACCATAAAACATCCTTTTTGTCTCACTTGGAAAAAAACGCCGAAAATAAAGTATTCATCGAATCTTTTTAATATTACGCTTAAAACGTTTGGAATAAAACAGAATAATTTTAAAAAGAATAAAACTTTCCTGATTTTTACAACTTCTTATAAAAACCCTAATAAAAAACAAATTTTTTCAATAATCGCAAAAAATCAATAAAATGTTGACCTTGAAAAGTTAGTATTGAAAATAGGTGAAATCGGACTATAACAACGCACACATCCCATATATAGGATCTTTCGAAAAACACACAAAATGTATATAACCCGAGTAATGAATTTTCAGCCATGCAATGACTTTATGCAGTTATAAGGAAATATGCTAAAATTTTAGAAAATGTATGTAACATAATTTAATTTATAAGTGGTATGTCGTTAGAAGCGTGCTTTAATTATCTTTCGAACGGAGTAGATACTGTTTGCGGGTATTTGTAACCTCGGCGAAAAGAATTTTTGATTGAAGTTGTAACCAATAAAACCCAAAATTACGTTATCTCAAAACCCTAACCATAAAAAAATGGTTTTGACCTCAGCAGGTTCATTCCAGCTTTCCTCTACACCTGAAATTCTGGGTATTTTCTCAAATTAATTATTTGTAAACTAGTGTTTTCAACATATAGTTTTGAATATGATAGAAGTAAAATTTATCTACCAGAATTTCGTGGGGGTTCAAACACCAAATTCAAATTAACCAGAAATAGAAAATATTCAGATCTTAGTTTGCTTTGAAAAAGTGAGCTCGCGCATTTCCCAGAAAAAATGCTTCAATGCCTACTTGATTTTTAAATTTGAAATTTCAATTAAATTTGAATTTTTCACGTCATTTACTGCACACAAGCTGCTAAAACTTTGTGCTTACATATCGCTCATTTGCTGCAAAACCGGCATAAATCAAAAAACGTGATTTTTTAGTTAATGCTGCAGAATAGTTAGTTACATCATACTTCATGTTGATTTTTTGAAAACTAAGCGCTGCAGATACAAACCAAATGTTGCATTTACTTGCGCACCATATGGCGGTTGAATCTCAAAATTGCCCTTCCTGAAAAGTTGTGTATTTTGAAAAGTGCAAATGCAGCAAATGAGCGATATGTAAGTCCCACTGGGGGAAAGGTTAAGAACTGTACCAAGGTTCTGAAATGTACTTTTATTAATTTTTTCTCTGTAACAAATTTAAAAAAGGTAATATAAGAACCTGTATATTAGTTAAGTACGAGCTAACAATGTTTCTCTTGCCTAACTTTAGCGACGGCGACATTACTGCGGCCAGCACAACGATCAAGGGCACACTGGTAACTCTGGCATTGGTGTATATGCCCTATGATTCACACACACCTCCACGACAAGGCTTGATGATGGACCTGGTGGCCAAATATTGCTCCGGCCATCTACTCATCGGAGCGGACTCAAATTCACGAACTGCTATCTTCACAATGAACTATTTGTTAAAGGGAAACCCGATCTTCCTCCCTGTAATCCCTCATCGACAGGGGAGTTGGAGGACCTGGTCGGTACCTTCACTAATGCACTCTCAAACGCTTTTAACTTAGCTTGTCCGGAACTAAGACCGCGTGGCAAGCGGAAACCTCATTGGTGGTCCTGCGATCTGGACTCACTTCGAAAATATTGCAGGAAGTAAGAAGTCGACAGCGCCGATGAGACGGCAAGACTTAGATGCGTGCTCTCAAGGATACGTCATTGGGCGGAAACCTGATGGATCCTGGGAAAGCCTCGCACTATGAGCCGAAGGATTATAGGCCAATAAGTCTTTCCTCCTTCTTGCTCAAGACGCTGGAGAGGATAATAAGTAATTTCCTCTCTATTACAATTGATAGTAAACTTCTATCTGGATATCAGCATGCATATCTTAAAGGGAAATCAACCGAAACGGCATTACATAGTCTGGTTTCTACCATTGAATCATCCTTGACCGATAAGTTCTGCCTTGTGGCCTTTCTAGATATCGAAGGCGCGTTTAACAATGTCACCCCAGAGGCTATAAGCAACGCTTTAAGTCACTTAGGCGTTGACGTATCTCTGATTGGGGGAAGGATTGTACTCTCATCAATGGGCGAGGTAAAATCTACCCGCTACGTCTTCAGAGGCACACCCCAGCACTCCCCGCTGCTATGGAACCTCACTGTCAACTGACTTCTAAAAAGAGACGCAGTTTGGGGCGGCGGGAGAGTCGTGGCATATGCGGACGACCTTGCTTTAGCATACAGAGGGAAGTTCCCACAAACCTTACGTGATCTGATGCAGGTAGCACTGCGAGAGATCTCAGTGTGGTCCTCTCGCTGTGGGCTCAGTGTCAATTCAAAAAAGGTGGAACTTGTCCTCTATACTAGGCGGTATAAAATACCACCGTTAAATCTACCAGAACTAAATGGCGTTCGCCTGACCCTGGCCGACAAGGCTAAGTTCCTAGGGGTAGTTCTGGACAAAAAGCTGAACTGGAAGGATAACATCATTCAGCGTCAAAACAAAGCATATATTGCTTTATCACATGCAAGAGAGCCATAGGCAAAAAGTGGGTACTTAGTCCAAGCATTTGCAGGTGGATTTACACTGCGATCATTCGACCAATCCTGCTATATGGGGTCGTAGTATGGTGGCCTGCTTTGAGCAAGGCGTCAAATCTTAATGTTCTGAGCAGAGTCCACAGATCTAGCATGATCAGCATAAGTGGCGCACTCAGGACGACGCCTAGTGAAGCTCTGCAGGCCTTTCAAGATATCTTGACATTAGATTTAGCAGGTTTTCAAGTAGCGGCTACGTCAGCTCTACGTTTAAGAGAGTCATACGGATGGCATACAAAAGCCACAGGACACTCTTGCATTCTAAGCAAATTAGGTTTTCTAGCCGGTAGTACGGACCGCTGCAGCGTTTACCAGGCTGGAGTGTCAGCCATAATGGAGGCTGTCAACCGTATAGGACATGAACCTATCCACAGGGATCTGTTCATCTTTAGCGACAGCCAAGCAGCAATTAGGTCTCTTGGCTCCAACTCGTTCAATTCTGAACTAACACCGTTTGTGCGTATTTCATTTCTACATGCAAATCGATTTATTTACAAATTATATACATATTTTTAGTATTGATAGTAGCAGAGAATAAGTATTAGTTTGTAAAAGTAGTAGTTGTAGTAGTGAAAAATTTCTGATGTTGGTCGAGTAAGACGTGTTTTGTGGCGCTCCTGAGTTATTATATTTTCCCGCGGAAATATTGTAAGATAAATAAATAAAAAAAAACTCAATATTTGGTGCAAGCTGCTAAGTGACTGTCTGCCTTTATCTTGTGCGCTATTAGCGAGAACATCACTCACTAAAAGCGAAAAGTTTGTTCAAAAAGCAAGAAACAAAAAAAGAAAAACACACAGAAAAGCAAATAAAGAAAAAGTAAAACTAACCAAACTAAAACCAACCAAGCAAACCAATCAAAAAACCAACAAAACAACAGGTATGCCAGACCGTAAAACTACTCTTAGAAAGCATTCATCCCCCCCAAAACTCCTCTCACTGCATTATCTGCATCAGCATTTTTTGACAAAGTGGAGAGGAAAATTGATGAGCTGAGAGAGTCCATACTCAAACAGATGACAGCAATGACGAAAGAATCGGAGGAGAGGGTAATGGTGAAAATAAGTGAGCTGGCTGCTGAAACGGCGAATGTGAAAACATCTCTAGCAGCTATTGACAGGTGAGTAACTGCAGTTGAAAGCGCATGCAGTGAAGTTCTCTTACTTCGAAATGAGTTAGCTTCTGCTCAAGCTCAGCTATGTGCTCTTGAAAGCAGCGCAGTTTCCACTGATCTGCTTTTAAATGGAATACCTCAAGCTGTAGGTGAATGCTTACCTGACATTTTTCGAAGGGTCTGCGATGCAGTTCAGCTAAAACCTCCCCCACAGCGTGATTCTTTTAGAATTAAGAGCACGAAGAATAACAATCATAAAAGCAGTGACAAGTGTCCCATTGTTGTTAAGCTGTACACGGAGAGAATTGTGTGCAGACATTATGCGGTATGGGCACAACTTATGCACAAATTGTTCACGAAAAATGACCAAGAACAGTTGTTCATAATTTATGCACAATTGCTCATAACTTAAGTCCAGCACTATGAGCATGTTTTATGAACAACTGGGCATAGATTATGAACAACATTTTCATAGATTGTGAACAAACGGTAAAGACTATGATTAGTAATCAATTAAATTGTTTTTTTTTTTAATTGGAATCATTAGGGCATGGAAATCTATGCAAATACATGTTTTTCTTAGATTTAGGTAGAGCAAAATAAATAAACAATCTTTGCGAATCGTGAAATTGTCTTATAAAATGGCATTCAAATGTTTTTGCATATTTTGCATTTTTTTATTACATATTTCGCATTATATTGCCTATTTTTGTAATTTGCTAGTTGACAGTTTTATACAAACGAAATTCATGCATAACAGTCATCTGACGACGAATAGAGTTTCGTGTGAACACGGCTATTATTAGTATTTTCGATACGGTGAATACCTGTCGACAAAGAGCCGTTTTCAAACATGCTCCTATTACCTCTGTGGATGTAGAACGTTCGTTTTCTATGTATAAGAGCTTTTTTCGACCGAATCGGCAAAGTTTTCTTTTTGAGAATATGAAAAAATATTTCATTGTGTATGCTAATGAATCGTTAAATAAGGACTAACCTTTACAAATTATGAAATGTTCAAGACTGAATTTATGTACATATCTATAAAAACATACATACATACATATTGCTAGCTTAGAGTGCAAATTTTGTAAGTCCTTTTTTCAAACATTGTAGGATAGACAAAAAACAAAAAATTAACAAATTTCGAAATGAAAAAAAAAATTCTGTTCATGTAAATATTTTGGACTTACACAATTTTCTTCGCTTTTTGGACTTACACAATTTGCGTATCGCTGAATAACAACGATTAGAAATATGACAAGTATCACAGACTGGTTTAGCGTGGTGCGTATTTGATTTTTCTAGCGTTCTACATAAAAATACAGTTTTTCGTAAAAAGTGGACTTACACAGTTTGCACTCTAAGCTGACGATATGTATAAACGTACAACATAAGAGCAAAATTGAATTAAAAATGTTTGTACCTAATTTATTTAAATATTGTAACTTTAATAAACTTGAATTATCTGAAGTTGAAAAAATTTGAATTAATGCATTTTTTTTTTATTTTTCGTGCATATTTCTCAGTTTTTGTTGCATTTTTATGCGCATATTTTTTATTTTTTAGTACATGAAATTCCATGCCCTAGTAATCATTATTTTAATTCTTTTGCATAAAAAAAGTTATTTTAATGATTACCACTAAAAAAAATCAAAAATAATCATAAAAAATCAAAAAAAATTATTTTGATTATTTTTGACTTTTTATGATTATTTTTGATTTTTTATGATTTTGTTTGATTTTTTCAATATTCTTGTAAAGAAATTTGGATATGTATGCACATAACTATTCAGGTAGGCATGCATGTTTGGTCAGAGAGGCATAAAGTTTGTTTGTACAAATGTATGTGAACGCATATTAAAGTACGTAACCCTGCAGTAAATATGGGGGCAGGTGTATCCAAGTCATTGTGTATTCTACAACGACAACTGCACTAATTAAAATGTCGACAAATTTAGAAGTACAAAATTTGTATAGACCTTGGCTCGTTGGAAGTTTTTCGTACTAGATACGGATACAAACCCTTCCTACACCTGGTGAAGATTCATTTCTAGGTCCAGGATAAGGGCAGGGAAGAGCGAATAAATAATTCTGATTATGACAGAGATTATCTTTACATAAATCTATCTGCAGCATAGCAAATCGTCTACTGCTTTATTATGTAGTATGCATTCGAAGCCGCATACAAATTCCCAAATAATCCTATTTGAGGAACAATGGGTATGTCGGAACGGATCTGTGGCCTTGGAGGGAATTCTTGAGGCAACGTCCTTCACTTTATACGGACAGGAAGACCGCGGGCTTGTATCATTGTTCCGCGATCAGCAGAATGCACGATGCTTAGGAAGTTTCTTTACAGGAAATTAAATGTTTATCCAGATATGATTAATCCGAGATAATTCACTCAGTTTTTACTAAAGATTAATGTTATATATTCCTTAATATTTATAAAAATTAAAAATGAATTAGCTGATACAAGAAATATACATTTCTTTATTTATTTATGTATCTAAATGTTTAAATTGCAATAAATTTATATTAGAAAATCTATGATTTCATTGTCTAAGTATGGCCCTAAAAAAGCTAGGTACTTTATTTAAAATGCACAGTGAAAATATATGGTTTTGGCATATAAATGTAGGAAGTGCAAGAATATAATTTAAAATGCAGTGAAACATGAATCATCAAAAAACAGCCGGATGACTGAAGGTTTCAAGACCGGGGCAAATTCCTGCCGGAATGATAACGGCGATCTGGTAACTGATGTCCAGATCATACTTAAGTTGTGGAGGGATCACTTCTCTTCCTTTCTAGATAATGGCAACAGTGAAATTGCTGAAGGGGAAGTTGTACGACCCGAATCCCCAATAGCAGATGATGGTAGGCATGTTCCACCACCCGATCATGACGAAGTGCGAATAGCAATGTCTCGGCTTAAAAATAACAAGGCCCCGGGCGCTGACGGTTTGCCAGCCGAGCTATTCAAACATGATGACGAAGAGTTGATAAGGAGCATGCATCAACTCCTATGCAGAATATGGTCGGACGAGCGCATGCCCGACGACTGGAACTTAAGTGTGCTCTGCCCAATCCACAAAAAAGGAGACTCCACAGTACGCGCAAATTATCCTGGGATAAGCCTCCTGAATATCGCATATAAGGTCTTAGCAAGTGTATTGTGCGAAAGACTGAAGCCCACCGTCAACAAGCTGATTGGACCTTATCAGTGTGGCTTCAGACCTGGTAAATCTACCATCGACCAGATCTTCACAATACGCCAAATACTGGAACAAACCCATGAAAAAGGAACCGACACACAACATCTCTTTGTCGATTTTAAAGCCGCTTTTGATAGCACGAATAGGAATTGCCTATATGCCGCAATGTCTGAATTTGGTTTCCCTGCAAAATTTATACGGCTATGCCAAATGACGTTGACTAACACCACCAGCTCCGTCAGAATTGGGAAGGACCTCTCCGAACCGTTCGAGACCAAACGAGGTTTCAGACAAGGTCGTGTGACTTCTTCAATTTGATGCTGGAAAAGATAATACGAGCTGCAGAACTTAACCATACAGGAAGCATTTTATACCACAAGAGTGTACAACTGCTGGCGTACGCCGATGATATCGACATCATTGGCACTAACACTCTAAGGCTAAGAAAAGGGGTTTGGCGGTTAACGAGGACAAGACGAAGTACCTCCTGTTATCACACAAAAAAACAGCACGCCTTGGCAGCCACGTCAATGTTGATAGCTACAAATTCGAAACTGTTAGGGACTTCGTCTATTTGGGAACCAGCATTAACACCAAGAATGATGTCAGCACGGAGATCCAACGAAGAATCACGCTTGCCAATAAATGCTGCTTCGGACTAAGTAGGAAACTGAAAAGTAAAGTCCTCTCTCGACAAACAAAAATCACACATCTACAGGACGCTCATCGTTCCAGTCCTCATGTACGGCGCAGAAGCATGGACAATTTCAAAATCAGATGAGATGGCACTTGGAGTATTCGAGAGAAAAGTTCTTCGTAAGATTTATGGACCTTTGCGCGTTGGCGTGGGCGAGTATCGACAGAGATTTAACGATGAGGTGTACGAGCTTTACACTAGAGCTGAAAAACCATCGATAGTCGGACCACTCTATAGTTTCGATAGTCGAAAAAAAAAAACTATCGATACTATCGATAGTTTTTTATGAATATTTCACTAAAATAAAAAGAGGGATGGTTTTGTTTACAGTTTTCTTTCCAAAAAGTCTTTAATTTTTTACGCAAAACAATTATTAAATAAAAGATCAAATAAGAATTAGATACTTCACTTACAGAAAAATCAACCAAAAGTTGGCTAATAGTACTAATTTCACACTTGAAATGGAATCAATGTGAATTTTGTTTAATATTACCATTACCATTGTTGATATATTAGACAGTGTTTTTGGTTATATTAACCATGATATTTGTTGGTATAACAAATCTTCAACCAATTTCTTGTTACTATTAAACAATTTGTTGGTTATATTTTTATGCCAGTAGCAGCACTGCTATGTATGATCTATAAGAGAGTGTTAATATGTTAACTGAATAACAAAGAAAATTCCAAATACTCACTCTCTCGCTCTCTGCAATTCGGGTCCAGCCATTCAACTTCGTTAAGCACAAACGGTGTTGAAGGCGATGGTAACAACAGAGCCGAAGCCATAAAGCTTCGTAAATATTTTTACTTTTTTTTTAGATATGAATTAATTAATATAACAAATATACACGTTGGGGAAACCAACTTTCTGGTTGATATTGATTGTTACCAAAATATTCGTTAATGGTACAATGAAAATGTACATATTACATTTTTTCCTTTTGACATGAATAAATCAACCAATAAAACATTAACCAAGAAGTTGGTTGAAAAAACATTGTACTTTTTTCTCTTTGTATGTATATAGCATTTTCTGGTTAAATTAAACCTTAAAAAGAGGGATGGTTTTGTTTACATTTTCCTTTTCAGTCTTTAATTTTTTTTAACGCATAACATTAATTAATTAACAAAAGAACAACAAATAGGAATTAAATACTTCACTTATATATATAGCATTTTTTGGTTAAATTAAACCTTTTTCAATTTAAAATTTGCACTTGATTTGAAAAAGGTTTCATTTGACTTGAAAACGCTATAGTAATAAAACTAAAAGTAGTACATTTGTTTTTTAGCATCTTTGGCGCTGACTAGTACACAAGGCACATTGTTTATAGATTTCATTAATGTAAAATACCGATAATCAAAAGGCACACTGTTTAAACATTTCATTAATGTAGAATACACTATGCTTTAAATAAATCAAAAAACAAAAAAATACGAAGAATTTCAGTTATGGGGGAGGATAGGTATGGGCCTTCTGAGCACAGAACAATTTTTTTTTATTATTGGGTATGTTAGTGTCTAGCACGAAATTATTATTTTTAATTTTAATTTTTATACTTTGGAAGCGTAGGTTCAAAGCCTGGTGTGCTCCCGAGAAGATGTCTGATGATGAAGAAAGTGGTTTTTCTTCGAAATAGCTATCACATCTACCATCGCTGTATGAGCTAATTGGATTTTTCCGCTTATTCCAAAGTATACAAATTTTTTTTTTAATTTTTAACTTTTTGTATGGTTACGTTTTTGAGATAACGGTAATTTTGTGTTTTTATACTCAGCTGTACTAGTACACAGAGTATTATAGTTTTAATCACATAACGGTGGATTGTAACAGAATGAAATAATCGAGATAGATATAGACTTATATATATCAAAATGATCAGGGTGAAAAGAGAAATCGATTGAGCCATGTCCGTCCGTCCGTCCGTCCGTCCGTCCGTCCGTCCGTCCGTCCGTCTGTCCGTCCGTCCGTCCGTCCGTCCGTCTGTAAACACTCTAACTCGCGCAAAAATTGAGATATTTTGATGAAATTTGGAACGCAAGTTGGTATCGAGACTGGGACGGTTGGTATTGAAAATGGGCGAAATCGGACCATGACCACGCCCACTTTTCCTATATAGAAAAAATCGGAAATTTGGTATCTCAGCCACTAATATAGCTAGAGTTTTAAAATTTTACCCACGTATTGAGCTCGGGCCCTTATGAAGAAATTTGATGAAGTTTTGGAAAATGGGCGGTGCCACGCCCACTTATTAAGGGTCAAACATTGAAAGTTTTATATGTCATAACTCAGAAACCGTTGAAGATATATCGATGAAATTTGGTACGCGTAATTTGCTTACATAGACAAATGTTTTGACGAAAAATTATCAAAATCGGTTTACGGCCACGCCCACTTTTATATATGTGTATTATAAAGTGACCTAATAAAACCATTTTAAGCGATATCTCTGTCAAATATAAAGATCTATCATTGAAATTTTGTCGCATGAGTCCAACTATGGACATAAAACAAAAAACACAAAAATTTTGGAATATGGGCGGTGCCACGCCCACTTATTAAGGGGCAGACATTGAAAGTTTTATGAGTCATAACTCAGAAACCGTTGAAGATATATCGATGAAATTCGGTACGCGTAATATAATTACTTAGTCAAATGTTTTGGCGAAAAATTATCAAAATCGGTTGACGGCCACGCCCACTTTTATATATAGGAAATATAAGGGGGCCTAATAAAAACATTTTAAGCGATATCTCTGTCAAATATAAAGATCAATCACTGAGATTTTGTGGCAGGAGTCCAACTATGGACATAAAACAAAAACTACAAAAATTTTGGAAAATGGGCGGTGCCACGCCCACTTATTAAGGAGCGAATATTGAAAGTTTAATAAGCCATAACTCAGAAACCGTTAAAGATATATCGATGAAATCTGGTACGCGTGATATATTTACTTAGCCAAATGTGTGGACGAAAAATTACCAAAATCGGTTGACGACCGCGCCCACTTTTATATATGTGTATTATAAAGTGACCTAATAAAACCATTTTAAGCGATATCTATGTGAAATATAAAGATAATTCATTGAAATTTTGTGACATGAGTTTTACAATAGACCGGAAACAAAAAATAAAAAAGTTTGGAAAATGGGCGTGGCACCGCCTCTTTTTAGACAAAGGGATATATGAGATTTCTTAGCCTTTAACTCGACAAATAATTGAGATATTATGACGAAACTTGGTTTATACACTTTTATAACATGTGTTAATAGACACGCAAAAATGTATTGAAATCGGTTTATGACCACGCCTACTTTTTAACAAAGATATTTCTGGAACACCCTTTTGGAATTTGTAACGTGAAGTCTTTGTAACTAAAAGTCATAGAGGGATGAAATTTTGCACTAACAATAATATTTGTATGCTTATTTGGATGATTGATATAAATTTTGAAAATGGGCGTGGCTGCGCCCTGTTTATGCAGCACTCGTTTCATATAAAATACACCCTATATCGAACAAACGCAAACAAACAATGAAAGCATACAGCTGAGTATCTAATGTTCGATTGCACTCGAACTTAGGCTTCCTTACTTGTTTATTATCACTTTATTCAAAAATTATGTTCGCTGGAGTTTCGCTTCTAACAATATACAACTTGTAGTCAGGCCCGACGAGAGGGGGGGGCTGAGGGGGTCAATTGCCCCGGGCCCGGGCTTTAGAGGGCCCGGGAATCTCAAAATGATATCCAAGTTTTTGCTTACAGAAAATAAACGAACAACACCTTTAATCACCTTTCGTAGATAGCAATCATTTTAAATTTCAACAAATTTTATAAATCTCTTAAAGTGTCTGCACCCCACTTAAGGAATTGTTGGTTTTTGGCGTCGACTTTGCAGCATAAATTTGAATTCGTTTTCTGTTGCAACAGAAAAATTCGGTATGATGCAAATTCTTATACAGCGATATGGGTATATCCTGGGCGTTTCGGACGGTATGTTCGCACGATTTTTTGAACTTTTGAGGCAGAAATATCGCGAAATATTGTATCGTTTTATGATAAAAGGAAAGATTTAGGCCACAGCTAATGATTAAAGTATGTTAGCGACAGAAATTTAGTTTAATGCCTCTGTTTTAGCCACTTAAACTGCGTTCCGGAAGCTACAAAAACACGTCCATTTTTTTTTTTTTGAGTGGCTAAAACAGAAGCCTGGCATAGCAGGCGAGCACTCTACCCACTGCACCACAGCGGCCATGTATAGATAAATTAAAGTTCGTAACTATATATTCATTGAATTTTGATTTTGAGAATTTGTTCATTTAGTATGGGGGCCCTTAGTTATTTTGACCCCGGGCCCGGATTTTCTCTCGGCGGCCCTGCTTGTAGTAATTGAACCACACCTCGCTAAATGACATCTGGTCAATGTCAAAATTTTTAATTTTTTGCGATTTTTGAAAAGTTTTGATTTTCAAATTAAGTTTTTTAATAAAAATTTGTAAAAATCAGAAAAGTTTTATTTTTTAGAAATTAGCCCGTTTAATTGTTAACGTAATATCAAGGATATCTGATAAAAACATTATTTTTAGCGATTTCTTTCATGTGAAACAAAAAGGATATTTTATGGACGAAAAACTCGGTTAGATGACTCATCCGTGTATAGACAAAAGATAAAATTAGTTTGTGTTAGCGTTAATCAGAGGTTGAGTAAACGGCCCTTAAGCTAAAGATATAGATACTTATGTATTGTGGAACGATTTTTCGTCATCCCTTGTGAAAAAATCGTTCCACAATACATCATATTCCAAATTGCGAGTAGCTGTACTGTAGACACAAAAGCTGCTGTCAGATACAAATCATTCCGCAGGTAATATATTGGAAACCTTGCACCATGTTCCATGCGAGTAACCGTGTTTTGCACCTTCATTGAATTTAGCTGTGTGAGCAAATTGTTTTTTATTTTAAAGGCAGTACTATTGAATATTAGAAGTTTAAGGCCGCGCAAGAAGTCTATAGTGTTTTACAAAAAAAAAAAAGTTGTAAAACGACGCCCTATACACGGATGAGTCATATAACCGAGTTTTTAGCCCATAAAATACCCTTTTTGTTTCACATGAAAGAAATCGCTAAAAATGTTTTTATCAGATATCTTTGATATTACGTTAACAATTAAACGGGCTAATTTTAAAAAAATAAATTTTTTCTGATTTTTACAAGTTTTTATAAAAAACTTAATTTGAAAATCAAAACTTTCAAAAATCGGAAAAAATTAAAAATTTTGACATTGACCAGATGTCATTTAGCGAGGTGTGGTTCAATTACTACAAGTTGTATATCGTTAGAAGCGTGGATTTTAGTCGCCTCTTACGACAGACATTCCTTACCAGGGGTATATTCTAAGCCCCTAACCCGCTGGGGTATTAATTTGACCAATTTGATATCGAAATCCAACTCCTCCCTAACATTCAGTATTCTTCTCTTGGGACAAAACTACAAGAATGAATAGGAATAACCATCGATAGTGGAAAAAAACTATCGATAGTGACACGAAAAAAAACTATCGATACTATCGATAGTGCCATCGATAGTTTTGCAGCTCTACTTTACACAGACATCGACATTGTTCAGCGAATAAAGATCCAGCGGCTGCGTTGGGCAGGTCATGTCGTGAGAATGGACGAAGGCGCTCCGGCCAAGAAAGCATTTCTATCGAAACCCGCTGAACGCAAAAGAAAAGGGAGACCTCCACTGCGTTGGGAAAATCAGGTGGACAGCGATGCTGCCTCCCTAGGTGTTCCCAAGTGGCGCCATGCTGCACGAAACAGAAGCAATTGGCGCGCTCTGTTGGACTCGGGCAGAATCGTCTAAACGGTTAAGCGCCAATCAAGAAGAAGAAGAAACATGAAGTTATAAGCATAATAATTGCTATGTAAAGTATACCATGTATATGTGGTGCAAGCCACACTAAAAATATTGCTATCATATCAAATCTCTAATCTGCGCTCACCCACCTTTTGTAAGCTAAGACCGGATGATTAAGAGGACAGAGAGTAAGTCTATGCATACGGCAGACCCACCAAAATATATTCGACATGATGAGCTGAGTCGTTGAGCAATGTCCATATGTGCGTCTGCATAAACACAAATTAGTCCCTCATGTTTTTGAGACATCTGCTTGAAATCTGGTACGTGGGTGACTTTTTAAGAGAAATCGGACCACTATAACATATAGCTCCCATACAACAGATTGTCCAGATATAGACATATTAGGCTATAACATCTACATTATTACACACAGAATTGACTGTATAAATTAAAGAAAATCAGATTATGTAACGTTTGATTTGGTCACTTTAAACAATTTTTCAAAAAGATCAAAAAAATTTGATACAAAAGGACATCATGCCATGTACGGTCAATGACAAATTAACAATAATTGCAAACTTTTAAGGTATACACAAATATTTCTGCTATAAAACATTTTTAGAGGCAAATTATTACATACATACTTTAATATGTGTACAAAAAAACTATGTTATAACCCAAAGAGGTTGCCATATTTAATAAGAAAGTGATTTCTCAACACAAACTATTGTACAAAAATGTGTATGCCTCTCTAAACAAATATACATACATAAGTAGCACATACCCTTTTTTGTTTTTTTTTTTTTCACGAGGAGGAAGCATTTAAAGCATTTACCCTCATCCCCCACGGTACTATCATCAAGCTACCGTCGGGAGGTTGGTTGAGCACCAGGCTTTAAGTCCGTAATCGTTGCGTTATTGCCCTCAGTATGCCTTAAAAGGCTACATACTGTTATGTCGCACGTTTTATGGAATAGGGATTTAACTCAAAAAAATTTTTTTTTGGGAAAACGCAAATAAACTTTTATAATTTCAAATAGTTTCCTTCTACGGCTAACTACAAAATCACTTTTATTTCCGCCATTTTTATCTTTTTGAGTATTTTATAAGACTAGACTCAAAGGCACGACCCAGTTATTGAAATATATGGAGAAATCTAAGAAATCGAAAATTTCGAGTTAAATCCCTATTGCATAAAACGGGCGATGTAACTGCTTGGGGTGGGTAGAGGCGAGGTGGAGGGTCGGCATGCTGGCATCCCGGGCTAGCTCGTCGGTGGGTGGATCCTTTACCACCTGCCAGCGTGAACACGCGAAGCCATGGACGCTGTGCTGACTCCTATTTCCTTACAGCGCCCCCAAACTCAGTCCTCCAGTCAGAAGAGCGTCAGTAAATGTCCATTTAATTCATCCCTACTTCCCCCTGTTACCAAAGCAACACTCACACCAAAACATTAATATTTTTTTAGCTCCACATCTTGTTTTTTGTCAACCTCAAATTGCAAAAATTAAGATGGATATATACATATTTTTACAAGACTTTATTTCAGCAAGTATTATCCTAAACCTATACAATTCATAAATTTGTGTACTTAGCAGCTAATGTGTAAATTAATATTTGCAAATAATAGAAAAAAAAATGAACTAATTTACTCCAAATAACAATATAAAAAAAACTTCATTTAATTCACAATTTAAGGCCCTCCCTAATGTAAACTATTATGAATATCTGGACCTCTTCCAAAGTGTGAAAAAATATCTAAACCTATTATTATTGATTATAAGTATATGTATGTATATGTATATGTGTATTCGCATGTAAAAGAAAATTTTGTAGGTCACTACCACGAAAATTGTTAGCAAAACAAAACAGTGCTCCAGTTTGAGCCCACTAACAATTTTTGTGCTATGGACAGGTATGTACGTAAGTGAGCATAAATATTCCAATAAATATGAAGATCAAAGCTGCAACTCACCTGGCTCGTCCAGCGTTGAAGGTACCAACAATGCTTCGCACACCTAAAGTGTGAGAGAAAATGAACGTTCCTAATATTCAATACGTGCCTACCTACTTCGGTGCATATATACATACATGTTAGGGTCTCTATTATTCCAATACCTATCAAAAATCTTGACCTAATCACTCGCTCGAATTCAGAAGCAGCGAGCGAGGTGATCTGGACACACGAAACAATATTGGTGAACCAAAAGAAATTTCAGAAAAAAAAAGAAATAGCAAAAAAATAAATTATAAGGAGCAATAAAACTAAAAATAATGAAAATGTTTACCAACAAAATAAAATTAAGGCGTAAGTGGCCAATCAAACTAAGAAAATTTGCACGAAAGCACACGTGGTGCCGACAACAACTACAACATTTGGTTTGGAGACTTGCGGGAAGCGCCAATTAGCTCCAATATATTTGTTTTTGCGCGATTCAACCTGGCAATGCCTGGCAAGAAAAAGGGGAATTGTGATTGAATCAACAAAACAAAAGAGAGGTATATTAACTGAAATTAAATTAAATTATCAAAAAAAATGTGTGGATATATAATGCTAATCTTAAACAAAAAAAATGGTGATCGCCGCTGATCCTGCTGCCAATGGATGTTTCTCCTTTTCTTCCTCCTGTTTCGATGTATGTAATTAATTTGAGTGTGTGTTCGAACTCCTCTATCGCTTGTTTGATGTGCTCCTCTTCTGTCCCAAAAATGTTAACCGTGCATGCATGTATGTATGTAGATATGTTGATCCCGGTTGGGATTTAGGCCACAAACCCGGAATTTTTCCAAAGATATTTTTCGTGTTGGTAAGTATTTGTATATGTGTGTGTCGGTATGTATATTTTTCCGATCCCGCCAGAATTTATCACAGAATCACTAGAATGCCCAAAGTGGCTAATATATGGATATCAACGTACATATGTACATATGTGTGTGTAATATGTCTATCTCCGCGCGCAGTAGGGGTCCAATTTCAAAAGTTTAGGTGGTGTTAGTTAAATGTGTGTATGTATGTGATAGACTTTTTTTTTTGATCTTTTTGCAAGTGGCGGGTTTAATTTAGTCCTGCAACCAGTAAGTTTATATGTGTGATGTACGTGTTAGTTCCCTGCAGGGAACTCAATAACTAGTGAGCAAATTTTCTAGTTCCGAACTAGCGAAAAGGTGTCAAAAGGGAACTAGATCAATTGTAGTTAGACCCTCACCAGTTCAGAAGGAGTGAATTGAGTGACCATTATAAGACACACTTTGATTTGTATGCAATTTCGAAGTGACAAAAATTCTATGAAAATTTTTCGTTCGTTCAATTGCCGTCGGCTTTGTATACATATTTCTGCAATTCTCAGATGTTTAGTGGAGCGTTTTATATAAAGAGTTTTCTATTTGCATCTTAACTTGTATGAAATGAAATGTTCCCCTAATTATGCTTCTCCGATCCCTCAGGACTATTTTTAATTTTTTTTATTTTATTACTTTTTAAATATTATTGTAAATTTTTATTAAATAAATAAATAAAAAAATATTAGTTAAAAAAAAATTTAAAAAAAAAAATATCATCCACCTGTCACCGACAGGATTCGAACCCGCGCCCCTCAGATTAAAAGGCACATGCGTTAGCCAGTCGGCCATCGCGCCACTTGCATGAAGTATGTCAAAGGCTGCACTTAAGCGACAGATGTAAAACTGTAGAATTTGTAGGTACTTGTAGCTAGTTCAGAACTATCGAAATGGTGCCAATAAACGAACTAGTGTAAACTGTAGAATTTAGTACTAGTTCGGAACTATCGAAAATGTAGTGCAGAGGGGGACAATTGACACCGCCTAGGACATCGCCGTGTTAAATTCGCCAGTTGATAACATGCAAAAATGATTTAGCTCGCACTAGTAGTGTCGAAAAATGCACTAGAAGCGACATAGTTCGGAACTAGAGATTTTCCCTACAGGGTTGTCACAACTATCATTGGTGGGTGTGCGTCGGAAATTTTTATTGTTTTTCCAGCCCAAACTTGGGGGAGGTCCTTCGCGGCGACCTGCAAGGACGAAAAGGGTTGTGTTGGGACTATTATGTCGACCTACATATTCCTGTAAGAACATACATATCCACATCTGCATTATGCAAGTATCGATGTACCCACAAACACACAAATGTACATATGCATATGCATACATACATACGTATGTATACTACTAAAATTTAAGGGTGTCTTTTCTCTTTAACTTACCTCCAATCTCCTCCTGCTCCGGCAGTGGGTCACTCCTGCCTCCGAGTATTTGGTCACTGTGTCCAACACACTGTCGCCGGATTATCACACTCCACACACTTACAGTTTTTCTTAACCGATTTTTTTTTTCTAAATTTAATTTAATTTATTATTTAAGATCATTTAAAAAATTCATAACTTTTTTTTTTTCACAACACACTACTTTACTTTATATATAATTAAAATCACTTAACACCGCGCACGGACTGCAACTTTGCAAATCTGTCCCGTTTGTCATATTTGGCTTCCTTTTATATCCTCCGAACGATAAAAAGGATTAACGGCCTTATATACTTACAAAACGCTATTTTCTGCCGATGAAAGTTACCACATAGGCACAGATACATTTACATGTATTTCGTGTTCGATCTGAGGTTTGACGATCAGAATTAACATAGACACAACATATAACATACAGCATACACATTCACACGAACCTACATTCAGATACAAATTTTACATTTTGTGGCAAAGGCTGTCGTAACAGGCTCGCAGCCGTCGATGGTGCCTGCATCATGGAACGAGCGCGTAAAAGGAATCTAGACGCACAGTAAGGTGGAGTGAAATCATATGGAGATTTTTTGTTTGTTCTTTTTTTGAACGTACCAGCAATGAAAAGTTGCCTTTATACGAGTTAATGAACCCCACAAAATTTTATCGCGATAGGATGACGTTTTGAACTGCCCCCAGCCCCGCAAAGTTGAAAGCAATAAGCACGATCTGGTACAAATATGAAATTTTGAAAATTATAAAATCAAAAAACTAAGTATGAGGATTGATAAAGATGGCTAAGCTGAGTATTAAATTGAATTTTTTTTTTTGGGAACAACAGCAACAAAAGTTATTAAAGGTCAAAGTTTATATTATGCATTTTTTAAATTGCAATTACTTAAAAAATACTGAACCAATTTCGAATATTTTTATACCATTCGATAGGTACTTTGATTCCCTTTCATTTGATATACATTTTATATATGAAAAGTAAGGGGGGTAAAGGGGGGTTGACCCCCACAGGGGGGGGTGCTATGGAACCCACATAAAATGTATATCAAATTAAAGGGAATCAACATACCTATCGAATGGTATAAAAATATTCGAAATCGGTTCAGTAGTTTTTAAGTAATTGCAATTTAAAAATGCACAATATAAACTTTGACCTTTAATAACTTTTGTTGTTGTTGTTTCCAAAAAAAATAAATTCACTTTAATACTCAGCTTAACCATCCTTATCAATCCCCATACTTCGTTTTTTTATTTTATAATTTTCAAAGTTTCATATTTGTACCAGATCGTGCTATTTTTTCAACTTTATGGGGCTGTGGGCACCTCTAAACATGCGAGTAGGTCAATAAAATTTTACAGGCTTATTACTGGGCTAGAAAGCTTCCGTTCTGGCTTTGGAACAAATTGAATTTCCAAAAAAAAAGTTTCACTCCACCTTAACGCACAGCCTTTGTATTTTTCATTATCCCCAACGTGTGGCCTCGACCCACGACCTAAAGCCGGGTATTTAACAATCTATTGTGGGAATATGGCTAATCTACTTCTAACATTCACTGGTTGTATGGCTACTCACACATGCATGTATGTAAAGCTATCTTACAGATACTTAATCCTATATCACAGTTGGTATATATCCTAATGGTCTGGTTGATAAAATAAAATAAATAAATAATTGCAGAAATAATCACAAAAAGTCAAATAAATAAATAAATAAATAAATAAATAAATAAATAAATATGTAAATAAATAAATAAATAAGTAAATAAATAAATAAATAAGTTAATAATCTAAATGTTGATACTCGAGCTCTAGGCCACATGCACATATGTATAATGAAATAAATAATAAATAAGTTAATAAATAAATAGTCAACTAAATATCACAGATCTCTATTAAATGTCAGAAATGTAAGAAAAATATCACAGGTAAAGCTTAAAGATAAATAAAATATCACAAAGGGTACCTATGTATGTACCAGAGCTGTAAAAAGCTGCAATCAGATTGTATTGCAATCATAAAAAGAGTATATTATTGTAAGCAGCTTTGATTGTAAATCATATTGCTAGTAAATTTTTTGATTGTAAAAATAAAAATTTCAAAAATTTAGAAGTATGTTATTGCATTCGACCTTCACCATGAATCATTTTGATTTCAGAAATTAGAATTGCAATAATTTACAAAAGTTTCATTGCAATCAACTTTGACCGTAAATTATTCTAATTTTAAAAATTACAATTTCAATAATTTAAAAAAATTTCATTGCAATACACCTTTTTCGTAAATAATTTCATTACAATAATTTACAAAATTTTTCATTGCAATGAACTTCAAACGTAAATCATTTTCATTGTAAAAATTACAATAGCAATAATTGCATTGTAATAAATTTTCATCGTAAATCGAATTTGATTGAAAAATGTTTGATTGCAAGGCTTGCAATAGCAATCATTTTCATCATAACTTTATACGTATATATTGGGACTGATGAAAGGCAAGCACCTAGGTAATGCGAGTAATGCCCGACATTTATATCACACGCGTAACCGCGTAATAACCCATGTCCTGGGTACATATGTACATATGTAGTTATGTACATATTGGATGGTGCCGGGCACACGGTACTGGCAATATTTGCAGTCTTCCGTATGTATAAAGTCTGAATGATAAGATGATGAGAAAGAGGATGGGGATAAGGATATATATTTATTTTTGTACCATTTGCTTTTTCATTTACTCCCGGATATCTCATTACTGTCATACATATGTATGTATGGTTGTTTAACATAAATATATATATATATACTTATCGCCATCTTCATATTCAATTTTATCCATATCTTTATCCTTATACCCATCCGCAGCCTCATCCTCTTTCTCATCATCTTATCATCTAGACTTTATACAAATTGACGACTGCAAATATTACCAGTACCGTGTGCCAATATGTACATTAAGGTATGTATGGAGACAAATTTTATAGCATATTTTCTCAACCTCACCCCCTGGGTCGATGCTAATATAGTATAAGATACCACATATAAATTTTTGTCCCGATCGAAACCCGTTAAGGGGTGTCGTGCAGGTGCCAAATTTCAGAAAACTCTATGGAGGCTCAAAAATTTAAGTAATTTTTTGCATTTCTAATGCGCAAATCGATTGTCCTGTACTCAAAAATACTAAATGCAAATTTTTGTCTCGATGGGAGGTGGTTAAGGGTTGTCGCAGAGGGGTCAAAGTCCAGACTACCATATAAAGACCAAAAAATTTAATTAATTTTTTTATCTAATGTACTCAAGGATACTAAATATAAATTTTGGTCCTGATCGAAGACGGTTAAAGGGTGTCGCCCGGGGTCCCATATGGTTATCTAAATTTTGACCCCTTTGCGACACCCCTTAACCGTCTCCGATCGGGACCAAAATTTAATAATGGTATCTTTGATCATGCTGTTAACGATGTAGGGTGTGAGCTCGAAGAAAATCGCTAATCTAACTTTAAGAACACCCTAATGTGCATACATACATATGTACCCGGGAAATGGGTTATTACGCGGCAAACCGTGTTATATAAATGCCGGGTATTGATCGGAGTACCCAGGCGCTTGCCTTTCATCAGTCCCAATACATACGTATAAATTTATGAGGAAAATGATTGCTATTGCAAGCCTTGCACTCAAATATTTTTCAATCAATTTGATTCACGATGAAAATTTATTACAATGCAATTATTGCTATTGTAACTTTTACAATGAAAATGATTTATGAGGAATGTTTATTGCAATGAAATTTTTGTAAATTATTGTATTGAAAATTTGTACAATCTAAAAATTTCAATAAATTTTATTGAAATGAACTTGATCCCTAAAAATTACAATAAACGTTTAAATTAAATGGAAGGTAAATTATTGCTCATTGTAGTTATTTTACAATCAAAAATTTTATTAAATGTATATTGCAATCTGTGGGACACAAATTATTTCAAATTGAAATTTTTACAATCAAAAACTGCAACAAATGTTCATTGCAATAAAACTGTTAGAACAATCAATGATTGCTGCGAAGAATGATTGCAGCTTTTTACAGCTCTGGTATGTACATATGTATGTTTGTATGTACATATTTATAATACAGGGCGTTTTTTAATCAAAATCGGAAATAAGACGTTATTTAAACAATTTTTGAAATAGCGCGATCTTTTACTCAGCCGTCGATATGAACACAAATATGTACATATGTAAATATATAAATTTTTACAAATATTAATTTAAATAAACTAAATAATTTTATTATATTGAATAAA
Source organism: Urophora cardui (assembly GCA_960531455.1). NCBI lineage: Eukaryota > Metazoa > Arthropoda > Insecta > Diptera > Tephritidae > Urophora > Urophora cardui. The sequence continues at coordinate 85,754,595 of OY482670.1, read as the reverse complement.
TACATAATAAAATTGTTAAGTTATTAAAGGTCAAAGTTTATATTATGCATTTTTTAAATTGCAATTACTTAAAAAATACTGAACCAATTTCGAATATTTTTATACCATTCGATAGGTACTTTGATTCCCTTTCATTTGATATACATTTTATATATGAAAAGTAAGGGGGTAAAGGGGGGTTGACCTCCACAGGGGGGGCGCTATGGAACCCACATAAAATGTATATCAAATTAAAGGGAATCAACATACCTATCGAATGGTATAAAAATATTCGAAATCGGTTCAGTAGTTTTTAAGTAATTGCAATTTAAAAATGCACAATATAAACTTTGACCTTTAATAACTTTTGTTGTTGTTGTTTCCAAAAAAAATAAATTCACTTTAATACTCAGCTTAACCATCCTTATCAATCCCCATACTTCGTTTTTTTATTTTATAATTTTCAAAGTTTCATATTTGTACCAGATCGTGCTATTTTTTCAACTTTATGGGGCTGTGGGCACCTCTAAACATGCGAGTAGGTCAATAAAATTTTACAGGCTTATTACTGGGCTAGAAAGCTACCGTTCTGGCTTTGGAACAAATTGAATTTCCAAAAAAAAAGTTTCGCTCCACCTTAACGCACAGCCTTTGTATTTTTCATTATCCCCAACGTGTGGCCTCGACCCACGACCTAAAGCCGGGTATTTAACAATCTATTGTGGGAATATGGCTAATCTACTTCTAACATTCACTGGTTGTATGGCTACTCACACATGCATGTATGTAAAGCTATCTTACAGATACTTAATCCTATATCACAGTTGGTATATATCCTAATGGTCTGGTTGATAAAATAAAATAAATAAATAATTGCAGAAATAATCACAAAAAGTCAAATAAATAAATAAATAAATAAATAAATAAATATGTAAATAAATAAATAAATAAGTAAATAAATAAATAAATAAGTTAATAATCTAAATGTTGATACTCGAGCTCTAGGCCACATGCACATATGTATAATGAAATAAATAATAAATAAGTTAATAAATAAATAGTCAACTAAATATCACAGATCTCTATTAAATGTCAGAAATGTAAGAAAAATATCACAGGTAAAGCTTAAAGATAAATAAAATATCACAAAGGGTACCTATGTATGTACCAGAGCTGTAAAAAGCTGCAATCAGATTGTATTGCAATCATAAAAAGAGTATATTATTGTAAGCAGCTTTGATTGTAAATCATATTGCTGGTAAATTTTTTGATTGTAAAAATAAAAATTTCAAAAATTTAGAAGTATGTTATTGCATTCGACCTTCACCATGAATCATTTTGATTTCAGAAATTAGAATTGCAATAATTTACAAAAGTTTCATTGCAATCAACTTTGACCGTAAATTATTCTAATTTTAAAAATTACAATTTCAATAATTTAAAAAAATTTCATTGCAATACACCTTTTTCGTAAATAATTTCATTACAATAATTTACAAAATTTTTCATTGCAATGAACTTCAAACGTAAATCATTTTCATTGTAAAAATTACAATAGCAATAATTGCATTGTAATAAATTTTCATCGTAAATCGAATTTGATTGAAAAATGTTTGATTGCAAGGCTTGCAATAGCAATCATTTTCATCATAACTTTATACGTATATATTGGGACTGATGAAAGGCAAGCACCTAGGTAATGCGAGTAATGCCCGACATTTATATCACACGCGTAACCGCGTAATAACCCATGTCCTGGGTATATATGTACATATGTAGTTATGTACATATTGGATGGTGCCGGGCACACGGTACTGGCAATATTTGCAGTCTTCCGTATGTATAAAGTCTGGATGATAAGATGATGAGAAAGAGGATGGGGATAAGGATATATATTTATTTTTGTACCATTTGCTTTTTCATTTACTCCCGGATATCTCATTACTGTCATACATATGTATGTATGGTTGTTTAACATAAATATATATATATACTTATCGCCATCTTCATATTCAATTTTATCCATATCTTTATCCTTATACCCATCCGCAGCCTCATCCTCTTTCTCATCATCTTATCATCTAGACTTTATACAAATTGACGACTGCAAATATTACCAGTACCGTGTGCCAATATGTACATTAAGGTATGTATGGAGACAAATTTTATAGCATATTTTCTCAACCTCACCCCCTGGGTCGATGCTAATATAGTATAAGATACCACATATAAATTTTTGTCCCGATCGAAACCCGTTAAGGGGTGTCGTGCAGGTGCCAAATTTCAGAAAACTCTATGGAGGCTCAAAAATTTAAGTAATTTTTTGCATTTCTAATGCGCAAATCGATTGTCCTGTACTCAAAAATACTAAATGCAAATTTTTGTCTCGATGGGAGGTGGTTAAGGGTTGTCGCAGAGGGGTCAAAGTCCAGACTACCATATAAAGACCAAAAAATTTAATTAATTTTTTTATCTAATGTACTCAAGGATACTAAATATAAATTTTGGTCCTGATCGAAGACGGTTAAAGGGTGTCGCCCGGGGTCCCATATGGTTATCTAAATTTTGACCCCTTTGCGACACCCCTTAACCGTCTCCGATCGGGACCAAAATTTAATAATGGTATCTTTGATCATGCTGTTAACGATGTAGGGTGTGAGCTCGAAGAAAATCGCTAATCTAACTTTAAGAACACCCTAATGTGCATACATACATATGTACCCGGGAAATGGGTTATTACGCGGCAAACCGTGTTATATAAATGCCGGGTATTGATCGGAGTACCCAGGCGCTTGCCTTTCATCAGTCCCAATACATACGTATAAATTTATGAGGAAAATGATTGCTATTGCAAGCCTTGCACTCAAATATTTTTCAATCAATTTGATTCACGATGAAAATTTATTACAATGCAATTATTGCTATTGTAACTTTTACAATGAAAATGATTTATGAGGAATGTTTATTGCAATGAAATTTTTGTAAATTATTGTATTGAAAATTTGTACAATCTAAAAATTTCAATAAATTTTATTGAAATGAACTTGATCCCTAAAAATTACAATAAACGTTTAAATTAAATGGAAGGTAAATTATTGCTCATTGTAGTTATTTTACAATCAAAAATTTTATTAAATGTATATTGCAATCTGTGGGACACAAATTATTTCAAATTGAAATTTTTACAATCAAAAACTGCAACAAATGTTCATTGCAATAAAACTGTTAGAACAATCAATGATTGCTGCGAAGAATGATTGCAGCTTTTTACAGCTCTGGTATGTACATATTTATAATACAGGGCGTTTTTTAATCAAAATCGGAAATAAGACGTTATTTAAACAATTTTTGAAATAGCGCGATCTTTTACTCAGCCGTCGATATGAACACAAATATGTACATATGTAAATATATAAATTTTTACAAATATTAATTTAAATAAACTAAATAATTTTATTATATTGAATAAATACATAATAAAATTGTTAAGTTATTAAAGGTCAAAGTTTATATTATGCATTTTTTAAATTGCAATTACTTAAAAAATACTGAACCAATTTCGAATATTTTTATACCATTCGATAGGTACTTTGATTCCCTTTCATTTGATATACATTTTATATATGAAAAGTAAGGGGGTAAAGGGGGGTTGACCCCCACAGGGGGGGCGCTATGGAACCCACATAAAATGTATATCAAATTAAAGGGAATCAACATACCTATCGAATGGTATAAAAATATTCGAAATCGGTTCAGTAGTTTTTAAGTAATTGCAATTTAAAAATGCACAATATAAACTTTGACCTTTAATAACTTTTGTTGTTGTTGTTTCCAAAAAAAATAAATTCACTTTAATACTCAGCTTAACCATCCTTATCAATCCCCATACTTCGTTTTTTTATTTTATAATTTTCAAAGTTTCATATTTGTACCAGATCGTGCTATTTTTTCAACTTTATGGGGCTGTGGGCACCTCTAAACATGCGAGTAGGTCAATAAAATTTTACAGGCTTATTACTGGGCTAGAAAGCTACCGTTCTGGCTTTGGAACAAATTGAATTTCCAAAAAAAAAGTTTCACTCCACCTTAACGCACAGCCTTTGTATTTTTCATTATCCCCAACGTGTGGCCTCGACCCACGACCTAAAGCCGGGTATTTAACAATCTATTGTGGGAATATGGCTAATCTACTTCTAACATTCACTGGTTGTATGGCTACTCACACATGCATGTATGTAAAGCTATCTTACAGATACTTAATCCTATATCACAGTTGGTATATATCCTAATGGTCTGGTTGATAAAATAAAATAAATAAATAATTGCAGAAATAATCACAAAAAGTCAAATAAATAAATAAATAAATAAATAAATAAATATGTAAATAAATAAATAAATAAGTAAATAAATAAATAAATAAGTTAATAATCTAAATGTTGATACTCGAGCTCTAGGCCACATGCACATATGTATAATGAAATAAATAATAAATAAGTTAATAAATAAATAGTCAACTAAATATCACAGATCTCTATTAAATGTCAGAAATGTAAGAAAAATATCACAGGTAAAGCTTAAAGATAAATAAAATATCACAAAGGGTACCTATGTATGTACCAGAGCTGTAAAAAGCTGCAATCAGATTGTATTGCAATCATAAAAAGAGTATATTATTGTAAGCAGCTTTGATTGTAAATCATATTGCTGGTAAATTTTTTGATTGTAAAAATAAAAATTTCAAAAATTTAGAAGTATGTTATTGCATTCGACCTTCACCATGAATCATTTTGATTTCAGAAATTAGAATTGCAATAATTTACAAAAGTTTCATTGCAATCAACTTTGACCGTAAATTATTCTAATTTTAAAAATTACAATTTCAATAATTTAAAAAAATTTCATTGCAATACACCTTTTTCGTAAATAATTTCATTACAATAATTTACAAAATTTTTCATTGCAATGAACTTCAAACGTAAATCATTTTCATTATAAAAATTACAATAGCAATAATTGCATTGTAATAAATTTTCATCGTAAATCGAATTTGATTGAAAAATGTTTGATTGCAAGGCTTGCAATAGCAATCATTTTCATCATAACTTTATACGTATATATTGGGACTGATGAAAGGCAAGCACCTAGGTAATGCGAGTAATGCCCGACATTTATATCACACGCGTAACCGCGTAATAACCCATGTCCTGGGTATATATGTACATATGTAGTTATGTACATATTGGATGGTGCCGGGCACACGGTACTGGCAATATTTGCAGTCTTCCGTATGTATAAAGTCTGGATGATAAGATGATGAGAAAGAGGATGGGGATAAGGATATATATTTATTTTTGTACCATTTGCTTTTTCATTTACTCCCGGATATCTCATTACTGTCATACATATGTATGTATGGTTGTTTAACATAAATATATATATATACTTATCGCCATCTTCATATTCAATTTTATCCATATCTTTATCCTTATACCCATCCGCAGCCTCATCCTCTTTCTCATCATCTTATCATCTAGACTTTATACAAATTGACGACTGCAAATATTACCAGTACCGTGTGCCAATATGTACATTAAGGTATGTATGGAGACAAATTTTATAGCATATTTTCTCAACCTCACCCCCTGGGTCGATGCTAATATAGTATAAGATACCACATATAAATTTTTGTCCCGATCGAAACCCGTTAAGGGGTGTCGTGCAGGTGCCAAATTTCAGAAAACTCTATGGAGGCTCAAAAATTTAAGTAATTTTTTGCATTTCTAATGCGCAAATCGATTGTCCTGTACTCAAAAATACTAAATGCAAATTTTTGTCTCGATGGGAGGTGGTTAAGGGTTGTCGCAGAGGGGTCAAAGTCCAGACTACCATATAAAGACCAAAAAATTTAATTAATTTTTTTATCTAATGTACTCAAGGATACTAAATATAAATTTTGGTCCTGATCGAAGACGGTTAAAGGGTGTCGCCCGGGGTCCCATATGGTTATCTAAATTTTGACCCCTTTGCGACACCCCTTAACCGTCTCCGATCGGGACCAAAATTTAATAATGGTATCTTTGATCATGCTGTTAACGATGTAGGGTGTGAGCTCGAAGAAAATCGCTAATCTAACTTTAAGAACACCCTAATGTGCATACATACATATGTACCCGGGAAATGGGTTATTACGCGGCAAACCGTGTTATATAAATGCCGGGTATTGATCGGAGTACCCAGGCGCTTGCCTTTCATCAGTCCCAATACATACGTATAAATTTATGAGGAAAATGATTGCTATTGCAAGCCTTGCACTCAAATATTTTTCAATCAATTTGATTCACGATGAAAATTTATTACAATGCAATTATTGCTATTGTAACTTTTACAATGAAAATGATTTATGAGGAATGTTTATTGCAATGAAATTTTTGTAAATTATTGTATTGAAAATTTGTACAATCTAAAAATTTCAATAAATTTTATTGAAATGAACTTGATCCCTAAAAATTACAATAAACGTTTAAATTAAATGGAAGGTAAATTATTGCTCATTGTAGTTATTTTACAATCAAAAATTTTATTAAATGTATATTGCAATCTGTGGGACACAAATTATTTCAAATTGAAATTTTTACAATCAAAAACTGCAACAAATGTTCATTGCAATAAAACTGTTAGAACAATCAATGATTGCTGCGAAGAATGATTGCAGCTTTTTACAGCTCTGGTATGTACATATTTATAATACAGGGCGTTTTTTAATCAAAATCGGAAATAAGACGTTATTTAAACAATTTTTGAAATAGCGCGATCTTTTACTCAGCCGTCGATATGAACACAAATATGTACATATGTAAATATATAAATTTTTACAAATATTAATTTAAATAAACTAAATAATTTTATTATATTGAATAAATACATAATAAAATTGTTAAGTTATTAAAGGTCAAAGTTTATATTATGCATTTTTTAAATTGCAATTACTTAAAAAATACTGAACCAATTTCGAATATTTTTATACCATTCGATAGGTACTTTGATTCCCTTTCATTTGATATACATTTTATATATGAAAAGTAAGGGGGTAAAGGGGGGTTGACCCCCACAGGGGGGGTGCTATGGAACCCACATAAAATGTATATCAAATTAAAGGGAATCAACATACCTATCGAATGGTATAAAAATATTCGAAATCGGTTCAGTAGTTTTTAAGTAATTGCAATTTAAAAATGCACAATATAAACTTTGACCTTTAATAACTTTTGTTGTTGTTGTTTCCAAAAAAAATAAATTCACTTTAATACTCAGCTTAACCATCCTTCTCAATCCCCATACTTCGTTTTTTTATTTTATAATTTTCAAAGTTTCATATTTGTACCAGATCGTGCTATTTTTTCAACTTTATGGGGCTGTGGGCACCTCTAAACATGCGAGTAGGTCAATAAAATTTTACAGGCTTATTACTGGGCTAGAAAGCTTCCGTTCTGGCTTTGGAACAAATTGAATTTCCAAAAAAAAAGTTTCACTCCACCTTAACGCACAGCCTTTGTATTTTTCATTATCCCCAACGTGTGGCCTCGACCCACGACCTAAAGCCGGGTATTTAACAATCTATTGTGGGAATATGGCTAATCTACTTCTAACATTCACTGGTTGTATGGCTACTCACACATGCATGTATGTAAAGCTATCTTACAGATACTTAATCCTATATCACAGTTGGTATATATCCTAATGGTCTGGTTGATAAAATAAAATAAATAAATAATTGCAGAAATAATCACAAAAAGTCAAATAAATAAATAAATAAATAAATAAATATGTAAATAAATAAATAAATAAGTAAATAAATAAATAAATAAGTTAATAATCTAAATGTTGATACTCGAGCTCTAGGCCACATGCACATATGTATAATGAAATAAATAATAAATAAGTTAATAAATAAATAGTCAACTAAATATCACAGATCTCTATTAAATGTCAGAAATGTAAGAAAAATATCACAGGTAAAGCTTAAAGATAAATAAAATATCACAAAGGGTACCTATGTATGTACCAGAGCTGTAAAAAGCTGCAATCAGATTGTATTGCAATCATAAAAAGAGTATATTATTGTAAGCAGCTTTGATTGTAAATAATATTGCTAGTAAATTTTTTGATTGTAAAAATAAAAATTTCAAAAATTTAGAAGTATGTTATTGCATTCGACCTTCACCATGAATCATTTTGATTTCAGAAATTAGAATTGCAATAATTTACAAAAGTTTCATTGCAATCAACTTTGACCGTAAATTATTCTAATTTTAAAAATTACAATTTCAATAATTTAAAAAAATTTCATTGCAATACACCTTTTTCGTAAATAATTTCATTACAATAATTTACAAAATTTTTCATTGCAATGAACTTCAAACGTAAATCATTTTCATTGTAAAAATTACAATAGCAATAATTGCATTGTAATAAATTTTCATCGTAAATCGAATTTGATTGAAAAATGTTTGATTGCAAGGCTTGCAATAGCAATCATTTTCATCATAACTTTATACGTATATATTGGGACTGATGAAAGGCAAGCACCTAGGTAATGCGAGTAATGCCCGACATTTATATCACACGCGTAACCGCGTAATAACCCATGTCCTGGGTACATATGTACATATGTAGTTATGTACATATTGGATGGTGCCGGGCACACGGTACTGGCAATATTTGCAGTCTTCCGTATGTATAAAGTCTGGATGATAAGATGATGAGAAAGAGGATGGGGATAAGGATATATATTTATTTTTGTACCATTTGCTTTTTCATTTACTCCCGGATATCTCATTACTGTCATACATATGTATGTATGGTTGTTTAACATAAATATATATATATACTTATCGCCATCTTCATATTCAATTTTATCCATATCTTTATCCTTATACCCATCCGCAGCCTCATCCTCTTTCTCATCATCTTATCATCTAGACTTTATACAAATTGACGACTGCAAATATTACCAGTACCGTGTGCCAATATGTACATTAAGGTATGTATGGAGACAAATTTTATAGCATATTTTCTCAACCTCACCCCCTGGGTCGATGCTAATATAGTATAAGATACCACATATCAATTTTTGTCCCGATCGAAACCCGTTAAGGGGTGTCGTGCAGTTGCCAAATTTCAGAAAACTCTATGGAGGCTCAAAAATTTAAGTAATTTTTTGCATTTCTAATGCGCAAATCGATTGTCCTGTACTCAAAAATTTCTGAATGCAAATTTTTGTCTCGATGGGAGGTGGTTAAGGGTTGTCGCAGAGGGGTCAAAGTCCAGACTACCATATAAAGACCAAAAAATTTAATTAATTTTTTTATCTAATGTACTCAAGGATACTAAATATAAATTTTGGTCCTGATCGAAGACGGTTAAAGGGTGTCGCCCGGGGTCCCATATGGTTATCTAAATTTTGACCCCTTTGCGACACCCCTTAACCGTCTCCGATCGGGACCAAAATTTAATAATGGTATCTTTGATCATGCTGTTAACGATGTAGGGTGTGAGCTCGAAGAAAATCGCTAATCTAACTTTAAGGACACCCTAATGTGCATACATACATATGTACCCGGGAAATGGGTTATTACGCGGCAAACCGTGTTATATAAATGCCGGTTATTGATCGGAGTACCCAGGCGCTTGCCTTTCATCAGTCCCAATACATACGTATAAATTTATGAGGAAAATGATTGCTATTGCAAGCCTTGCACTCAAATATTTTTCAATCAATTTGATTCACGATGAAAATTTATTACAATGCAATTATTGCTATTGTAACTTTTACAATGAAAATGATTTATGAGGAATGTTTATTGCAATGAAATTTTTGTAAATTATTGTATTGAAAATTTGTACAATCTAAAAATTTCAATAAATTTTATTGAAATGAACTTGATCCCTAAAAATTACAATAAACGTTTAAATTAAATGGAAGGTAAATTATTGCTCATTGTAGTTATTTTACAATCAAAAATTTTATTAAATGTATATTGCAATCTGTGGGACACAAATTATTTCAAATTGAAATTTTTACAATCAAAAACTGCAACAAATGTTCATTGCAATAAAACTGTTAGAACAATCAATGATTGCTGCGAAGAATGATTGCAGCTTTTTACAGCTCTGGTATGTACATATGTATGTTTGTATGTACATATTTATAATACAGGGCGTTTTTTAATCAAAATCGGAAATAAGACGTTATTTAAACAATTTTTGAAATAGCGCGATCTTTTACTCAGCCGTCGATATGAACACAAATATGTACATATGTAAATATATAAATTTTTACAAATATTAATTTAAATAAACTAAATAATTTTATTATATTGAATAAATACATAATAAAATTGTTAAAATGCAACTTCAATATACACACTCAGAAAAAAAAATATCAACACGATTCATGTAAAATTAACACAATCGATCTTTACACATAGAACAGCAACAATTTTTTTTCAAATTACACGATGTTTGAAACATGATTTTGGGTTTGTAACTGTCATCTGAAAATTTGGTAAATTCAACCAAATTTTATTGTTGATACAACATGAAGAAATTTTAAAATATACAAGATGATTCAAATATAAAATTTTATTCCTCAATGTCATTTGGAATTTGGTTTATTTAACATGATGATAGTGTCAATATAAATTAAAAAAATGTTAGAAAAATGACGTCCCAATTTTAGTGTTAATACAACATGAAAACAAATGTTAAAACAACAAGAACCACAATTAACAATAAAAGTTGGTTGATATAACACGAAACAATGTTCAAACATAAACGTCATTTGGAATTTTAGTATATTCAACACGATGATAGTGTCAATATAATCTAAAAAAGTGTTAAATTTTTTCAATTTAATTTTTTCAACGTTTGAAGTTCTGCTGTTCATGCAAAACAAAAACTAATATTGATAACTACTTTATTATTGAGCTCTCAAGACCATTTTTTTTTTTTTTTTTTTTTTTAAGGAAAAATTGGTATGAAAGATTAATACTTGTTTGGTAGAAGTTATAGATCCATTTCGGAGACCACCACATCTCTTCATCAGACTTCTTTTTTTTATTTTAACATTTTTTTTTATTCATTGGCGTCCGCCGATATCGAACCTCGGATTTTCCGGTTGGAAGTCTAATGGCATCACCATTAGGCTACCGCCGCCTTGCATTTTGCTTGTATTAATTTTTCTTTTCATTTTTTCCTTTTTACAACCTACCATCCAGCAACAGTGACCTTGCCGACGTTATCGGTATTTGTCACTTGTATGTTGGTGTGGTTGTGTGTTTGTTTGGTTTGTACAAATTCTATTTTAAGCACAAGCAATGCTTTGCACTAATTAGTAGAGTTTGTTTGTCGGCTGGCTCAGCCGATTAAATTTTACTTTTGGTTTTTGGTCTACTAATTAGTGCAAAGCATTGCTTGTGCTTAAAATAGAATTTGTACAAACCAAACAAACACACAACCACACCAACATACAAGTGACAAATACCGATAACGTCGGCAAGGTCACTGTTGCTGGATGGTAGGTTGTAAAAAGGAAAAAATGAAAAGAAAAATTAATACAAGCAAAATGCAAGGCGGCGGTAGCCTAATGGTGATGCCATTAGACTTCCAACCGGAAAATCCGAGGTTCGATCTCGGCGGACGCCAATGAATAAAAAAAAAAATGTTAAACTAAAAAAAAGAAGTCTGATGAAGAGATGTGGTGGTCTCCGAAATGGATCTATAACTTCTACCAAACAAGTATTAATCTTTCATACCAATTTTTCCTTAAAAAAAAAACAAAAAAAAAAAAAAATGGTCTTGAGAGCTCAATAATAAAGTAGTTATCAAAATGAAAACGACCAAAAACCAAAAGTAAAATTTAATCGGATGAGCCAGCCGACAAACAAACTCTACTAATTAGTGCAAAGCATTGCTTGTGCTTAAAATAGAATTTGTACAAACCAAACAAACACACAACCACACCAACATACAAGTGAAAAATACCGATAACGTCGGCAAGGTCACTGTTGCTGGATGGTAGGTTGTAAAAAGGAAAAAATGAAAAGAAAAATTAATACAAGCAAAATGCAAGGCGGCCGTAGCCTAATGGTGATGCCATTAGACTTCCAACCGGAAAATCCGAGGTTCGATCTCGGCGGACGCCAATGAATAAAAAAAAAATGTTAAAATAAAAAAAAAGAAGTCTGATGAAGAGAAGTGGTGGTCTCCGAAATGGATCTATAACTTCTACCAAAGAAGTATTAATCTTTCATACCAATTTTTCCTAAAAAAAAAAAAAAAAAAAAAAAAATGGTCTTGAGAGCTCAATAATAAAGTAGTTATCAAAATAAAAACGACCAAAAACCAAAAGTAAAATTTAATCGGATGAGCCAGCCGACAAACAAACTCTACTAATTAGTGCAAAGCATTGCTTGTGCTTAAAATAGAATTTGTACAAACCAAACAAACACACAACCACACCAACATACAAGTGACAAATACCGATAACGTCGGCAAGGTCACTGTTGCTGGATGGTAGGTTGTAAAAAGGAAAAAATGAAAAGAAAAATTAATACAAGCAAAATGCAAGGCGGCGGTAGCCTAATGGTAATGCCATTAGACTTCCAACCGGAAAATCCGAGGTTCGATCTCGGCGGACGCCAATGAATAAAAAAAAAAATGTTAAAATAAAAAAAAATGGAAATGGATCTATAACTTCTACCAAACAAGTATTAATCTTTCATACCAATTTTTCCTTAAAAAAAAAAAAAAAAAAAAAAAAAATGGTCTTGAGAGCTCAATAATAAAGTAGTTATCAAAATAAAAACGACCAAAAACCAAAAGTAAAAACTAATATTATTTTTTTTTTTTAACAAAAAGAAAATTTTGTGCCGTGGCAATGATGGCAGTTTAGCATCATTGGCAGTGCGTGATAATGGTTATTCCATTTATATTTTTAGTTCGCAGGTAAGTTAAAAGTGGATTGCATTTTTGTTTCTAAAAGTTTTTAATGTTCAATATTTTCTTTTTCTTCTTCATAGCTTGCAATTTTTACCACGAAGAGATAGGGTACGTTCGCGACGGCAATCAGAACCGCAGGGTTGCAAGTATCACGATCTTCGCGTGTTTGTGGCAACACCTGCAAAAGTCAAACGTTCGTTTGACACATCAACCGTGCAGTTTGTTTGAATAATCGGCAACAGAAAATTTGTGTCTGCAATTTTTGTTTTAAAAAAATAGAAAGAGAAGGGTAAGCATGATTGCTATATATTTGATGGAATATGCAATAATGTTATTTTAATAACACAAATTAATTGAAAATACTTTTAATAATACTGTTATAGCAATATATCAGCTCAGTATCAGCAGGCAAGTGCAAAATAAGCAACGGGGTTGCTGTACTGCTGCAATTATAAATTTTCATGAACGTACCCATGTTTAGCGAATGGAGTCTTTCACGCAGCATGCGGTGCATATACCATTGCATTAGCGGCCAAACATTAGTGATAGTAAGTACTATTGCCCATGTATAAACTATTCGTATGAGAAGGACGCTTTCAATTTGGTCGGTTGTGCGGGTGATGTACTCGAATATGCTTTATTGGTCTGATGTTTATATATTTTATATTTTATATGTTTTTTTTTATTAAAAAAAGAAATAAATTGTAAAATCAACAAAGCTTTCTAGTTAATTTAACAATAAATTTAAGGTAAAATCATACAGATGTTATTGTTAATTCAACAGGACCATTTCGTGTTAATTTAACCAGCTTAAATTGTAATATTAACTAGTTAAAATAATAAAATCAACAGGAAGACTCAATACTTTTTAGTGTTAATTCTACAGTTGTCATCATGTTAAACTAACACTTGACAGTAGTGTTAAATTTACACGATTACATGATGGCATACATTAAGCATCGTTTTGAAAAAATTAACCACAAAATTTGTTGATTTTTGGTTGATTTCACACTATTTTTTTTCTGGGTGTATACATACATATGTAAATATATATCGCTATAAGAGCTAAGGTGTTTTAAAATATTATAAATATGTACATACATATGTATATACGTCCCCACATGCATGCATATGTGTGTTCATACATACATCATATTTATGGTCTAATAAACGCACGTCATCATTAAAAAACTACGCCTTCATAATTCCATTAGCTTAAACTTCACAAAAAACCCTTGCGAACGCATAAAATGATAAACTCAATGAGCACTCATGAACGCATAAAATGATAAACTCAGAGCGAATTTACCAGAAAAATTTTACGATAATTCATTTTTGAGTGAATTTATGCATTGAGTTTATCGCCACCTCTATGAGCGATCGATGGCTGTTGTGCGTTAGTTCGCTCGCTATTTGAGTGGTTATACGTTTTCTTTGAATATTTGTTTGTGATTTGAGAATAATGTATTTTTGAGCGTTCGTGAGTGAGTTTTTCCGTACCCTGGATGTGATGTCATGATGTGATATCATGTCATGTATAGATATGATGTCATGTATAAATGTTAAAAATTAGAGCTCTAGATACCCGGGTATCGAACAGTTCGAATTGATCGTTTTTGTTTGAAGCCCGTTTGTTGTTCAAATGCCCGTACAAACATTCGAGCATTCGAGCTTACAAACAAAAAAATGTGTATCGAAAAAACAAAAATAAAAACAACTACATATGAAGAAGAAAAAAAATAATAAACAAAAGAAAAAAACAAACTTCAAAATGCCCGAATTGTTCAAATGCCCGTACAAACATACGGGTAATAAACAAGCAAACGACTGTTCGAGCATTTGAACAACATTTGTTCGGGCTACTCGAAAATGTTCAAAAAAAATCTGGAGCTCTATTAAAAATATTAACTCTTTCCTATTGACTTTTTGAGTTGAAATTTCAAAAATAACTCATATATTCCATTCCTGGAATCAAACGAAAGGTGTTGAGCAGGGCTTTTATATAGATATGTACCGATTATGATTTCTAGGTCGGATCCCCATATATGGGTCAAAATGTGAACCTGGATAACCCAAAAATATTTCTGAGCAATATTGGTATCGAATGAAAGGCCTTGATCAGGACTTCAAAACAAACCTCTTTTAATTTTGATTTCTATGCCGGATCCCCAGATACGGGTCAAAATGCGGAACCGGATGTTGTTGTGAGATATTGGTATCAAATAAAAGGTGTTGGGAACGGCTTCAACATAGAGCTATTTTCATTCTGATGCCTAGACCGGGTCATCTAGTGGACCCAGAATAACTTAAATTAACTTGACTTGACTTAGATTAACTATTATTCGTCATTGCGAAGCAACGAGTATTTGCTAGTTTTAAATAAAAGCAAGTAAGAGCGTGGCTGTCTTCGGCCGTACAGAGATATTTTGACCAAGGTTGCCACTCAGACCAAGGTTTCCACCAATTTTTTTAATTTTTCCAAATTTAGCATGGGTGCCATTAAAAAGCTTACTGAATTACCTTTCTTTTGATACCAAATTTATGTAATTCGGTTAAGCGTTCGCTAGTTATTGGCCCTGGAGTTTTATTTTGGAGTTAATAAGTAAAACTCCAGGATTTTATTTTATTACTGGCACTAAAAAATAAAACAAGAAATAAATAAATTTTATTTCCGATCCCTGCAATCACATAAATGCTACGAACTTATAGTTCTTTTTTATTTTATTAATTTTTTATGGGCTCTATCCCTGGAGCGGAAAAACATGAGTTTACTTTCGGTATGAAAATCTACACAAAACTTAGACTTTTTCAACATTTTGCAGTTTTATTTAGGAAGAGCTATTTTATTTAAGCTTTTTGTAGCATATTTAAATGCATATTTTGAAATTTTAAAAAGCATTTATAAGCGCTTAAAACTTAATTTTTAGTGTCCTAGTTATTAATAACACCATATACATGGCAATACACTGGCACGAGTATAACTAACGAGCTATATGATAGGATACTCACCTAATTCGTGACGTATTTCTTAATTTTATTTCCAACGAATTTATTATATGCTGGCAGATAAATTTCTATATAAAGCTTTTCCATGGAAAAATACACTCCCAGGGTGCCGACTGAGGAGTAACAATATTTTTTTGAAAAAACTCGATAATTAAGTTTTTAATTAAAAATTTAATATTTTCTTGAGCAAAGCAATAACTCCCAGGTTTTCATAGGTTGCTAATTTTTTTAAATACTTGGTATTTATAAAAATATGTATATCAGATTGAAATAAAAAAGATTCGCAAATTCTAACTTCCCGTAAATATACAGCCAACAGCATATTTGTTAATCTTACCACTAAAGGTTCGAGGCTTAGCACACCCACTGACAAGTGCTCCACCTGTACCAGATGCAACATTTGGTTGTAATAATTGCTGTTTCTTCAAAGCCTCATTCTCTGCACGGAGCACAGCAACCTCCTGCTCCAATTCCTTTACACTGTAATTAAAGAAATTTTTAACAGTAATACCAAGTGTATGATGCCCCGCAAGAGTGAAGTGAAACTCACTTGCCTCTCCAGTTTTCTCATGTTTCAAACCTAGCGTTAAAATTCTACCGAATTACTGGAAATGGTTTTTTTTTATAGATGAACAATTTAATGTACCGGTAATAATGTACTATTCTTTCCTACGCTATCCACGCCCAATAAAACACTGTCTCCGCGGCTGACCTTATTTTATTATATTATTATATGTGAGCAGAAAAAGGATACTAACATAAAAACGCCAATTATCCTACAAGAAAGTTTTGCTTATTGTTGACAAATCAGATCTAAAAAAGGAGTACGCTGGTAGCGCTGCCTCTCTTATGCACTCACTCTGTCTGCTCCTAACTTTCTAATACTTATCTAGTCCTAATTTCGCACGGCGGATAAGCCTTTGCAATAATGTGTGCTCTCAGAGAGAGTACTCCTTATGGCCTGATTACATCAACACAGGAAAATTAGTCTTATTTTAAGCCTTACGCCATACAAATTTGCTACCCTTGTAATTTTTAGGCCTTGTTTCGTAAGCCTTTAAATCTGCCGTTTTATTTCTTAGATGTTTTGATGGGTAGTAATAATATATAATATTATCACTCTGACCAGTTTTATGGCCGAGCTTCTCTCCCAATTCGAGTTGTGCTCCTTAAGTTTGGTTTTTGCCACTAATTGGGTGGACCTACAGTTTTTTGCAGGCTCCGAACGGCGAATGCATTTTTTGTTAGAAGATTTTTAATGGCAGAAATACACTCGGAGGTTATGCCGACCGCTATTTCTAAAAATGGAATAATTGGATTTTAATTAATTAGAAAAAAAGTTGGGTGTTTGTCCGGACTGGGCTTTGAACCCAAGACCTCTGGTATAGCAGGCCACTGCACCACAGCGGCCACACAGTAATAATATATAAGATCTGTATAAAAATGACTGTTAGCTATAAACTCAGGATATCATATAACCCAGCCAACATTTATTATCGTGGAAGTGACGAAAAAGTAACTTGAATAAGTTTAATTCAATCGCGGAAGATATCGCTTTCTTAACTTTTTCTTATCTTCGTTCGGGAAAAAGTGTTCCCCGTCAACGTTACGTCCATAATGAGTCATAAACGACACTACAGGAAGTTTCTTCGAAGTGTCGTTTGGAGGAGAGAAAAAAGTTACGTACAAATAAACCAATACGACGCTTCCAGGAGTAACTTTTTAGAGTCGTCTGGGAGACACGAAAGCGTTAATTATTAATTTCTCCTAGTTTCACTTTATTTAGAAATAAAAATATATCTTCCTTTTATTTGCTTTTAATTATATTTACGACAAACCAAAGGACTTATAACATTTTCATTATACACTAATAAGAGTTGTAAGCATCAGCTTCATCTTCACGAAAATCAGTCGTTTAAAACTGCGAACGTACCTTGGTTCATGCTACCAAATTAGAAATTTTCCAAATAGATGTGCGTTTAAGGCTATCAAAATTAGTGAATAAATACGCTAATTACCGATTTTCAAATAAATAGGCCCCTCACATAATGATAAATTGCAAATATATTCTACGGCGCCAACTTGTCATTCGAAATCCATTCCTATACGAGATAAACTTTAATTTATTATAGACCATCTAATAAATTAACCGTGAGTTCTATTATAATCACCTGGCAGGTTTCTTAGCAAATCTCATAATGTTATCAGTGGTCTGTAGAAAAGCGTGATTAACTCGATAAATAACCTCTATGGTGGCATGCTTTATTCGCTTAACTTTATACGCTCAATCCAAAATGCATCTGTCGATTTGGCTCGCAATTCTTCTCGGTGGCGTTGCGAATATATTTGAATTTTATCCCGTAAAGGGGGGGGGGGGGGTTTTATTTCTACATACATATAAACAAATTGTTTTAATTTTTTTTCAGCTGTCTATTTAATACAGAAAGTATCGTCTCCATATACACCAAGAAGTTAGATACGCGATAGACTATCTTTCGAATAACGTCTGGAAGTGCCTCAGACGTTACTTAATTGAGATAGACGAGAAAACGCTCTTCCAAATGTTGGGAGGGAACTCACGATCAGGGGCGCAGACAGAAAAAACATTTTGGGGGGGCTAAGATTATTATATTATTTATTTACTCAAAAATACATTTTATTTTCTTTTTTGCAATTTAATCTAAAATGTCACAAATTTTTACGTCAATCTCCCTGTGCACATTTAATAATGCCAGACCAGGAAGCCCTTTTTCTCCGGTTTTACTTCTTAAGTATGTTTTATGTCTTCGAAGACTAGAAACGTTTACTTGAGGATACAGACACTAGTTGCACCGATATACAAGAATCGACTGACAGAAGTAAATATTTTTCATCATCGGGAATACCTAGGGAGTCAGCATCACTGTCCACCTGATCTTCCCAACGCAGTGGAGGTCTCCCCTTTCTTTGGAAATACTTTCTTGGCCGGAGCGCCTTCATCCATTCTCGCGACATAACCTGCCAAGCGGATCCGCTGGATCTTTATTCGCTGAACAATGTCGATGTCTGCGTACAGCTCGTACAGCTCATCGTTAAACCTCGTCGATACTCGCCCTCGCCAACGCGCAAAGGTCCATAAATCCTCCGAAGAACTTTCCTCTCGAATACTCCAAGCGCCATCTCATCTGTTTTTGATATAGTCCATGCTTCTGCGCCGTAGATGAGGACTGGAACGATGAGTGTCCTGTAGAGTGTGATTTTGGTTCGTCGAGAGAGGACTTTACTTTTCAATTGCCTACTTAGTCCAAAGTGATTCAGTGCTGACATTATTTTTAGTGTTAATGCTGGTTCCCAAATAGACGAAGTCCTTAACAGTTTCGAATTTATAGCTATCAACAATGGAGGAGGTTCTCCGTCTTTTCCTCGTTGACCGCTAAACCCATTTTCTTAGTCTCTTTATCCAGTTTGGAAAAGGCAAAACATACGGCGCGCGTGTTAGTGCCAATGATGTCAAAATCATACGCCAGAGTTTTTAAATTTATTTCAAAGAGTTCTGTCGAGAATTTTACTTTCTTATTTTCGTTTAAAAATATAGACAATTTTTCAATAAAAATCGCAGGATTAAGCAGGATTTCTAAGCTTATGGAAAAAATCCGAAAAATCGTAGAAATTTCTAAAAGTGGATTAAAAATTTCAAGGCGAGGCCAGAATTTATATAGCCAACCAATTTTAGTGTAAAAAGTGCAATTCTCAATGCTGTGAAAAATTCCGTCGATTTTGGAATTTTTTTTTTGTAGGGTGCTTGCCTTATATGTACGTGAGGCCGTTCCAATTAAAATTTTCGAAAAGCCAATGAAAATTTTCAAAAAGTTGAATATTGCATATTATTATATTCAAATTAAATGAACTGCAAAATTGCATACTCAAAAATCTTCTAAAAAAATGTAGCTTTAGAATTCTTAGCCCCTTTTTATGATGACTTTGAAAAATTGGACATACTAAAAACACTGCCTAGAAAGTTAACAATAATCGGTGATTAATATCTCGGTTACTTTTGAGCATCACCTACATTAACCAAGATATGCGTTAGAAATATAAACAATTAAATCAAATATAAAACACAAAAAAGAAAATTATTGTAGGTACATATGAAAAACCCTGTATCTAGTAGTGAAGTGCGGCTTTGTGCGACGTAATTTTTTGTCGGCCAAATACTAATTGTACTAGATATCATGTCTGAGGGTTAATTTGACTAAGTCTGACAGAGAAACATAACAAAATCGAAAAAAATTTTTTGGTAGAAGTTATGGATCCATTTCGGAAACCACCACATCCCCTCATCAGACTTCTTCAAGCGGCCTCAACCGAGAATCGAACTTAAGTCGTTCGATTGGTAGTCCATTGTCTATACCATTGAGCTACCACCGCCGTCAGCTCATTTAAATTCACATAAAATAATTATTAGAATTAAAACGGCCATATAAATACAAACATAAATAACAAAATCAATTTTGAACACAAAAAATAGTGACATTTTTTTTTAAATATCCCAACTTTAAAAGCTTAAAACAATAAACTTAGAAATATTGGAAATCAAGGATATTATTGAAAAGTGTTAATAATTACTTGAAGATTTAGGATCCATCACGACTACTTAAATGAAATGCTTTAAATAATAAATATTGAAGTTGAAACAAGCACTTAAAAATATGTAAAAAAAAAAAACTAAAAAATTAACTTTAGATATGTTAAGTTTCGATCATCTGGGAGCAAGTGCAGAGTATGGGGTCGGGAAAAAGCGATGAGTTATTGTTCCCCAGTCTATTTCTATTTCTTAAATACTTCTGCTTTTTTGTAAAGCTTCGTTACCTGCCGCTATGGTGCAGTGGGTAGAGTGCTCGCTGCTATGCCAGAGGTCTCGGGTTCAAACCCCAGTCCGAGCAAACACCAAAAAAATTAGTAAAAATCCAATTATTGGGTTTTTTAAGAGCAGCGGTCACCTTTCGGCAGTGGGCGGCATAACCTCCGAGAGTATTTCTGCCATGAAAAAGCTTCTCACAAAAAATGCATTCGCCGTTCGGAGCCGGCATAAAACTGTAGGTCCACCCAATTGGTAGGAAAAAACAAAAGGAGCACACCTCGAATTGGGAGAGAAGCTGGGCCATAAAACTCGTCAGAGTTATAATAGCGCCATTGTATTAAATATTATATTCGTTAGATTTATTGAGTTTCCAAAATTTTCATATTTCGTAGTGCAGTGGGTCAATTCCATTGTGACGGGTGTGACCATGATACTCATAATTTTCGCTATAATTTTGAAATGGAAAGCTTGCATTTCAAAAAAAGGCCGTTATTCCCAGGAATGGGAAAGTTAAAAACGGTGGATAGCAGAAATATACTTGAAGGACACCATTTCCGACCAGAGTGGCCATTAGAAAGCTGGGACGGGTGTGACCTTATATATTTGAGCTTAAAAAAAATTCCACTTTGCATATAAATTTTGTAAAACTTTTCACAGAACGCATATAAAAAATTTTGTCCAGCACGTTGTTCAAAGTCTTTTTGATTATATAGCATACTTACTATTTTGAAATTCACGTTTTTCTTGCGAAAACCCTGTTTAAAAAATTGGACGGGTGTGACCTCTCTATGTGACGGGTGTGACCCAGTACCAAAATTCAAAATTTTTGATGAACTAAAAGTTTTTATTGACTTCATTTATAACTCGTAATATGAAAAAAAGTAACATAACATTGTTTGCTCGCTATCATAAAACTCACATTATTCCAAAGGTGTATGTTTTAGGAAAATTTGTTTAAATTCAGATAAATATGAATCGCAAGCATACACAGAGACCGCATCTGCTCTTTTAAAGTTGTGCATTTTTTGAATATTCTTTATTAATTTTACGTTTTCCCACCTTGGGTTCAAGAAATTACTGTCGCGCTCAACATCGTCTTTTGATGCGTAAAAAACGTTGATCTTATTAAGTTTCTTTGTTTCAACCAGACCTGGGTAATATCAAGTACCAGTACGACTTATGACAAGTACATTTTAAAAGAATTGTACTAGTACTAGTACTTGCATTCCCAAATTTTCAAGTACTAGTACAAGTACAAGTACAAAGAATTGAAAACGAATTGAAGTTTTAGCAAATACTTCAAAGTAATTACTTGAAAGAATTGAAAAATCGGCTCAAGTACATTTTTCAATTCTTTTCAAGTACATTCATTTCTTTTTAATTACTTTGAAGTATCTGCTAAAAATTCAATTCTTTTTCAATTCTTTTTACTTGTACTTGTACTAGTACTTGAATATTCTGAAAGTACTTGGTACGGACTCATTACTTCAAGATCAAAATATAAAGTATTTAAGTACGTAATAGTCCAATTACTACTCAGTATTACCCAGGTATGGTTTCAACTAGATATTGGAAACAGTCAACGGGTGTTTTCATAAAATATTCTCTAGCCTTAATGCCCGTACTTAAGGTTCTTTTTACAGCTGCAGCTATTCCATCTACAGCGCCTTTACCATGGTCTGTAGCGAGAAAATTCCAAGTCATTTCTAATCCAAAATCCTCAGGAGCATGGCAAATGTTAAAAATATTGTATCGATTTTTAAACTGAGATGCGCAGTTTTATCTGTTATCATTTTTTTAGCATCCCTCCTTCTTTTATCTCTTATTCTCTCTTTAGCTAGATGCAATTCATATTTTTCTTTGTTTTCTTTAAGCTTCTTCCTCTGTTCGCTCTTTCTGTTTTTCGAATCTATTAAAAAATATATGTATACTTCGCGTTGGGGTGACGGGTGTGACCAAATATTTTTTAGAACTGAATACTAAATTACTGCGATAAATTTTAAGAAAATGTCACTAAGTATTTATCGCGACTACTTTGTTATTATTGGAGAGTGTCAGGTGGTTAAAATGTAAAGTACCAATATAATTAGACTTTTTCAATTTTTTCTGTGACGGGTGTGACCGAAAATTTTAGTATATTAAACACGTCATAAAATTGTTACTATAAAACGTATAATATCGAAACTTCACAGAAATGTAAAACAATGACCTAGTCTCTTCAGAGGTAACGGTTTTTAATAATATTGAGAATGGAAGAGTATAAAAATGTTAAATAAAGAGACACCTTGCAGAGAATGTGAACTGAATATTCAGTATAGACAAAGTTCAAAGTGTTGCCAAACTTATAAAAATTTACGTGAATCCAATTTTTTTTATTCACCCATAAAAATCATCCTCTTGTGCATATTAACAAATTTAATTTAATTAAAAATAAGTGATTTCTAATTTTGCTGGATAGGGCCGTTTTAGGTGGAATTGACCAGTGGCAACTCGTCGTCTACTCGTTACCAAAATTTCTTTCAATATCCACATTGACCGAATTGTTTCTAAATCATTCGCAATGATTGGGTTCATTAGACGTAACTCTGTGCACTTCAAGGATCCTATGGCCTTGAAGTCACTTTTCATCTCTTTGGTAAGAAGCCGCCTTGAGTATTGCTCATTAATATGGAATCCATCCTATGAGGTTCACTCTAATGAAATAGAAAGGGTGCAAAAAATATTTACTAAAATTGCCTTACGCATGCTCCACTGGCCTGATAGCCTCCCATCTTATGTCAGCAGACGTAAATTGCTTGGTCTGCAGGCTCTGCATGATCGTAGAACTTGCTCATCAATCATGTTCGCTTATAACGTAATAAATAATAATATTAATTGCTCTGATTTGTGCGATTTATTTATCGCTTATATTCCACCGCGTGATCTTCGGCATAATAGAATATTTATCGAGGTAAATCATAAAACTAATTATGCTATGAATGAACCAATATCTAGAACTATACGTCAAGCGAATCGATATAGCAGCTTTCTTAATTTTAATACATTACATAAATTTAAGCTCCAATTGTTTGTTAATTTCAACTAGTCTGTAAGAAGCTTTGACTTTTTAGACTGAATAAATAAATAAATAAAAATTAGACATCGGTCTAAGTTGACGACAACGTAATTTTGTCGCTGGACGACGTGGTGCCGCGTCGTCTTTATTATAATTGCTTTCATAAGAACGCATGGGTTTTAATTTTGACAGACTGTCGTTGTCGCAACGTCGTGTCGTTACGCATCGATTCTGTTTTCACCCTAATAAGAGGTCTTGGGTTCAAACCCCAGTCGGGACAAACACCAAACTTTTTTTCTAATTAATTAAAGGGTGATAATAAAAATGTAAGAAGTGCCACAAGTGCATATCAAATTGGTGGGAAAGCCAGCCACTCCCGCAAAATACTAACGTTTACAGTCCCAAGCCATGCTTATTAAAGCAATGTAGTAATGATTGTATATCATTCTACAAAACAAATTGAAAAAAACCAATAATTTCTTATTTTCACCTGGACTTAGCACGTAGATTTCTGAAAAAAAAAAAAAAAATTTTTATGGACTTAGCAAATTTCCATAACACTGCATTACACCATGACTCAATAATAGCTTAAAAAAAAACTAAAAAATACGCTTTAATCTTAAAAATCGTACTAAAAATTGAGAAATAATTTAATTAGAAACAAAATGATGAACGATAATATAAGTATTTAAGGAAAAGCTTCGGGTGCTCAGTATGTCAAAAAATATTTCAAATCGCTGTTTTTTTTTTACTAATATTTTTATTTTGACTTTTTTGAGATTTCATATATCGTACTCTTTAATTTCGCAACTAGGTATATTTTTGTACAAGTTGTACGAATCGAATATTTTCATTTTCAAATATTATTGAGCACCCCCCACGCTTTTCCTTAAATACTTATATTATCGGCAGGGATGGGCATTATTCAAAATTTGATTAATTCAATAACGAAAAAATAAAAATAAATTTTTATTCTTCATTCTCATATCCTTGAATAAAGAATAAATTTTTATTCTTCATTCCGGCGCCCTTGAATAAAGAATAATTTTTTATTCTTTATTCTGATACCCTTGAATAAAGAATAAAAATTTATTCTTCATTCTGATACCCTTGAATAAAAAATAAATTTTTATTCGTCATTTTGGTGCCTTTGAATAAAGAATAATTTTTTATTCTTCATTTTGATACCCTTGAATAAAGAATAAAAATTTATTCTTCATTCTGATACCCTTGAATAAAGAATAATTTTTTATTCTTCATCCGAAATTGGTTGAATAAAAAATAAAATTTTATTATTCATTCAGATAATTTTGAATAAAGAATAAATTTTTATTCACGTTATTCAAATTATTCTTGCAGGTCACACAAGTAAATGATTTTGCGAATATTTTTCTGAATACGAACCAAGTATTTTCCCGAGCCCCAACCGAATATTTCTCCGAATACTTTCCCGAATCCGAACCCAAATACTCAACCGAATATTTTTCTGAATCCGAACCGAATATTTTACCGAATACTTTCCCGAATCCGAACCGAATATTCTCCCAAATTCGAAACCGAATACTTTCCCGAGTTCGAACCGAATACTTTTCCGGGTTCGAACCGAATACTTTTCCGAGTACGAACCGAATACTTTTCCGGGTCCGAACCGAATACTTTTCCGAGTTCGAACCGAATACTTTTCCAAAACCGAACCGAATACTTTTCCGAGTCCGAACCGATTACTGTACCGAGTCCGGGACCCGCTGGCTCTGTAATTAACGAAGTTATGGTAAAAATGAAAATGTCCTTGCATTTGAATAGAACGGCGCCAAATTTCATTAAAAACCGATAACAAGAACATGACAAGAAACTACATACTTCTTTTGCTTATACATACATACATATCGTCGCTGCGCCAACAAATTCAATTATATGTTATTTTCGATTTTTTTATTATATATTTATTTAGCGCTATCCGCTAGCAACATTTCTGCATTTCCCGTTTTCTGATATCCTTCTTTGGTTAGAAGTTATCAAACTATTCCTGCAGGGAAGTAAATTTCCAAACAGCTGATCGTTTGACAGTTGCCAGAAATAGTCAGCAGTGGTCAGCAAAAAATCTAATTAAAATATAATTAAAAGTAATAAAATATATGTATCAAAATGAGTTCAAAGAAATGTGTGAAAATCAAGGATGCATCGTAACGTTAATAGTATCGTTTACCGAAAAAAAAGCAATCATTTCCGTTGAAGCTATTCAGGTTTTTACCGTTTACACAATTATCAAAATAATTTATAGTCGCAAAATAATGATAATGAAATTATCGAAATAATACCATTTCGTTGATTAGCGAAAAGAAATTATCAAAATAATTCATTTCGTTGATTAGCGTTATCTTAACCAAATTTATAACGTTCGTACGGCCGGACAGGACAGGCTTATCGATGACACAATCGTGTGTTGCATTAGGAAGTGTTGTTGCAGTTTCGTATTGGAAGGAATATGCTCGTAATGGGATAGGCTCGTTCGGAACACAATCATACATATGCTATACATGTGTATTAGTAAATGCTGTTGTAGCTTTCTGAATGGAAGGAATTTCAGTAAGCTGCTTTTTGTAATTTAGAGGTTTTACGGCCTAATAGGATAGGCTCTTCGAAGTTCTAATTTTAGTGGCTCTAGCCTTGGTCACAATTTAGCTGGATATCCTTTCTCTTTAACCGCCTGGGGTATTTCTGTTCTAACAGACTTTTAGCCAGTATGTTTGGATGGTTGCCTAGTCTTGTGGCGTAGTTAGTTTGTATATTTCTTACTTCTTCATCAACTGTGTTAATCTTTAGATCCCTGTGTATAGCGGAATTTTTCACGTACCAAGGCGCCCGGCATATTGTTCTTAATATCTTTGTATTCTTTCTAGACTGGATTTGGATGCTGAACCCCAAAGCTGTATTCCATATATCCAGGATGGTTTTATCACGATATGAAATAAAAGTATTTTGTTGTCTAGGCTTAAGTATTGCTGTGTCATCCGCAAATGTTGAAGTAACGAGATTTTCATTAGTGGGCAAGTCACTTGTGAAAATTAAATATAGAATGGGTCCCAAAACACTACCTTGTGGAACTCCGGCGAAGATTGGATAGCTTTCGGTGGTATAACTTTTTTGCCTTACTCGAAACTTTCTCCCCGTTAGAAAGTTTTCTAAAATAAGGCATATATTGTACGGAAGTGTACGTCTTATTTTAACTAATAGTCCTTCTAGCCATACCTTGTCGAAAGATTGTGCTACGTCTAAGAATAGTGCAGTACAATACTTTTTGGTTTCAAAAGCCGACCGTATTTGAGTTACTATTCTATGCACTTGCTCTATCGTACCATGTTTCTCCCTAAACCCGAACTGGTGACTTGGTATAGTCCGGTGTGTGTCTAGGATGGGCTGCATTTTTTTCAGCAACAACTTTTCAAATAGTTTGGAAAATATTGAAATTAAGCTAATTGGCCTGTAAGAGTTTAACAGATTTGGGTTTTTGCCTGGTTTTGGAATCATAATGATTTCGGAAAGTTTCCAAGATTCAGGAAAGCAGTTTAGTCGCAGGAGACTATTGAAAACGTATAGTAATAACTTAGTAGCAACTGGAGGGAGTTGTTTTACCATTTCACCGGTTATTCTGTCGTGTCCAGGTGCCTTATTATTCTGGATGTCGTTACAGATAACATTATTCAGGTCATTTATGTTGAATTGGAGAGAGACTGTTGGTAAGCGAAGGGCATGTTCTGGGAGGAAATTGCTTCCTGGATTAGGAGTAAATACTCTCGAAAGGTGGGCTGCAAATGCGGTTCCTTTTTCTTGGCCACTTCGAGCAAAGTCACCGTTTTCGATTCGAACTGGAGGGTCCTGCAAAACTGGCCTTTTGAAAGTTTTCAGTGACCGCCACAATGAGTAGTCTGTAGAAGATGTGGCTGTCAAAGACTAAATTCTGTTTTGAAAATCTGCTTCTTTTTTATCCTGCAATAGCATCCGGAGCTCTTTCGTGCATTTTTTCAGTTCGTATTTGGAGAGCGTAACCTCTGCCAGTCTTTCCTAATTTGCCTTTTCTTGTGAATGAGATCGGTGATATCGTTTCCTTTGAAATAATTAGGGACACTCCTCTGGGTAGTGTTAGGCTGTGGATGCGTTGATACTTTTGCTGCTACTTGAAGGACATTTGTGAAGTCAGTAACTGCAGCCTCTACTTCGGCTGTTGATTTAAGGCTTGTATTTAAGTTGGTGTGAGAACTGATAAATTTTTTGTACTTGAGCCAGTTTGTAAATTTATTGGTTAAGCTCGAATTCAATTCGTTGAAAGATGGGATTATATCAATAGTTGTAACACAAGGGGAGTGATCAGATGATAGATCGAAAGCCGATTTTATCTTAATTAATTCCCTTTCGATTCCACGAGTTACACCAAAATCTATTAAGTCAGCAGTTTTGCTATCAGTTGGCCAATATGTTGGCTGACCAGTGGAAATAATGTCTAGGCCATTGCTTAAAATTGCTTTGAATAGATTTCGTCCCTTTGGTGTTATCAGTCTGGAACCCCAATATGTATGTTTAGCGTTATAATCACCTGCTGCAAGAAACCTTCGGCCCAACTTGGAAAAGAATTCAGTAAATTTAAATTCTGTTATATTGAAACGGGGAGGACAGTACCGATATTGCAGTTACAGTGTGCCCACCAGCGCTATCTTCTACGTGCACTGATGTTGAGTGTATATAATTCCTGCAATAATCTCCGATTAGATGATGCTTAATCCGTTTTCTAATAAGTATTCCGGTTCCACCTCTAGCTTTACCTTCAGGGTGCTTGGTGTCGTAGAACGCAAAGCCGTCAATACTAAAATTATTAAAGACCGTTAAATGAGTTTCAGAGACTAGCATTATGTCTATCTGCTGTTTTTCTAGAAATATTTGGAGTTCATTCCGGTGTTGGCTTAGGCCGTTAGCATTCCAAAAACCTATATTAAGTGAATTCATGGTCTTGTTAAGATTGCTTGTAATAGGAGATTTTGGTTCCTAATTAAATCTTGCATCATATTTTGCATTGATTTCATATGATCTTGCATCATTTGCACAAAACTGTTTAAGGTTTTTTCCAAGTTTGTAGGTGGAGTGGGAGTCTCCTGCGTTTCAGGCTCCTCTATACCTTTGAGGGCTTGGGAATATGTCCTGAAATGGTTGTGACGAATATTATTATTGACCGTATTTGGATCATTTTGGGGTTTTGGAACTAGTTGAGTCTTTGGGATCAAGGCGGCGCTAGTGGTTTTCTTAGTACCCTTTTCCTTTAAGGAAGTATACACCGAGCAGCCTCTGTAATTTGCAGTGTGATTTTCTCCACAATTGCTACATTTCTTTAATTGCGAGTTGTCTCTTGGTTTCACACAATACTTGGAGGTATGTAAATCCCCACAGATAACGCAAACACTAGGCAAGGTACAGTACCGCTTAGTGTGCCCAAACTCCTGACAGTTGTGGCATTGTACAGGGCCCACGCGTTTGTGTGGTTCTTCCACCACGACGGTGCAGAAGGTACCGTAGGTTGTATATGGGATGTACATCTCCCTTCTTTAAGAGGTGGAACTCGGGTTCTATTTCCACTCGAAACATTGGCTGTGGTATGTTCGATTTGTTTTTTATATTGTGTACATATCGTACTTTAAACCCTTCTTCTTTTAAAGCATTCTCAATTTCAATGGGATTCACGGAACTTTCTATTCCATTTAACGCAACTGATAAGCCGCGGCTACTCTTTAATTGGAATGTATAAAAAGACCTTTTGTTATTTTCAAAATCGTTAGCTACTTTTCGGAAGTATTCCTCGCTGTAAGTTTGGATTTTCACTTCCTGGATATTTCCCTTTTTAAGAGGTACAATATGGAAGTTCTTTTCCCCTATTAATGCTACCAATTTATTCACAAGTATACCAGAACTTGGTTCTCTCAGATAAATTGGTGGAGGTTTGGATTTTTTTTGCGGTACTTCAGGAGTCTTCTCTTCATTTTGGGCAAGGAGACTAAATTTGTTGTTAGCTAGTGCTACATCTTTAGATGGTTCTTTCACCATGGAATTTTTTAAAACCTTATTAGGCTTATCGCTTTTCTCCGGGGACCGCTTTCTTTTTATTATTCTTAATTTCTTGAAATTTCATAAAATAAAAAAATAAAAAATTTATTTCAGAAAAATTTTTTTAAGCTTTTAAGCTTGATGAGGGTCAACAAAGCCTGGTTCGATCTGAATAAAAAAATAGGACGTTATTTCTTATACCACACCTCACCTTTTAGGCAGTGTTTATTGATAGAATTCGAGAAAAAAAATTTGCGGCCAGTCTAGTACATATGTACATATGTAAATATGTATGTATGTACTGTATGCATATTCGTTTGCATTTTAATTTTTATCATAACTTCGTTAATTACAGCTGGTAATCGGTTCGGACCCGGAAAAGTATTCGGTTCGAACTCGGAAAAATATTCGGTTCGAACCCGGAAAAGTATTCGGTTCGAACCCGGAAAAGTATTCGGTTCGAACCCGGAAAAGTATTGGGTTCAGACTCGAAAAAGTATTCGGTTCGGAATCGGGAAAGTATTAGGTTTCGGATTTGGGAGAATATTCGGTTCGGATTCGGGAAAGTATTCGGTTGAGACTCGGGAAAGTATTCGGTTCGGATTCAGAAAAATATTCGGTTGAGTATTTGGCTTCGGATTCGGGAAAGTATTCGGAAAAATATTCGGTTGGGACTCGGGAAAATACTTGGTTCGTATTCAGAAAAATATTCGCAAAATCATTTACTTGTGTGACCTGCAAGAATAATTTGAATAACGTGAATAAAAATTTATTCTTTATTCAAAATTATCTGAATGAAAAATAAAATTTTATTTTTTATTCAACCAATTTCGGATGAAGAATAAAAAATTATTCTTTATTCAAGGGCATCAGAATGAAGAATAAATTTTTATTCTTTATTCAAGGGTATCAAAATGAAGAATAAAAAATTATTCTTTATTCAAGGGTATCAGAAAAAAATTATTCTTTATTCAAGGGCGCCGGAATGAAGAATAAAAATTTATTCTTTATTCAAGGATATGAGAATGAAGAATAAAAATTTATTTTTTATTTGAATAAAAATTTATTCAAAACCGCCCATCCCTGATTATCGGTTATCATTTTGTTTCTAATTAAATTATTTCTCAATTTTTAGTACGATTTTTAGGATTAAAGTGTGTTTTTTAGTTTTTTTAAGCTATTATTTATTTTTAACTTTTTAGTTAAATTTTTCATTAAAGGATGTTTTATGATCTCCGAAATAGATCTACATACATATGTATGTATGTATTTATAACTTCTACCAAAAATATTATTTTTTCACATAAATTTTTTCTTGTAAAAAAAACATTGGTCATAAGAGGTCAAAAATGAAGCCTAAACGAAAAAATATCAACAAATATGTACTATGTGTATCGAAGTAAAACTATTTTTTAATCGGAGATATGCTCTTCTTTATTTGCCTGTGCATATTCACAATGAACAGTCAGTGCTCCAAAATATTCTCATTGTCCTATAATCACTTCCATATTTTCTTTTATACCAAAAATAGTAAACAATTTCTTGAAAATAAAAATAGCCAAACACGTGTGACAGCGACAAAATAACCTATTTTGGTAATTACCAAGTTCGGCAACCGTGATATAAGTGCTATAAATAGAATTTGAACAAACATAAATAATAGCTTAAAAAACTAAAAAACACGCTTTAATCTTAAAAATCGTACTAAAAATTGAGAAATAATTTAATTAGAAACAAAATGATGAACGAAAATATAAGAATTTAAGGAAAAGCGTCGGGTGGTGCTCAGTATGTCAAAAAATATTTAAGATCGCTGTTTTTAACTAATATTTTTATTTTGACTTTTTTGAGATTTCATATATCGTACTCTTTAATTTCGCAACTAGGTATATTTTTGTACTAGTTGTACGAATCGAATATTTTCATGTTCAAATATTATTGAGCACCCCCACGCTTTTCCTTAAATACTTATATTTTCGTTCATCATTTTGTTTCTAATTAAATTATTTCTCAATTTTTAGTACGATTTTTAAGATTAAAGCGTGTTTTTTAGTTTTTTTAAGCTATTATTTATTTTTAACTTTTTAGTGAAAATTTTCATTAAAGGATGTTTTATGCGGACGCAAGAATAAAAGTAAAAAGAAGTCTGATGAAGGGATGTGGTGATCTCCGAAATAGATCTACATACATATGTATTTATAACTTCTACCAAAAATATTAATTTTTCACATACATTTTTTCCTTATAAAAAAAAAAAACATTGTACATAAGAGCTCAAAAATGAAGCCTAAACGAAAAAATATCAACTAATATGTACTATGTGTATCGAAGCAAAACTATTTCAGTTTTTAATCGGAGATATGCTCTTCTTTATTTGCCTGTGCATATTCACAATGAACAGTCAGCGCTCCAAAATATTCTCATTGTCCTATAATCACTTCCATATTTTTCTTGTATACCAAAAATAGTAAACAACTTCTTGAAAACAAAAATTGCCAAACAGATGTGAAAGTTACCAAGAAACCAACAGCGAGGAAAATAACCTATTTTGGTAATTACCAAGTTCGGCAACCGTGCTATAAATAGAATTTGAACCAGCTACTTTTAGCTACTTTTGCTGCATTTGCTTTTGCTAATGAAAAGTAAATTAGCAAACTCGGCCAGCCGAGTAAAAAACGAGAACACGATTCATTCGCTTCAGTTTTCAGCTGAGCCGTGTTTGCTTGTATAGTTAAGCAAAAGCAAAGCAACGCGATTTGGGGGATTTCATTTACTTCCAGCAATTAGTTGTCTTTGCATTTTTTCTGCTTTTGCTTATTGCATCTTGTTAACATTACCAGAGTTGAGTGATGGTGAATTACAGATTTGAGAGAAAAGTTGAAAAAATTAGCAGCGCGCTGTAGAATGGAATGTTACTTTACATTTGTGCACATCTGCTGATATTCTTAGTTTTATTCACATACACCGATTTCACCAATGCACCAAATTCCTAAAACAGCAAAGTAATTTTAAAATTTTCTTATCGAATTTCAATTATAAATAACTTTAAGAATTAAAAAAAATCAATTTGAATTAGTTTCAATTTGACTTTTCTGGGACTAGAACCTGCGCCTCTATGTGCATATCTTTCTGTATTAAAAAATTATAATTCAATAGATGCTTTTGTGTACATAACAATTTTTTTATATGTTTGGGGGACAGTAGGATTTTCGTTGATCAGTCATCAGAGTCTAGCAGCTGCTGTGCCCCGATACACCAAGATGAATGGTGAGGGTTTTGAAGCAGCCACCAATTTATTGTTGCTCAATAGATGTACATATGTATGTACATACATATGTACATATGTATTGATGCATCATCTATTTGTTCAGAGAGGGTGACAATTAAATTTCATTGGCATAGATATAGAGATGGTTGATCGTTGCTCATCAACGAGGTTGATGGGTTGGCCATCAACAAGATGAAATGGACAACAAAATGTTTTTACATTTTCAAAATTTCGAAAATTTTAAAATAATTAAAAAATCGATGTGGAAATTGTAAAAATACTCACCGGTTGTAGCAAACTGATGCATTGTTGTATGGTTTTTAATACAGAAAATGCATTGATGCGCAGGTTCGAGTCCCAGTAAAGTCAAATTGAAATTAATTTTAATTGATTTTTTTTTAATTTTTAATTTATTTATAATTCAAATTCGATAAGAAAGTAGTTAAAACACCAGCGGTTTTGGGAAATTAGTGCATCGATGGAATTGGTGTATGGGAGGAATAATGAGCCATATCAGCAGATGTGCAGAAATTTAATATAACATTCCTTTCTACAGACGAACTCGCTCTACTTCTGTTATTTTAACAGCCAGCTGTGTTGAATTAAAATTTTTTATTCACCAGATGCACTAACAGAATTTTGTTGGGTCTCTGGCTTCCACGATTATTCGTAGTTGCAACTTCTCTGTTCATCTACGTTCTCTGTTATTGGCTTGCATACGATAGTGAATTGAATGAAATTCATAGAGGCTATTTTGAAGAGAGGTAACATAAAAGCCACAATGAAGCATAGAGTATAATTTTGAATCTCATTATATGATGTCGTTGGGTTGAATCCCATGTTGATGTCACGTTTTTCGAATCCGGAGGTGAATAGAAATAATAGATGAGAGAACACAATAAAAGTAAAGTGAATGTTTCAAAAAAATAATAATTGAGTTAAACGTTTGCAACTTTTAGAATGGGATGAATACATACACACATACATACATACATACAGGTGAAGCTAATAAAAGCGTGTTAAAAAAACACAAAACCAGTTCTTGCTTTGGATACGTATGTATGTATGTGCATGCGGTTGTTTTCATTATATTTGCAAATACAACAACAACAAAACAGAAAGCTTGTTATTTATTGGCTTGCATACGTGAGTGAATTCGAAATTCATAGAGGCTATTTCGAAGAACGGTAACTTAAAAGCCCCAATTAAGCATGGAATATAATGTTGAATGTCCCACTATATATGATGCCGTTGGGCTGAATCTCATGTTGATGTCATGTTTCGAATCCGGAAGAGAATAGAAATAATGGAGGAGTGAACACAATAAAAGTAAAGTGAATGTTTGAAAAATATAATAATTTAGTTAAACGTTGCAACTTTTGGATGGGATGAAGTTACGTACATACATACATACATACAAGTGAAGCTAATAAAAGCGTGTTAAAAACAGACATTACGGTAACTTCTTTTTGGCAGACTATATATTTTTAGTTGTGCCATCTTACTGCAATAAAATCTCAGTTTTAATAAAAATCGGACTTAGCACATTTGCTCATGAAGCCAACGATTTACTTTTGATCGAAAAAATATAAATCGAAGAATAATGATTACAAGCTGATTTAAATTATTTCGCTTATAATGATTACCGTCCCTGGTTAATGTTAAGAATAAAACATAGAAGCAAAAGTGGTAAAATCCATCCGCTTAAAAGAGCATCTTGTAGTTAGCCGTAGATGTACACATCTATTCCGGTTTACGATCCACTTTCATCGGAGGTGAATCGGATCAAATGGCATTCTGCAATTCGATTGACGTCCGATGAACGTCAGATTTTTTCGAAGTTCGGAAATCGGCATTCTGGTTCACGATGGATCGGATTTTTGACAGTTTATCGGAGCGATTCTTTCCGTCAGCTTTTGTGTGTCGGAGGCAATAGAAATTTTGATTATTTTTGGAAATATTACCAATTTAATGTAATTAAACTATGATTTTCAAATTTATGCAACATTATTATACAAAACGGGCTTGGTTTAGCTATGCTTCAGGCCTTTTCTTTGCAAAATAAGTGAACAAAAGGAATCTGCTTTAGTACAATAGACTGAATAGAGGAAAATAAGTACAAGGAGTTTCAATGTATTGAACTTTTATTTAATAATAAAATTTATTATCCTTTTTAGCAATATTTATATATTATTGTTTAATAAAAGCT
The DNA here is from genome assembly GCA_960531455.1 of Urophora cardui. Lineage (NCBI taxonomy): Eukaryota > Metazoa > Arthropoda > Insecta > Diptera > Tephritidae > Urophora > Urophora cardui. The sequence continues at coordinate 85,719,152 of OY482670.1, read as the reverse complement.
TCTGAAAATAATTTTAATTGTGTATTATTACTACGATCATGTAAGATGAGTGGGTAGCGCAACTCGGGCATAATTTCTGTGCCAAGATGTACTCCTTTAAGCATTTTTTCCTGACTGTGTCTTTTTAAAGATTTAAAATATCGCCTTGCAACATGAATTACAAACATTTGCACGAGAAACTAACAAATCGAAGAAACGTGCTCACTTTCTATATCCGTTCATGCTCAACGCGTCCTGGCGAGTCACAAAATTCCTGCTACACGATATGTACATATTCATGATTTGATTGATCGCAACCTGGATCTCAAATTTGCTTTTGTTTTGCGATCCATAAAAACTTGTTGATATGCGACCAGTGTGGAGCGTCATCCATGCACTGCATCAGTATAACATATCACTATAAATAGTGTAAAACAAACCAACTGCAAGAGGTTTTCACATGAAACTTTGTTGGAATAAGCTGTAAATGTTATTTTCACTAAAGTTGGCATTTTCATTGCCCTTGAGTTCATGGAGTCCAGTTTTTTTCATTATTTTTAAATTACTAATAGTTAAAGTGGGAATCGCAATAATGTACCACTGGTGTTAAGGGAAAATTTGTATATAATGAACCACGATCCTATAGCAGATCATAAAAAAGTCGCTACCGCGGACGATTATAGCGCAAGAGATATTCCTTGTTAAAGCAATGTGTGTGTAGAAGACTTCTTTGTGTCACCGGCCTTTGGGCGCGCTTTAAAAAAACCTCAGCCGGCAGAATTCTCCTTTTGGAGAACTTTAATATTATAATTTAATAATAGTTGAAAGCGTTAAAAGTAGATGAATTATCTTCCAAAGAATATTTCCTGAAAGTTTCACTGAATTCGCAGTAGTTTGTAAATAAATAAAATTGGTTCATTCTATCCAAGCTTAGCCGGTGTTAATTTCCGAATTACAAGGTATTATCGCATGAAACTTGGTGACAATATTCTATAAATGCCGTTTTCATATATGTATGTTGGCACTTTTTTTTATAATAGAAAGCAATATTTTAAAAAATTGAATTAAAATTAATGTCCAAATTCCTTTGTTCTTCCATTTATTTTTCCACTAAATTAGCTGCTGCAGCAATGGAATCCATTTTTTAACCATTTAATATATTCTTTCTGAAAATTTAATCTAAAACTTACTGAAAATATAAATTTGCTGTCAAAAATACAAATGTGCTGTCAAATAATACATATTATTTCGCATAAACGCTATCTAACACTGATTCGAACATAGTTTAACACTTAACAACACTTATGTTCGAAACGTCGTAAACCAGAATACCAATTTTCGTTTTGTCGTAGCAGTCAGCGTCGCCGCGATCGGAGTTCCGAGGGATTGTAGAATAGCTGTGGTAATCTATTTCAAATTATAAGTTTGTTTACATTTTCCAAAAAAAAAAAAAATTATTGAGTTAAATCCCTATTGAATAAAACATGCACGATGTGATGCATTATTTATCCTTGCTTTACCGACAGTTGGGGCGAGACTTCAACAAAAAAGCTATCATTTGAGTTGCCGGCTAATGCACTATAAATAATGAATCTTTGGAGACCCTGTAAATTTCACTCCACAAAAAAAAATGCTAGATATTACCGTGTCTCTTCTTTAACCACATTCGATAACAGTATTTTTTTCTCATTCGCGAAATGGACTGACTGTTTTTCTAATTCTTCCTCCATACGTAATGATTTTTTACTTTCCTCCTCGAGACCGTCGGCTATCGTGTCTGACCGTTGCTTCTCTTCAGCCAATATCTGCGCCAAATCTTCAGACCGTTTACCTACATTAGTTTTCAAACATTTAGAATAGCAGTTGGTAAAATTTATTTTCAAAAAACTGGCCGCTACTTACCTTCTTCGATATATTTCATTAGTATCTTTTTTCGTTCAGCTATGAGCAGTAGAACAATTTGTTTTTGACGGTTACGCTCATAGTCTAAAGTTTCTTGTATCTTTTTCATTTCCTTTTCCAATTTCTTAAATTGAAAGCGTTCCTCTTCTAGCTCTTGCCTCAACATTGTCCTCTCTAACTCTAAACCGTAAGTAATATCATCGCCTTGAGCAGTGTCATGTTCGTGTTTTCGTTTTTCTTCCTCCAATTCTTGTAACATTTTTTGATTATTCTCTAATGATTCTGTTAGTATATTTACCATACGCAAATGAGTGGCCCTCTGCTTGCTAACCATTTGATATTGTTGTTCCATTTGTTGTTCAATTATTTGACGAACTTCCAATTCAGCTTGTGCCACTTGAGTGGATGACTCTCGAGATATCATATTACCACCAAGGGCTATTTTATCCCGAAATATAGCGGCATAGGGATCATTCGGTTGTAATCTCTTAGTTCGAAGTTGACATATATATTGCTTGACCCGTTCGTTTCGTAGTGCGGCTATTACAACATCACGCGCCTGTAGTTCACCCTCTAGGAAGTAAAGCATCTTCACAAGTTCGCTATGGGGTATTTCTGTTCTTCCAAGCGTATGTACAGGCTTTTGGCCTATACCCGGCTTCATGGTTTGAAATTCAAGAGAATCACTTGCGGTTGCATTGGTGTAATCGCCACCACTTACATCTGCTAAGCCATTATCAGCGAGTTTATCAATAAACCGCGCTGTACCGCAGTTCTGCGATGTAAATGGATCGGAAGAATTCTGCTCCATATTTTAATATATTTAAATTGTTTACATGAGTATATTAGTCAATTTTCCATAATACATCAATTTTGATTATTCAAACTTATTAAATTAGTTGGTTTGTATTTCTTCAACCCTGATTCTCAAGATATTATATAAGTTGTTTAGTGCACTCACTCTACTTTGAATTAAAAGCATTAAATTAGATAAATTAATATTGACTAACATAAAATTTACGTTTTATACAATACCTTGTATTTTTAATTCCTGTGTAAGTACCCATTGCAGTGATGCCAATTTCTAGGAACAAAAATCCCTACAGCCAGCCCAAAAAATCGCTACTTTTCTACGCAAACATACACAGCTATTCTACAATCCCTCAGAACTCCGATCGCGGCGACTCCGACTGCAACGACTAAACGAAAATTGGTATTCTGGTTTACGACGTTTCGAACTTAAGTGTTGTAAAGTGTTAAACTATGTTCGAATCAGTGTTAGGTAGCGTTTATGCGAAATAATATGTATTATTTGACAGCACATTTGTATTTTTGACAGCAAATTTATATTTTCAGTAAGTTTTAAATTAAATTTTCAGAAAGAATATATTAAATGGTTAAAAAATGGATTCCATTGCTGCAACAGCTTATTTAGTGGAAAAATAAATGGAAGAACAAAGGAATTTGGACATTAATTTTAATTCAATTTTTTAAAATATTGCTTTCTATTATAAAAAAAAAAAGTGACAACATATATGAAAACGGCATTTATATAATACTGTCACCAAGTTTCATGCGATAATACCTTGTAATTCGGAAATTAACACCGGCTAAGCTTGGATAGAATGAACCAATTTTATTTATTTACAAACTACTGCGTATATTTCAGGAAATATTCTTTGGATGATAATTCATCTACCTTCAACGCTTTCAACTATTATTAAATTATAATATTAAAGTTCTCCAAAAGGAGAATTCTGCCGGCTGAGGATTTTTTAAAGCGCGCCCAAAGGCCGGTGACACAAAGAAGTCTTCTACACACACATTGATTTAACAAGGAATATCTCTTGCGCTATAATCGTTCGCAGGAGCGACTTTTTTATGATCTGTGATAGGATCGTGGTTCATTATATACAAATTTTCCTTTAACACCAGTGGTACATTATTGCGATTCCCACTTTAACTATTAGTAATTTAAAAATAATGAAAAAAACTGGACTCCATGAACTCAAGGGCAATGAAAATGCCAACTTTAGTGAAAATAACATTTACAGCTTATTCCAACAAAGTTTCATGCGAAAACCTCTTGCAGTTGGTTTGTTTTACACTATGTATTTATAGTAATATGTTATATTGATGCAATCCATGGATGACGCTCCACACTGGTCGCATATCAACAAGTTTTTATGGATCGCAAAACATAAAAGCAAATTTGAGATCCAGGTTGCGATCAATCAAGTCATGAATATGTACATATCGTGTAGCAGGAATTTTGTGACTCGGCAGGACGCGTTGAGCATGAACGGATATAGAAAGTGAGCACGTTTCTTCGATTTGTTAGTTTCTCGTGCAAATGTTTGTAAATCATGTTGCAAGGCGATATTTTAAATCTTTAAAAAGACACAGTCAGGCAAAAATGCTTAAAGGAGTACATCTTGGCACAGAAATTATGCCCGACTTGCGCTACCCACTCATATTACATGATCGTAGTAATAATACACAATTAAAATTATTTTCAGAAGCTTTTATTAAACAATAATATATAAATATTGCTAAAAAGGATAATAAATTTTATTATTAAATAAAAGTTCAATACATTGCAACTCCTTGTACTTATTTCCCTCTATTCAGTCTATTGTACTAAAGCAGATTCCTTTCGTTCACTTATTTTGCAAAGAAAAGGCCAGTAGCATAGCTAAACCAAGCCCGTTTTGTATAATAATGTTGCATAAATTTAAAAATCATAGTTTAATAACATTAAATTGGTAATATTTACAAAAATAATCAAAATTTCTATTGCCTCCGACACACAAAAGCTGACGGAAAGAATCGCTCCGATAAACTGTCAAAAATCCGATCCATCGTGAACCAGAATGCCGATTTCCGAACTTCGAAAAAATCTGACGTTCATCGGACGTCAATCGAAAAACAGAATGCCATTTGATCCGATTAACCTCCGATGAAAGTGGATCGTAAACCGGAATAGATGTGATAATTTTTCCCTACAAATTACCCTACAATTGAGTTGGGAAACTATCGACAGTGCTACCATCGATAGTTTTTGATAGTGTGGCGAATATAATCGGTTCCACTCTCACAATACTAAATGACTGAACACATCTCTAAAGAAACTGCCAGAACTAGAAGAAGAGACCAGATAACTTCCAGTGTTGCCAGAATTTTCCAGATTGCGGTTGACAGACTACACTGCTCTACAGCCAAAAAATACTCTGAACGCGACCATCCTATTTATATGTAAAATCGGTCGCTGATTCCGAAAATCGGGCTCATTTTTAATTCTATGGGAAGGTTTTTGAGATATCGGCAATTTACCGTTATTTGGCCAATGGCTCCACTTAATCCTGTATACCTCTTTAACGCAGTGAGCTATCTTCCTTGGAGTGACACTCAACGAAAGAAAATTAAATTTCCTTTTCATCGCTGCTACAACATTTTTCTGTAACTCTTATAGTTTCTGAAATATTGACGATTCAATTTGAATTTTTTCGATTTTTTACGATTTTTTGAAGAAAAAATTGACTTTGTCAGGCAATATCTTTTAAACCAATGTCTTCACCTTCGGTTTTACTCCTTTACGTGAAGCTCCATTCTATTGGGAAAAAGATAAGCTATCAACGAAGAAAATCCATGGTAAAATAGAAAAGTTATAGGCGATCAAGTAAATACATCCAAGTCGCGCAATGCCTCTGCACGGGTATATTCTATGCATGTTATACCAATACCTACACATCTGCAGTAGCAGCACATTGGCAGCGCAGTAGATAAAAGCCCATTTACGGGTATAACATGCATAGAATATACCCGTGCAGAGGCATTGCGCGACTTGGATGTATTTACTTGATCGCCTATAACTTTTCCATTTTACCATGGATTTTCTTCGTTGATAGCTTATATTTTTCCCAATAGAATGGAGCTTCATGTAAAGGAGTAAAACCGAAGGTGAAGACATTGGTTTAAAAGATATTGCCTGACAAATTCAATTTTTTCTTCAAAAAATCGTAAAAAATCGAAAAAATTCAAATTGAATCGTCAATATTTCAGAAACTATAAGAGCTACAGAAAAATGTTATAGCAGCGATGAAAAGGAAATTTAATTTTCTTTCGTTGAGTGTCACTCCAAGGAAGATAGCTCACTGCGTTAAAAAGGTATACAGGATTAAGTGGAGCCAGTGGCCAAATAACGGTAAATTGCCGATATCTCAAAAACCTTCCCATAGAATTAAAAATGAGCCCGATTTTCGGAATCAGCGACCGATTTTACATATAGATAGGATGGTCACGTCCAAAGTACAGACAAAAAATTTCAATTTGTGATCCAGTGCTATATAAGGCGGCGAGCAGGCGCTCCGCAGTCAGTCGTAATTTAACCGTAGAAGTGTTAACATCAAGTCAAGTAAAACAAGTGTAGACTTTTTAGTCGTGAAATAAAGCAGTGTGAATTAAGAAGTAAATAAAGACTTTTATTTAACAATTTAGTGATACGAACCTGATAGAAATAATCGAGCTATCGACAAATACGTAACAATTGGTGTCAGAATTGGAATTGTTAAATAAATTCCAGGATCAAGGATAACGAAGCAAGGATAACGAAACAAGGATAACGAGACAAGGATAACGAAATAAGGATAATGGCAAAGCTAAACGAACTTAAAATCCAAGAGCTTAAAAGGGAGTTAGAAAAGAGAAAACTGAGCACAACCGGCAATAAAATTGAACTACAGGCAAGGTTACAAGAAGCTATGGAAGCCAATAACATTGATGTAGATGAGTTTGATTTCAACGATGATGTAGAAGAGGTCCACAAGGAAGAAACTCAGAAGGAAGAGGCTCCAAAGTCAGTTGCAAACGTAGACATGAACTCGATATTGGCTGTACTGACACAAATGTCGGCAAAAATGGAAGAACAACAGGCACCGATAACGTCCAAAATGGAATTGCAACAGTCAGTACTTTCATCACAGGTATCCGGCATTGCGGCTCAGTTGGAGGCACAAGAAGAACGCATGTCCTTACAATTCAAGGCGCAGGATGCAAAAATTATACAAGTTAAGGAAGTCCTTGAAGAAAGACAAGAAAAATTAGAGGACGATGTAAAAGCATTGAAAGCCCGTCTTCAGGATATTCAACTAAGAGCGCTTTCACATTACTCGGTGCGGTATCGGATCGACATTTTTGGTTTTTGCCGAAAGTATACCGAAACCTTACCGACCACATGTATTTCAATTGGCACTTTCACATTAGTGTTGCATACATGAAATCGGAGCGGATTAAATTCGGTATACCGCAACGCGGTAAGACCGGTCAGTAAAATTTGAGGAATTACTGCATACATTTTTGCGGCGTGATAAAAGAAGAAGAACAAAGTCAGTAAAAAACTCGTTTCGGCTATAAATGTAGCAAGTTATAATGTCTTCGTTTTCGCTAGAAGACATTATTGTTATCATTGAGTGATTTGTTGAAGTTAAAAATTTTGTTTTGCAAATTTCGATGTTTGTTTTCCTATTTTCTGCCGATTACGCACCGAAAGTATTCCCACAAGTGTGAAAAACACAGCAACGCGGAATCGTTTCGGTAAGCTGAAAATACCGAGCAAAAAATGTCGATCCGATGTCGTGCCGAGTAATGTGAAAAGGCCCTAAGTCGTCCAGTCGCTTCAACTGCTACACAGAAGATAAAACCTCCGTCGTTTGGTGGAAGTGGTCCATTTCAAGTATTCAAGCTACAATTTGAGAAAACGGCAGTTGTAAATAATTGGAGTGCGGAGGACAAAGTCGCTGCCCTGTTCGTAGCATTGTAAGGACCTGCAGCAGAAATATTACAGACTGTTAGCGAGGGCGAAAGAAACAGCTATGACGCAATTATGGGTGCCGTTGAAAGACGTTATGGTAGCGAGCACAGGAAGCAGATATATCAAATGGAGTTGCAGAATCGCTTCCAGAAACCAAATGAGACGTTACAAGAATTTTCTTCTGAGATTGAGAGGCTAGCTCATTTGGCAAACGCAGGAGCACCTCAAGAATTCATCGAAAGAATGAAAATTCAAAGCTTCATCAATGGAATACGAGATATTGAAACGAAGCGGGCTACCTATGCAAATCCAAAAGAAACTTTCGCTGAAACGGTCTCATATGCCTTGACACAGGAAACAGCATCTCTATTGAGCAAGCCCACTTACAAGGCTCATCGGGTGGAAGTATATGCGTCAGACTTGCTAACTAAGATATTGGAGGTGTTGAATGAATTGCAGAAAAAGAGGAATGGAGCTGTGAGATGCTTCAAGTGCAGGAAAACAGGACACATAGCACGTCATTGTAGCAAGGGCTCCAGTAATTTCAGCACTATGGACGAGCGAAAGCGCAAGGCTGACGGGCATGAGCAGATGTCCAAATCAATAGATCGCCAAAAAGGGACCATACAAGGAAATACTGATGCAATATTGCGAAAACCATGTAACCTCGAACGAAAGAATTCCTCCAGAGCTGAGCGGAAGGAAGTCATCGTAAATGTTCGGCGAATGATAATAACATCCACAGACGAATGGGATGCGGAACAGCTAAGGAAGTGTCAGCTTGAAGATCCAGATCTGGCACGTGTAATGATCGGTTTGGAGCAAAATGAACGACCATCAAAAGAAGAGATGTCATCAGAGAGTCCTGTTGCCAAATCATATTGGGCACAGTGGAATAGTTTGCAATTGGTAAATGGTTGCCTACATCGTGTTTGGGAGAGTGAAGATGGCCAAAGTTCTAAAACATTGATAGTTGTTCCAAGGAAAAGAATACCGGATGTGCTAAATGAACTACACAATGGTCCAAGTGGAGGTCATCTTGGAGTAACAAAGACGGTAGAGAAAATCAAGAAGAGGTTTTATTGGGTCGGATGCCGTCAGACAGTTGTTGAGTGGATTGCGAACTGCGATGTATGCATAAAGGCTAAGGGTCCCAAATCCAGGAGTCATGGGCTGATGAAACAATACAACTCAGGAGCACCATTTGAGAGAATTGCCATGGATGTAGCTGGGCCATTTCCTACTAGCAAACTTGGAAACAAATATGTACTGGTGGTAATGGATTACTTCAGCAAATGGCCGGAGGTGTACCCGATTCCAAATCAAGAAGCAGAAACTATAGCCGAAGTATTCACCAACAATTGGATGGCGAGATATGGTGCACCTATAGAGCTACATTCTGACCAAGGTAGGAACTTCGAATCAGTAGTGTTTCAGGAGATGTGCAAGACACTGGGTATTAGGAAAACCCGAACAACTGCGTTGCATCCACAATCAGACGGCATGGTAGAAAGATTTAACAGAACATTAGAGGAACATTTACGAAAGGTGGTGGACAAGTTCCAGAGAGATTGGGACACTCATATTCCTCTGTTCCTGATGGCATATCGATCGGCCGTACACGATACAACAGGTCAGACTCCTGCAAAAGTAATCTTTGGTAGTGATCTTCGACTGCCAGCTGACTTGAAATTTGGGATAAATGCCGATACGGGAATAAATGCCAGACAGTCTAACAACGTTCTGGAAGAGGAAATGAGAGAAATACATGAACTTGTAAGACAACGAACAAAGATCATGAGTGACAAGATGAAGGCCAGATACGACAAGGCGATGAACTCAGAAGGTTTTGTTGAGGGAGATCTAGTTTTGCTATACAACCCGCAGCGAAAGAAAGGTTTGTCCCCGAAATTGCAGTGTACTTGGGAAGGGCCATACAAAGTGATTAAACGGCTCAACGATGTTGTGTATCGCATACAAACGATTGGAAGACCGAGGAATAAAATGAAGGTGGTTCATCTGGAAAGGCTAGCAGCATTTGGAACGAGTAATGTGTCAGATCGGGACGATCAGACTTAGGTGGAGGGCAGTGTGGCGAATATAATCGGTTCCACTCTCACATCACTAAATGACTGAACACATCTCTAAAGAAACTGCCAGAACTAGAAGAAGAGACCAGATAATTTCCAGTGTTGCCAGAATTTTCCAGATTGCGTTTGACAGACTATATAAGGCGGCGAGCAGGCGCTCCGCAGTCAGTCGTAATTTAACCGTAGAAGTGTTAACATCAAGTCAAGTAAAACAAGTGTAGACTGTCGTGAAATAAAGCGGTGTGAATTAAGAAGTAAATAAAGACTTTTATTTAACAATTTAGTGATACGAACCCGATAGAAATAATCGAGCTATCGACAAATACGTAACAATAGTTTTCAAAAAACTATTGATAGTTTTCGATAGTCTTCAAAAAATAAACCATCGATAGTACTATCGATAGAACTATCGCCGAAAATTTGAAAAATTCAAGAAAACATCAAAATCTCAATCTCTTACATTCAGTCCAGTATATTTTAGTACACGGAAGTGAACGTTTGAAGTCGAAACAAAAAAAAATCTTCAAAGCCTTCTATAATGTCCTTTCTATTATTTTGTACATAGACGAATATAAAACCTTAGAGCGCTTTCACATTACTCGATGCGGAATCGGATCGACATTTTTGATTTTTACCGAATGTATACCGAAACCTTACCAACCACATGTATTTCAATTGGCACTTTCACATTAGTGTTGCATACATGAAATCGGAGCGGATTAATTTCGGTATACCGCAACGCGTTAAGACCGGTCAGTAAAATTTTAGGAATTACTGCATACATTTTTGCGGCGTAGTAAAAGAAGAAGAACAAAGTCAGTAAAAAACTCGTTTCGGCTATAAATGTAGCAAGTTATAATGTCTTCGTCTTCGCTAGAAACATTATTGTTATTATTGAGTGATTTGTTGAAGTTAAAAATTTTGTTTTGCAAATTTCGATGTTTGTTTTCCTATTTTCTGCCGATTACGCACCGAAAGTATTCCCACAAGTGTGAAAAACACAGCAACGCGCAATCGTTTCGGTAAGCTGAAAATACCGAGCAAAAAATGTCGATCCGATGTCGTACCGAGTAATGTGAAAAGGCCCTTAACAGAATCTGAAATAGTAATGTGCAATATGGAGATGTAAAAGTTGTAAAACTATCGATAGTACACATTAATATCGATAGTTTTGAAAAAGCCATCGATGGTCTTCGATAGTGTTCAAAGAAATAAAATATCGATACTATCGATAGTGCCATCGATAGTTTTCCAACTCCACCCTACACTGTATTTTCTCTACATTGACATAATAGGGCCCACTAACCATCCAATTTATCGTAAGACTTGGGCTCATTGTACAACAAATCGTCATGGTTGGTTGGTTGGTTAGAGTGGCGAGTCCCACAGACTCCAATTAGCGCCGGAGCGCCGTTTTGATACCACGACTCGTGACAAAAGAACCAAAAACCAGAAGAATAGCGTAAACATGGATATCACCTCGGAGATCAAGGCGGGTCCTACGCCCTATATCCATCCTGTTGTGTTCAGATATCTAAGAAGCCCCTCAGGCCTGATGTCCTTGAGTTCAGATAGGTCGTCGAAAAAGGGTTTTCCAAGGAATTTCAATCTGCCTAGGCAGTGCGAAGGACATTCGCATAGCAGGTGCTTCACCGTCTCCTCCGTTCCAGGAAGATTACAGCTGCGACACTGAGTGTTGTGATCCAATCGCAATCGGGCCGCGTGATTACCAATAGCCCAATGCCCCGTGAATACCGCAGTTAAGCGGGAAATGTCCCTCCTGTCCATTTTTAACATGGCTGAGGATCGTATCTCATTGTAAGAAGGCCAAAGACTTCTGCAGACCCTGCAGGGTAAAATTTTAGACGTCGATACCCCGGCTAGAAAAAAACGGGTTTGTTAGGGGGGTAGGGGGGCGGAGGGGATCACAAAACTGAAGACCCCACCCTCCGGAGGCCTATGGTTCCCGAGATATACGTCGTTAAAGTTCCGATATTTCCCATATAAATTTCACCGAACACTCGCCAGGATTGCCGTTGGGTGTTGTGTTGAGTGTTGCCGTTTGGGGGAAAAATGGTGTAACACCAAATTTAAATAAAAATTATCAAAAACTTTTCTGCGTTGGCGGCCTTCGGCCGCGCTTATTTAAAATAACCCTGGGCTACGCCACCAAAGTCCGGACATACTGCCCAACCGTGGCTACCGCCACGGTGATGTCCTTCTGCGTAGTACACCGCGCGATTTGTTATTAAATTTTGGTATTTTTAAATAAAAATTATCAAAAACTTTTCTGCGTTGGCGGCCTTTGGCCGCGCTTATTTAAAATAACCCTGGGCTACGCCACCAAAGTCCGGCCATACTGCCCAACCGTGGCTACCGCCACGGTGATGTCCTTCTGCGTAGTACACCGCGCGATTTGTTATTAAAAATTTTCATATTTACGTGCCTTTTTCTTACTTACCTCCTTATTATGGATTGTCATACGATAGCTATCGGCCGCTTGCAAGCGTATCGTATAAAATGAGTTTCCATATTATGAATTCCACACGCCCGCTAGGTGCACTATCGTGAATGACATTTGTTTAGGGTTCAATTAATTATGCGTTAACCTTATTTCCATTACAGTCTATCGGGTTTCACACGATAGAAATTATTTCGTAATACGAAATACCCGACTGCAAGCGTTTAGCGTGTATCGTATTAATTCGTAATAGGCCCGTTACTTACCTCGATATGGCAACACAAAAAGTACTGTATAATACAATCCTGCATGTAGTCAGAAACACAGAAGCACACATAACTCGTCGCGGTTAGTGAAAAAATGTAAACAAATTAATAAAGGCGAGTTTTTTATAATAAAAACGTAAAATTCTCCCGAAAATATAAATAAAATCGAAGTTTAAATGTAATTAAAAGTTATAAAAGTGAAAACTTGTATAAAAAGTATCGTTCCAAAGGCAGTTGAATCAATTTTCCCACATGAAATTTTGCTTTTGGGAAGGGTGAATTTAACAATAAATTACATGAATTGTGTAATTAAAAAATCTGTGAAAATGATTTATTTAGTTAAATTAAAGCTAGAACTTGCATTTTAGTCACATTCCAACTGATTTTCGTGGTGAAATTGCGATTATTTCGCATTTTCAAAAAGTGGATATCGACGTCGAAACTCTAGCCTTCGCGTGGGTGTAATAAGCAATCAATTGTTAAATTAAAGCTAAAACTTGCAGTTTAGTCACATTCATACTGATTTTCGTGGTGGAATTCCCACTATTTCGCATTTTCAAAAAGTGGATATCGACGTCGAAACTCTGGCCCCCTGCAGGTCCGCAACCGTTTCCATCTGATTTTTGCCTCCTCAAGCCAGTGCCGAGTGATTCGGCCCTTGATAAAGCCCAGAGGCACAAGAACCTCTCGCGCCCCCGAAATATCAAGTGCCGATCCCTGCCTGGCCAGCTCGTCAGCCATTTCGTTTCCCTTGATGTCGCGATGCCCCGGCACCCATATCAGAGATACGCTATGACGACTTGCCAGTCCCCAGACCCACTCCCTGCACTGCCGGACCAGGCTTGATGAAACCGTTGCAGATCCCAGAGCCTTCAGAGCCGCCTGGCTATCCGAGAAAATTCCTATCCTTTTTTCAACACCGGCACTTTCCGTTGCAAGTAGAACCTTGCAGGCCTCCTGTATCGCGAAGACTTCTGATTGAAAAACGCTCGCCGTGTCCGGGAGCCTTAATGATATGGATGTGTCCGGCTCAGTTGAGAAGATACCAACTCCCATTCCACATGCCATTTTTGACCCGTCCGTGAAAACTGAAACATCGAACTTCTGAGCTATTTTACCATCTCCCCAGTCCTTCCTGGATGGGAAGACAATCTCATAGTTCGTATCGAAAACTGTTGTGGGACAGATGTAGTCTGTTCTCATGTTGATGTGGGGGTCTGTAACGCTGAGCAGAATACGCGCGTGCCCGTATGTGCGCTCCTTCCAGACTCCCAACTCCCGCAATCTCAGGGCATCCTGAGATGCCCTTTCCTTGACAAAAAGATCGATGGGCGGAATGTTGCAAATCAGACCATCCGTGGGACATGATCTGATCGCCCCTGTGATCGCAAGGCAAGCAGCTCGTTGAACTTTCCTTAGCATATTAGCTATATAACCCACCTCAGTAGCTCTCCACCACACCATTGAGCCGTATGTTAAGATCGGTCGAACAACTGCTTTCGTCATACTGAGGCATTTATTAAGCAGTCCTCACGGTTGTGTACCATTGCAAATGCTTGTTAAAACATTGGTACAATAATACATATGTGAGGTAATTAATTTAAAAAATAGTTGCTTAATTCAAGTAATTTATTAGGGGCATTCATAATTAGGTGCAAATAGGTTAGCAAAATTATGCAATTGCATGAAAATGCAACGGATAGTGAGCGACCTTTATAGTCATTTATTGCAAATTTATTTTTAGGGAAGGTACAATTATTATGTATGTATATCGAGTAGCACCGATAACATCAATATCTGTATTTGTCGATTTTTAATCTTTTGTTATTTTGACAGTTCGCTATGGGCACGAATATAGGTTATAGGCCCGTCACATAGCATACGTCAATCCGTCTACGTCAACGTATGTGACTGACAGCTAAGTAAACTATGGGCATTTAAATGTACAACGTCACAAGTAGATCAGATCCGTCGCCGCAGCGTACCAAAGTTGCCCAACAGTCAACTTTTGGTATACGTCAGCGTTGGGCAAAGTAGCTCCTGGTAGCATTTTGCGCTTAGGAGCCGACTCGACACATTTGCGTGATGGTGAGGGACGCAACCAAGTGCAGCATAAGGGGAGAAGAAATGAGGAAGAACTCACTAACACATAAGCAAGATTGAGAACGAGAGAGTATGTCGCCGCCTGTATTCGTGGCAGTGATGGAAAATGAAAGTTTCCAATTGTGTCAAATTTGTACAAAAAGTGGTGAATTTTTGAATTTCATTGTGCAATCAATTAGAAAATCGTCTGTTGGTACCATTACCTTGATAAAATAAGATTACAGCACATATTGTATAATAAGGATCTCATACAAAACCATTCTTAAGCATATTTGTGCGTCCTACTTTTATGAAGATTACTTTATAATAAAGTTTATATGCCTACATAAGAAAAATAGTAAGCTGAATTGCAAGGCCGTATCTAGGGGGGGGGGGGGGGGATGACAGGGATCAATCCCCCTCCCCATTATTGATGCGATTAAATTTTTTTTTTTAATATAAATATGCTTTATTGTATTTTTTAGAAGCATAGAAATCATGTAAAAAGTTAGTCTCAATTATTATTTGTATCTATGTATGTACTAGCAAGTACCCGGCTTACTTCGTTGCGCCGCAAAAATTAAATATACTGATGTTTAGCTTTGAGTAGAGTGTAAAAATGGGTTACACATTCATATTTTGTGCTTGTTTTCTGCAAGGAATGTAATATACCACCATCCTTTAGATGAAATGCAAACACTTTAAAATTAAACAACGTTATGAACAATACATTTATTAACAACAAAAACTCAAAGTTATAATAATTCAAACAACGTTTGGTACCTACACAGAGCGAAAACCACCTAATAAAATAGAACAAAAGTAAGAAGATATCTCTATAGTTTTTCTTTAAGAAGAATCCCTACTTACTTTTAATGGGATAGTCTTTTTAATAAAATCAAGAAGAAATCTTCGAATATATATGTGGATATCTCCTTGAATTAATAAAGAGGGTGTTCTTCTTATTTTTATTAGGTTATCTAATTAAATTTATTATAAAGTTAGTCTTATATACATACATATGTAAACTGAGTTAGCGGTTCACAGTCGACAACAATAATGCGTAAAGAAAATTAAATTAAAAAGAAATCTCTATGGAAATATCTTCGAAAAATTGAGTAAGAAGTTTTCTATTTATTGTAAGAAGGTATACTTTTAAATAAAATTAAATCGATTTACCTCCCAAAAATAAGAAGAAATCTCTATGGAAATATCTTCGTCTCTGACTTCTGTCCTCTTTTGGGCTATTCAAAGAGACAATCTTCTTATTTTTATGAGGATTATTTGGCTCTGTGTACATTAGTAGGCAAATTAGTTCATAAAATAAGGTACATCTTGTTCATTAATTAAAAACTTCCGTGAACAAAACATTCTTTGTTCTGTTGCCATTTCCAGGTATAAGAAAACTCTGGTTTTGTGGTGAACCAGTTCGCGACAGAGCGACATACATTTGACTGTGAGACTTACAAAAAAACGCAAATTTCACTCATACGACCCATGAAAAGGGAAGAATGTTCCATATAGTTTAAATCCGGTCTGTAGTTAAATGCTGATTTCGTATGAATCGCCACATGTCTCCTCTGCATTCCACGCAACCGTGAGTTCTCTAAACGATTTGCATGTTCAGCGACTGTCCCGTTTCTTCTGAACCTAATTTGGCGCCTGTTTCCAGAAGATATAGATAACTGCGGTTTTGCTTTTGGCATGTCTAAGAAATTGTTTAACAAAATCATAAACTTATAATTAACTTAATTGGGTTAGAGCTTAATTTAAAATTTTACCATTGAAATTAATGGTGATTTCGTTTCATCAAAAAAATGCGCATTTTTGTTACACTCTTCAATTTTCCGTTTTCGTTTGCAAAATGAAGGTAAAACGTCAAACAGAATATGTCTTCTTTTTTAGTGGTTTTATTAGGCTAGTGGATCTAGTGGTAATTTAGTGTAAAAAAACTACATAAGTTTTTCACTTGCTACCCTGTTTTCGTTTCCTAAAAATGTACACTTCAGTGGTGTAAAAAACTCACACTTTTTACCCTCTGAAGCTTTGACAGGGTAGCTGGTTGCACTGAAAATCAGCTGACGAAAATTTTATTTGACAGATAAATTTGGTGAAATTAATTGGATTTTGCAATAACAATTAAATATGGGTGATAAGCGAAACCTAATTATTCATACACATAGCATAGCAAACGGGGCAGATATGTATGTATGTAATTTGAATTTGAAATGTTTTTTTTTAGTTAATCCCCCCCAAAATGAAATCCTGGCTACGGCCTGTATTGATTGAAACAACGTCTGACTTTGGTTGCTAAAAACGAATTCAATTTTATTATCAATGAAGCGAGTATTTCGTTTCAATAAAAATTAAAATTGAACATTTATGTTCCTATTTTTATACTTACATATTTATTGTGATGTAAAAAGTGGGAATGTCTTATGCTATTGCTTTAAGTCTATTTTTATGTACTATAATTTTCTTTTCTGTATTAATATTATTTTTACCTATACTTTCTACCTTATAGGGAGTTAAACTATAATTATTCTGCTTATCAATATTTGTTACTCTATAGGGCCCTTTATATCTACTGTCTAACTTATGTCCTGCTTCGTCTCTGACTAACACTAAATCTCCTATATTTATTTCCTTAAGTTGTACGTTTTTATCGTAATTAATTTTTTGTTTTTCCTTAGCCTGCCTTATTAACCTATTAGCTCTTTCCTGGGCTATTTGTAACCTAAATTTAACTTCCTTATCATATGCCTCATAATTATATAATGGGCTAATTGTATTTTCTTGTAAAAAGTTGTATGTCGTTGCCGGTTTTCCAAATATTAGTTCAAAAGGGCAGTAACCATGAACTGTTGAAGGTGTTGTGTTATAACAATAGGTAAAGTACTTGAGGTACTCACCCCAATCGTCTTTGTCAATGGATATGTATGAACGTACATATTCATTGAATGTTCTATGGCTGCGTTCAACAGTGCCTAACGTTTGATGATGGTAAGGTGTAGAGGTTTTGTGTTCTATTTTTAATAATTTACACAATTCCTCAAAAACGTTATTTTTATATTCCGTTCCCATATCGGTTAGTATGGTCTTCATACATCCATAAATGAGAATGAAATGTTCGAAAATAGCTTTGGCTACTGTTTTTGCATGTTTGCTTTCAATTGGAATTGCTACTAGATATTTGGTTAAGTCACATATTATAGTGACTGCATATTCATTTCCATTCAATGATTTTGGAAATGGTCCAATTGTGTCAATTTGAACTATATCAAACGCTTTTGTTGGCGTTTCTGTTATTGTCATGGGTTCTTTTAAATTTTTATTAATTTTGTTTTTATTGCATTGAATGCATTTTTTAATATGATTTTTTATTTCATTTTTCATATTTTTCCAATAATATTTCTGTTTAATTTTATTGGTTGTGCGATTGATTCCTGGGTGGCCACCATTAACAGGATCATCGTGATATTTTTGTAATATCTTTTTAATCACTTCTTTATCTGTCACGTGCATAACCTCCGGAGTTAATGCAATAGTTAAATTTTTGAGAACTTTGGTACCTATATCTTTAAATGTGTCTACTCGAGTATAATTATTTTTAAACAATTTGTCTCCTAAGGACAACTGTATTTTATTAATTTTCAAATTGCCGGCTTCTTTCATAAGCCTGGCAAAGAATTGATCTAAATCAATCTTCGCCTCAACAATTTCATTATTATCGACTTTTAAATTGCCGGTTTCTTTCGAAAACCTGGCAAAGGATTGACCTGAATCAATCTTCGCCTCAACAATTAAATTATCAATATTTATTTCGCTACAAATTTTCTTTTCCTTCTTGAACTGCAGTTTCGGGGGATCGAAAACGAGCTGAGCTAGCTTTTTTACTTCACATTTATTTAGCGCTTCATATATTTTTATGTTCTCTTCGTGACAGTTTACTTTTGTATTTTTATTATTGGAATTTTTATTATTGGTAATTTTATTGGTTTCTGATCGTGTTGTGACTCATTATATGGCATGCTTTAACTGACATGTCTTTTAAATCATTTATACTAATGCGTGATAGTGCATCTGCAACATAATTTTCTTTTCCAGCTATGTACTCCACTTCAAAGTCATATTCTTCCAGATCTAGTCTTATTCTAGTTAGTTTTGATGATGGGTTTTTCATCGAAAAAAGGTAAGTTAAGGGTCGGTGGTCTGTTTTAATTGTGAATTTTCTACCGTAGACGTACGGTCTGAAATAAGTGATAGCCCAATGTATGGCTGCTAATTCCTTTTCAATTGTTGCTTTATTTATTTCGCCTTTTGTGAAAGATCTAGAGGCATAAGCAACTGGTAATTGTTTTCCTTCATATTCTTGACTTAGTACTGCTCCGCAGGCGTATCCACTTGCATCTGTTGTTATATAAAATTCTTTATTGAAATCTGGGTATTGTAATATATTTGGGCTAATTAGTGCATTTTTCAAATAGTTAAATGAATTTTCACATTCTTCTGTCCAATTAAAAACTATATTCTTTTTGCAAAGTCTTGTTAATATTCTAGAATATTCTGCGAAATTTGGTATAAATCTTCTATAGTAATTGCAGAATGCGACGAATCTTTTTGCTTCGTCGGCATTCTTGGGAGTTGGGTAATTTTGAACAATTTTAAATTTATTTGGGTCGGGTAAGATTCCTTTACTTGTACATTTGTGTCCAAGATAAGTAACTTCTTGGTTGAAAAATATACATTTATCTGGGTGTAATTTTAAATTATATTTTCTGCAAGTTGCGAATACGTCTTTTAAATTTTTAATCATATGATTTTCGAAAAATCCTAATACTACTAAGTCATCCATGTATAAGAATGCTTGTGATGGCTTTAGGCCTGCGAATGCCAAAGTCATCATTCTCTGAAATGAGTTTGGTGCTACTTTGAGACCATAAGGTAATCTTTTGAACCGGTATGTACCATTGTCTGCGGTAAATGATGTTATATCTCTTGATTCTGGGCTTAGTTCTATTTGGTGAAAGCCTGATATTAAATCCAAGCAAGAAAAATATTTTGCTCTTCCCAATTGATCCAGAATATCATCAATTCTTGGTAATGGGAATTTATCTGCGGTTAGTTTTTTATTTACTTGTCTGTACTCAATAACTAGTCTCCATCTCTTGTCGTTATTACCTGGTAGTGATTTTTTCGGTACTAGTAAAATTGGACTATTATATTCGGAAATAGATGGTTCTATTAGATCATCTTGAATTAGTTTATTTACTTGTTTATTAATTTCCTGTTTATGTGCTTCTGGTATTCTATAATTTTTTACATAGACTGGATTGTCGTCTTTCATGTAAAGTTTTTGTTTATAAAAATTGTTAGTGGTTATAGGCTCTGATTCTAATGCAAATATATCTATATATTCTGAACATAAAGTATTAAGTTGAGATTTAGCAAATGATGGAAAATTTTTATTTAATCTTTCTAGTTTTTCTTCATTGTTTTCTTCATTTTTCTGTTTATTTTTTACAATTATGTAGTCTTCTAAATTTTCTGTATTAATATTGTAATTTTGAATAGTTGCATTTTTATCTGTTGTATTAATAATTCTAACAAATGCTTGATTTGGGTTCACTATTGAATTGGCAATAAAAATACCTTCGGCTAATTGTTGATGTGGTATAAATAATTCGTTATTATTATTAATTTTAATTTGTCTAATTACTTCTGATCTTGCTGGTACTGATATACTATTGATTGTTGGCTCATTTGTCATTCGAATTGCTATATCTTCTGGGAAATCATATGGACGTAATATCAAAGTATCTTTATTATTTTGATAGTCCAAAATGCAATTATATTTTTTAATGAAATCTAGTCCCAAAATTCCGTCACATGGGATTGGGAAATCATCTTCTACGATGTGAAATTTATGTCGAATCAAAAGATCGTCACCCTTCAAATCTGCTTTAACTGTTCCGAGGGTACTTGTTATACCCTGACCAATGCCTTTTAAATCTGTTTTTTGTGAATTATCAATTGAAACATCATTCTGAATTTGACCCTTCTTAATAATAGATATATCTGCTCCTGTGTCTACTAGGAGAGTAGAAAATGAGTTATTTAATGTTGACTTGGAAGCTATGTAGCTGTTCAAATGTAAATTGAATACAAAAATTTTTCTCTCTACTGTTGAAGTGGAGTCTGCTGGTTTTCCTGTTGATCGTAGCTACGTATGTTTCGTGTGTTGTTTGTATTGTTATTGTTATTGTTGTTGTTATTATTGCGAGCATTTGAGCGTGTTTGGTTTCTATAGTCTCGCCTTTGCATGTTATTGTTATTGTTATAATTGTAGCGCGTGGGAAACGCGCGTCTTTGGTTACTTCTGTTATTATTACTTTGATAACTTCGACGGAAGCTACCGCGGTAATAGTTTTGTTGGCGGATGTGAAGTAATGAGTTTGGGTTTCCAGTTACTTCAGTGCAGCTATTTGTGAATTTAGAGATAGCTTCGTTCATGGAAGTGAACGTTCCTGCTTGCATTATCATTTTTACTTTTTCGTTTGAGCAATTCTTACACATGGCTTTTACAGCTGCTTGTGTAGAATATTTGCTTGCCAAGTCTGAGGTAAGCCCATCAGATATATATGCTCCTTCCAATGACTTTGTTAGCTTCTCTATTTCAGTAGTGTATTGATTAGCTGTTTTACTGCGCTGTTGAATATTCAAAAGCTTTGCAGTCAATACTTCCACTGACTCGCCTTTAATTGAAGTTTGCAATTTTAGTTTAACTTGTTGTATTGTATTTTCAGTACTGATGTAATTTCGTGCAGTACCTTTAAGTTTAGTTTTTATAATGGATATTGCTAACGCTTCATGCGTATCCTTGATCTGATCGAGAATTTCAATTGCATCTAAAAAACTATGCAGATTTTCCGGCTTACCATCAAATTCAGGCAGAATTGATGAAGCCGTTTTAATGAACTCTACCACTGTTTGCGGCATTTTGTTTTTTTCTATTTCTTCTGGTTCTGTTAATAAAATGCTAAAGTCGAGTGTTATAGTACTTTCGTATGTGTTTGGTACTAATGCATCAATATTGTATCTTGCCAGTGAAAATACTAATTTGTCTCTAACAAAGGAAAATATTTGGTATGCCTCTAATTGGTGAGCTGCAGTGAGTTGATTGTTAACTTTGCGTATCACTTCACCTAAATTATTTAATGAATCTAGTATTGCTTTGAGGTGTTTTCTTACTGTTTCCGTTTTTATTGTTATATTTTTGTTTATGCATTTATATGCTTTTTCTGCCGTGGTTTTTTCTTCAATGAGTGTTTTAAGAATTATTTCCCATTTGGCCATTGAAAAATAATGAAATAGAAAAAGAAATAAAAACTGTTTAGACTTTATCTAGATCGTTAGCGCGAGAAATGTATCTCTTTTTCAGAATTTTGTTGTGGGTTGAGTATATTTTCAAAAATAAATTGATGCAACTAATGATTGCAATAACGAGTAAAATGAATTTAATTGAATCCAAGGATTCAGTATGATCAACCACTTCAATGGAATTAACCACATTGGCATTTGGTTTGTCAATCTTGGATGTTTTGCCACCCATATTTGCTTATTTGTAAAAAAAAATCTCAATGGTATCTTGGAATGCCGAAAACTTCACTCATTCGATTAATTTCTTCTGCTTGTGTTGTAGGGTTAATAACGTCCTCCATTGTTGGTTCCCTAGTCATTCCTATGCGACGCCAAAATCTTCGCAACCATTCTAATTCCCTGTCGTAATCTCTCAAATCTCTCACTTCTACTCCGCTAGATAAATCAGTAATTGGGTTTCTAGATCTAGACATGCTTGAAAAGAACAAAAGATATTTCCACTTTTTATTTTATTTATATTTATTTATATTTTTTTTCTCTTTATTTAAACATTTTTCTTATATTTTTCAACTTATTTTTTAATTCTTTCTTTTCCTCAATACTGGTTGCAAGGTTAATTTTCTCGTGGGTGATGGCAAGAGCTTTTCGCATTTTATACTTCTTGCCACCCCTCTTTCGCCTGAAGGCTATGGGCTTCGGAATTTTGGGTTCCTCCACCCTTCTGTTAGTTTGTTGTCTTTGCCGATACTCCTCAATTGTTATCGGCAAAGGACCTGGCCTATTGCTTTCTGGTGGTTGTTGAGTTCTTTCTATAAAGAATCTCGACCACCTTTCAAATATTTCGTCAACCTCTTGTTGGTTGACCATCGAGTTTGTTAGTAAAGAACTGAAAAAAAAATTGTAGGCGAAAATCTTTCGATTACACTGGATCACAAAATGAAATTTTTTGTCTGTACTTTGGACGTGACCATCCTATCTATATGTAAAATCGGTCGCTGATTCCGAAAATCGGGCTCATTTTTAATTCTATGGGAAGGTTTTTGAGATATCGGCAATTTACCGTTATTTGGCCACTGGCTCCACTTAATCCTGTATACCTTTTTAACGCAGTGAGCTATCTTCCTTGGAGTGACACTCAACGAAAGAAAATTAAATTTCCTTTTCATCGCTGCTATAACATTTTTCTGTAACTCTTATAGTTTCTGAAATATTGACGATTCAATTTGAATTTTTTCGATTTTTTACGATTTTTTGAAGAAAAAATTGAATTTGTCAGGCAATATCTTTTAAACCAATGTCTTCACCTTCGGTTTTACTCCTTTACATGAAGCTCCATTCTATTGGGAAAAATATAAGCTATCAACGAAGAAAATCCATGGTAAAATGGAAAAGTTATAGGCGATCAAGTAAATACATCCAAGTCGCGCAATGCCTCTGCACGGGTATATTCTATGCATGTTATACCCGTAAATGGGCTTTTATCTACTGCGCTGCCAATGTGCTGCTACTGCAGATGTGTAGGAATTAAAAATGAGCCCGATTTTCGGAATCAGCGACCGATTTTACATATAAATAGGATGGTCGCGTTCAGAGTATTTTTTGGCTGTAGAGCAGTGTTATCGCCACTGAGTAGGCCGCCGTTAGATTGCCACAAGGTGTGTTAATATATATACGTGTGTATTAAATAAAATACATTAACTCTAAATTCTATAGCAGCTGCTGCTGGTCAGAAAATTAATGTTATGTTCCTTTCTTCGCTCGGCCCTTTTGACGTTGTTCTGCTGTTGCCGCTGCTGCTGCTGTATCTGCTCTGCTGTTGTTGCTGTTTCGTGTACCAAGCTGTTTGTTATTGCTTCTTCTTGCTCAACAAGGATACGATATCAATTCAAAGCACAAATCATATAATGTTGTCCTTGTGGCTATCTTGCCGCTCAGACAAAGGGAAGGCGAATTAATTCGCCGGGACTTTATCTGGCAGGGTCGCCATGTATTGATTGAAACAACGTCTGACTTTGGTTGCTAAAAACGAATTCAATTTTATTATCAAGAATTTTGCCTTTTATACAATATTTGCTCTTATGTACTACTTATTTACTATGATACATATTTACACTAAGTACTTAAAAATAATGGGACTCTTTCCCACGGTATATTGTACATATGTACATGTACCTACGTACATGTACATATGTATGCTCCTATGAGCGCTTAGGCTTAGAATAACATTGGAAGCGTGAGAATGGCAGCGTCAGCAATTTTGTGTACATTACAATTTGTGTGGGGCTGACAAAGTAGTCAGCGCCAGCGCGTGACAATACAATGTATGGAAATTTATTACGTATGTATGTTTGCGCTTGTGTAACTACATTTGACACTCTACAGGCCTTGCTGAATTGAGTTTTGCAGAATAGTGCGAAAATCAATTGATTATACATAAGTGCCTTGCTACTTCCCAATTAACCGAAAACTGCACAGGCACGAGTAATTTTTCATCACTGGTTCGTGCCTGAGAGGCAGTGTGCAGCAGTATTGCCGCAGCATCAAACAATTTGGTATCACAAATTGGTACTTTTATGGTTTTTTCTTCGTATTACCTAAAAATTATTGAAAAAAAATTTAATTAAATGAAAGGCCAGCTTAGCACCTCTCATTTGGTACCAATATTGCTCAATGTCTATCTGGGTCACTCTGGGTCCACATTTAGGCCTGTATTTCGAGAAGTTCCCACTTGTTGAAATTCTATATACCCTATCATGTGCGTTAATACCACATGAATCAACTGCAAAAATTTCATAAAGATCTGTTGATTAGTTTGGGAGTCTATAAAGGACAGACACACATTCTTTTTTGTATAACAGATTCTTAAACCATCATGTTTCCACCCCAAGCTAAATAGTCTATTTAATGCATAACAGATCGAATTATTTGTTGTAATCTTTGTGGGCATGACTCTAGCAGTTCAGAACGCTGCCCAAATGGCAAAGGACTTGCACCATGCTACACCTAAAAGACCATTAGGCATGGGGGTGGAAATATAATGTGCCATTCACCTCAATGAGGGATGCATATCTTATGATTGTATAAACACCTACCTACATGGGTCATTATTTTACAAATCGTACACCTTTTGGGATTTCATATTTGTGATTCGGCTCAAACTTTTTTTTTTAAGTTACTTGCACGAAATTAGCAAACACCTATATCAGGATTTTGGCAAATTTTTTTTTTCAGAGATCTGCATGCCCACATTCAAAATTCCATATCTTTGGTTCCGCTCGTCATATCTTATTCATTTTTTTATTTTGAAGGTAAGAATATTTACTTTATACCTGCGTTAAAGAAATATTTAATTTTACAAAATCAAAATAATGAATTCAAACTAAATTTTTTAAAGCATTATTACTTACTGATCGGGTCAACGAATGGTTTGATGAATCGCAAACTGGTGCTACATGTTCAATATGAATATTGCGATATTTTTCTCGCTCTGAGATTCAAAATATTTTACTTCCGTCCTTTTCCCACTTTCACTTTCAATTCGTTTATTGCCAATATTGCGATCCGGGTCGCGGATTTCTAAATTTCTAAATATACACGCACTTTTGATGGATCGCAAAATTTTCATGCTACACAGTCAATCCATATTGTCAATATTGCAATCCGGATCACGGATCGCAAAATTTCTAAAAATTTGCCATCCAGAATCGCGATCCATCAATACTCCATACTACACTTACTACGTTTATACGGCAGAATTCGTGAACTCTTAATTTCATGAATTCGAAAATGGTCTCGTTTATGCAGCATTTATGAATTCATGAAATTCAGCTTTTTAAAAAGTGGCAACGTTCTAACGACATCAGCTGTCAAGGCAGATTTACCAGGTAGACTCGGTGGCGAATTCTGAAACTACTTTCTTTTATTCACAAAGGTAGAGTGTAATGTCAAAATCTAAGCGAATTCATATCATGGCCAATGGGAGTGCGCGAGTAACAAGCGAATTCACAATTTAACCACGGCGAAATATAATTTTGACATTACACTACGAATTACAATAACAAATGATTTCATGAATTTGCCAACGTATAAACGTAGTAAGAGTTACAGCTATTGCAATTGTTTGAGGATTTTACAATGTGGATATTTCTTTCATTCTGTGTGAGAATCAGCTTGCTCAAAAGTGCTGTTGCAAATTGTTATAGAAAAATGAAGTAACCCGCAGTGTGTTGGGACTTATTTCATTTCCTTCTTTGGGAGTTATTTAATTCCTTTTATGTGGGAGTTATTTCACTGCTCTGCAAGCGCTTTCAATGGACTTTCAAGAGAATTAAAGTTCTGAATTGAATCTGAATTTCTTATTTGTGTACGTATGTATGAACAACAATGTACCATTACACTAATAGAGGGCACTTTTAAAATTTCCCATATAAATATCAGTGGCGGTCCTAGCATAAATTGGCTGGGCAAGCCTATATATGTTTGAAGCATATCCATTAGCCATTTACATATGTAGTTTTCTTTGCTGTATTATCTGAAAGTCTGATTGTGTTTCGTCATTGACTTTGATTAATTTCGGTTTGCATATTTGGTTTGCTGTCTATATTCATACCGTATGAAACTGAATGAATTTTAATAAATTGAGAAAATGAAGATGCTGAAGAATAATAGAGATTTTATATACTTACCGACTGCCAGTGTTTAAAAAACTGGCATAAGTTTCATTTCTGTTGATTTTGATTTTCATTCGGCTTTTAAAAAAACAGAATTCGCAGTTAATCAATATGAAAAAATATGAAAATGAAAGATTTTACCTGATTTTGATTTTGCGCTGATTTCATATTTCTCAAAATCAAAAGCAGCCAAATATCAAAATTAGCGATTTTGCCTGATTTTCATTTTGTGCTAATTTTGATTGATATCAAAATCAATGCTTTCACAGTTTTGCTATTTACGCTTACATGCAAATACATATGCATGTATACAAACGTAATACAGAGGGTAAGAAATTATACAAAATGAAAATCAGGCAAAATCGCTAATTTGGATATTTGGCTGCTTTTGATTTTGAGCAATATGAAATCAGTGCAAAATCAAAATCAGGCAAAATCGTTCATTTTGAAATCAGGCCGCTTTTGATTTTGAGCAATACGAAATCAGCGCCAAATCAAAATCAGGCAAAATCGTCACTTTAAAAAGCGACGAATATCAAAATCAAATAAAATCAAACATTTCACGACTTTTGCTAATTCCGACTTCAGTTTTTTAAACACTGCCGACGGCAATTTCAGCGGTAGCAAGTGAATTTGCTTAAAATATTCAGATCTTAAAGAAATTTGTCAAATGAAATTAATGAAAATATTTAGGCAAGCCGGGCTTTTCGGCTTGCATAAATCGTCCGGCACTGGTAAATATGTATGTACGAGTACATGAAAAATATATATTAAAAATTTCAATTTTCTTAAATTGTTTGTATATATGAGTAATTAAGGATCCATGACATTTCAGTACTTCAATATATAGAACATCAGTACATATTTTTTATTCATAAATCATTTATTTGTGGAGTCTAATAAATAACCACATTGTAATCTACTAAAATTCAAAATTATAATAGAATTCGTCCAATATAAACGTCCACCGAACCATATAACCCTTGGTTCATTATTTCAACACATTGTGTTTCAGGGGGTAACGTCTCAAAAAAGTGGAAAAAAATTTTTTCCATAGGCGTAAGGGCCACTCTAATGTATACACTTACATATATATATACATATAACGAATGAAATCAAATTTTCGATTCTAAATACATTTTTGATTCGAATCAAGAATTTAATTTGAATCAAGAATCAAAAAGATTTATGATTCTTTTGAGAAATGAATCACAAATCAAATTTATCTTTGATTTGAAAATAGTTTGAATCACGAATCAAAGGGTATTTTTGATTCTTTTGTGAAATGAATCACAAATAAAAATTATCTTTTATTTGAAAGTATTTTGAATCACGAATCAGACTGATTCTTTATGTGAAAGTTGATTTGAAACCAAAATTGATTCGAAATCACGCAAACCTGATTAGCACACTGCCTTTTCGAAGAAAATTCACAATTTTGTGTGTTATATGTAAAATGATAGCTTTGACATAAAAGATATGAAACTATTATGACATTACCTCTGTTCAATAACAAAAAAATTTTACGAATTTTTCCTAAAGTGTAATTTTCATATGGAGAACTGTAATTTTTTAGGAAAAATTCGTAATAGTTTTTTGTAATGGAACATAGCTATTCTAATTCAATAAGAGTACTATAAAAATTTTACTCTGATGTCATTTGCCTGTGCCAATGGGTAAAAAGTCTCTGTATGGTCGTGTTTGTAACGGTGGAAAAGTATGCGGCAAGTTTGAGAAATATAAGGTAAATAAAATGTTACTATCCGATGAAGCTAGGTAAATTTTTTACAACACAATAGAAATTTTTGACATATCGGAAAAAGAGTGTATCGCCAAATTGGCGCAAAATTTTTCTTAAATTAAACTGGCCAATAGCTCTATAAAAATACACATAAAGTAATCGTTAGAAATAAACGGCCATATAAAAACAAACATGAAGTTGCAGTCATTTGTTTTCTAAAATAATTACAGTCAATATTGTATATATTTCATAAAATATTAATTTCGCTGGAGTTATAAAATTTTATCCGTCAAAATATACTGCTGTGAAAACGCTTTAATTTCACACAGCAAATTGGTAAAATTTTCCAACCATTGTAGCCCAAAATAGGATTTCAGGGTTCTGTGGTCGTGATTTTTAATCGCCATTCCTTCATTCTCGCGCTGT
This sequence comes from Urophora cardui, assembly GCA_960531455.1. Lineage (NCBI taxonomy): Eukaryota > Metazoa > Arthropoda > Insecta > Diptera > Tephritidae > Urophora > Urophora cardui. The sequence goes on along the minus strand of OY482670.1, from coordinate 85,690,346 downwards.
GCGAGTGGTTGTCAATAGCGAGAAGTGGTTGTCAAACGGCCGCTTATCGATAACTCGATATACGAGTTTGCCTATAGAGTATATTTTGGCCACGGTTATGACACACGATCGGACTTGGATGGCGTAGCCCAGGGTTATTTTTTATAAGCGCGGCATTTGAGAATAAACCCTTTTCTCAAACCTCAAACGTTTATTTCAAATGCATCTCAATTTCCCTTGATAGCGTTCTAAAACTAAAAGGCACATTTTTAATATGGGATTTTGGACTGATTTTCAAATTGAGAACGTCCAAACATAATTTGTTTCTCAAATGCTTCTCAAATTGATAAACATGTTTGAGAACCACTTGAAAATATGTTTATTTTCAAATTATATGCTGATTCTCAAATTGAGATCCAATATTTTCTCAAACGTTTGAGAATTTCTTTTTCAGTGTTTAATGGGATAGAAAAGTTTATACGAATACCATTACAATGAATAAAAACAATGTCGTGTTTACGTTTTCTTAAATTTTATTTAATAAAACGTTTTAAATAAATTAGTGTTAATATAAGTGCATTAGAGTGAACTTTGCGGTATACGAGTATTTTTAGGGCTTTTGATTGACTTTTTCGGTAGGTGACCTTTTCACTTTTACCGATTTATTATTAATAAACTATACATTTTCGCGCCCTATGGTTTACATTTTAGTGATCTATACGACCCCCCCCCCCCCCCCCCCCCCTACTAGAGCTCTAAAATCTATTCGAATAATTCGATTAATCGATTATTCGAATATTCGATTTTAAATTTTTGGACGATTGCCAATCGAATTTCATTATTCGAATAGTTGACTTCTTCCGATTATTCGAATAATCGTGGAGCTGCGATGTTAAAATCGAATAATCGATGCAAAAATGTAAGAAAAATATATTGTTTGCGTTTTGTTTTTTTTTTTGTTAAAATGAGTGACAATAAAGGAAAATAGATTTGGATATTTTTTGATAAAAGGCCGTGAAGGCAAACAAGTTTCCCGCTCCATTTGTGGATCTGTTTTAAATTTTCAAAACTCTACCTCCTCGCAGAGCCCGAGCGGGATATATTGACACCCCATGGCGAAGTTGTGTATTAAAGCAAAATGTAAGTCTTTTAACATTCCTTCCCAATAACTCCTGTTATAGAACAGAAGCAAGTAACCAGTTTTTTTTTTAATTCGTGGGAAATTAAGGCTTTGCGTAGCTGTTCTCATCTTCGTCAAATATAATGAACTTACAAATGTAGTTCCAATATATCACTATTAGCGACGTCACTGCATCCTTTTTTAAATGATTAGAATAACGAAAATGACGAATCAAATTCTTTTAATATTGGTATTATATGAAAAGTTTTTCGCAACGGTTAATACGTGTCAGAATATTTTTATTTCTTTACACAAGTACATATTTTTTCTGTGTTAGAAAAAAAGAATGTATGTAACTTGTTGTATTGTAAAAGCAAAAGATATTTGTATCTGTTCTATCATAGAAGAGTTACTTGGTTTTGTCGTGGACTCATTTTAACCCATCAGTACATTTAAAGTTACTTGGTTATATTTTTGTTTAGTTTAAGGTTCTAAGGAACAAGATAGGAAAAAAACGGATTAAAGTCACTAATAGATGTTTTTATGAGAATTCCAAAAATAATGAGCACAACAAAAACAAATAACTAGCAGTTACTTGCTTCTGTTCTATAACAGGAGATGTGCACGAACTCTAGATGAATTCGAGAAGGTGAATATAATTTCTCGGACTCGTTTCGAGTTCGAGATGGACTCGGGAAAAATTAATTCTCGCAATAGCATTTTATTATTTTGTTAAATCCAGGTTTGCACAAAAAAATCTTTATTAGGCTTAAATTTACCATTTAACACTACTCAAGAAACTCAAAAGATAGGATGACATCGTTGCCAATTCGAGGCGGATTCGTAGAATGTATTCGCCAATAAACCTAAATGTCGCGTGCATCACTATTAACAAATGACTGGCCTGGAATTCGACTTCGCTGATCTATAGTCGCGAAGCATCGCCATGATAATATAACCAGAGAACCGAACTCTTCTCGAATTCGAGGCGAACCCATTGTGTTTATTGGGTTTATGCTGTTCTTGTTGTTGTAGCGGTACTAAGCCCTGCTTAGCCGACGAGTTCTGCTCACAAATTGTCATCAATTTCACTTAACGGAAGGCCCAAGAATGTTGCAGCTTCTTTTGGGCTTGTCCAGACGGACAAGGGTGTTAAGTTGGTTGGTTTGAGGCGGCATGTAAAGAGGTGCTGTGTGTCATGCGGCGTCTCTCCACATGCCGGACATACGTTAGGTATGTTTGGATCGAAGGTAACACCCAAGATTTTTGGGTTGTTAACGGTTGGGATGGGTATATTCCCTATCCGTATGCCAAGCTCTAGCCTAACCTCCTTCGTCCATGTCGTAAACAGGGTCGCGGAGGACTTAGAGGGCTGCAGTTCGAGGGAGCGCGATGTAAATAAATGGGAAAGGTCGGAGAAATAACCGTTTATTTTTGAGCATAAGTCATTTATGTCGGTGCCTGACGCCATAATCGAGCAGTCACCGGCGTAGGATATGATACGAACTCCTTTAGGTGGGGGTGGGAGTGTGGAGATGTATAAGTTGAATAGTAACGGGGACAGGACACCACCCTGTGGAACTCCCTGTTTTATTCTCCTTGGTTTTGAGGTATCATTCCTGAAGTCAACCGATGCCTGTCGACCACTCAGATAGTTCGCGATACACCTTTTAATCCTCGGCGGGAGATTCGCGATGTCTAGATCCTCCATTAGGGTGTGTTAATTGACTGTGTCGAAGGCTTTCGACAAGTCAAGTGCCACGAGGACCGTTCTCTCGCAGTGGCGTCGTTGGTTAAGACCGCGCCCTATCTGTGTGTTTATGGCTGTTGTTGTGCTGTGCGTTTTTCGGAATCCATGTTGATTTGTGGCAAGTTGTATATGTCCGTTTATATATGGTAGTAAGGCGGCCTCAATTGTCTTTACTACCGGGAAGAGTAGAGATATCGGTCGATATGATTCTCCTGCATTAGCTGGCTTCCCCGGTTTAAGTAATGGGACCATCCTTGCCATTTTCCAAATATTGGGAATGACAAGGGTTGTCAGAGACAGATTGAGGACCTCCGTTAGGAACCTTACTCCATTTTATCCTAGGTGTTTTAGCATCAACATGGATATGCCGTCTGGTCCCACTAATTTTGAGGCCTTAGCCTTCTTTATGACTTTCTGAATCTCCGTAGGTGAGAGAGCAAGGGATGTGTCGTTGTTTGTTATTGGGTTTATAATAATAAGCGCTTCATGAACGATAATGACGCTACTGTATAAATGAGTTTCCGGATATAAACTGTATTATGCATTCAATGTGAATTAAAATATGTAAAAATAACAAAAATAATAGGCAGACTGTTGCTTTTGCGTAATAATTAGAATAAAAAATTTCTAAAAATCGAACACATTCAAATTTTATATACACATGTATGTAAATATTTCAAAAATCGAATAATCGTTCAACAGCAATTATTCGAATAGTTGACAACGAGCGATTATTCGAATAATCGACATTGAACAATTATTCGAATTCGTCTAATCGAATTTTGAAAATCGATTTTATGGTATTCGAATAATTCGAATATTCGATTAATCGATTTTCACGAGCTCTACCCCCTACCCCTCGAAAATAACAAAAAAATTCCAGTCCTGGCGCATTACATCGAATTTTGCCCAGTAGTTCCGGCTCAGAGTCAGAAACGGAAAGTGAGAACGAGATTCATCCAAGGGTAGCAGACTTCGAGGATACAATCGAGTCCATGTGCGAAGGCGAATTCAAACAACACATAAAACAAGGCAAGGAACCTGTGCAGTTATTGTTTTCGCGCGCTGCTTTGTACGCCGTCAACAACGTGCGCATCCTTCCCTCTAAACACAAGGGTGTTCTTCCAGAATTCTGAGAGAGAAATTATAATAAATTATATATTAATTGAATTTAAAAAGCATCTAAACATACCGTGATTCCTAGAGAAAGCATGTCTTCCAGGACATTGCATCGTAGGAAGCCCTCATTCTCTTCTCGCGTCCACCTCCGTTTCGGCATTTTTACAATACTTAAAATAAACCAAGATTCTAATTAATTTATAACAGGCCTGCTCATTTGAATTTTTTTATGTATTCCAATAAAATATTATTTTAGAATTTATTTTCAAATGGTAGTATCACATACATACAAATTTTTATTTATTTTTTATATGAAAATTTTTTGAATACAAAGTTTTTAGTGCTTTCATTTTTTGAATTTTATTTCATTACACATTTGTTAGTGTAAATTTCGATTTCTTTCGGCAGTGCTCGAGCTCCTATACAAAGTGCTTTGATCTGCACATAAAAGGCACATACATATAAAATTTTTTTATATCTGAGTGCTTATGGGAGTGCGAAGAAAATTTTATTTTTATATTTGAAGTGAAAATATGTATCTGTGCCTATGATTCGGAACAAAACAAAAACAATTGTGATTTGAGTGCCTATGAGGTGAGCAGCCTTGATTTATAAAATTTTACTTACCATTCATCCATTTTTTGCCTTCCCTTCGCTTTAACTTTCGTAAATAATTATGACATTTAATTTGAAATCCATTCACAATAGAGCTGTAATTAAACTAGGCACCACTCAAATTCAACTCGGATTGCGCTATCCGCGTTGAAATCAGCTCGGATTGTAGTCCGAGTTGAGTTGTTGCTTTTTCATATGGTTGTTGCAGTAATCCGGTTTTTTGCTTCTCCCGGACAATTCGAAACGCGACTTTTGTACGGGAAATACCGGAACTTTAACGACGTACGACCCAACTAGTGATGGGCGAGTCCGAGATGTTTTATTCGATTCTCTCGATTGTTGAAACATCTCGAATGCTCTCGATGGTTTTCATTCGTATTCGAGTCAAGTCGTAAATGGCCGTCAGTCGAAACAATCGCTAAAACATCTCGGACTCGCCAACGATTCCTCTCGTTTTCAAAGCAACTCTACATCTCGGACTCGCTGCAAAAAATACATAATAATTGTTGTTGCCGCTTGAATATTAAAATTGCTTTACAAAACATACAGAGTGGTACAAATCTATTGCCGTTGTTGCTACTCGTAAAATTCATTTGTTTCATAAGCGTCTCACTTCAGAAAATTTATTAATGTTTAAATAATTAATTATTATTATTATGCACGACACTGTTTAGTTGTGATTGCAATAATGCAGCGTCTATGTATAGCATATTTTTCAATTTGGTTAATTTATTTATGTATTTGCCTCACTTCCATTAAAAATCCTACTTTCTTTATCAACAAACCTCATTCAGTTTATTTTATCAACTAAAACATATCATCAAAACAACAGCCGGCCCGCCGACTCGGAACAATCGCAAAAACATCTCGCTTGTGTAGTCGAGATGTCATCGAAACATCCTACGACTCGCCGACTCGGAACAATCGCAAAAACATCTCGCTTGTGGAGTCGAGATGTCATCGAAACAACATCCGACTCGCCGACTCGGAACAATCGCAAAAACATCTCGATTGTGTAGTCGAGGAGCGAGTCAACTTTTGACTCGATTGTGATTTTGCAACGATGGCGATTCTCTCGATTGTCTAAACATCTCGGACTCGCCCATCACTAGACCCAACAAACACTGAGGTTAGTTATCGATTTGAGAATGACTCGAGAACTAGCCTCATTCTCAAACCTCTAACGTTAGAGGAAGACTCGAAAATCTATCGAAAATCATAGCGTTCTCAAACAAAAGGGTACCTAATTCTCAAATCGAGAAAATTATAATTCTCGAATGGAATTCTAATGAAGTTCTCTAATGAGATTCTAATCAGAATTTGCAAATACTTCCAATTGAAATGAAAAACAAAGCTTTGTCTCCTTTTACATGATTTTTTCATTGATTAGATTTTATTAACGCAATATGTGCCTAAATTGCATATGATTATATATATTGACATGTATATGTTTACCACATTTATAAGAACTGAAATTTAAACAAAATACAGTCTTATTATTTAAATTAAAGGTACTTCTTGTACTTTTTAATGGAAAACATTGTACTACGGTAATATTAACTTTACCATTTTTTAGTATCTAATTTCAATATATGTATGTATATTCAATATATCACAGAAATATATTGAGAATTGATAAAAGGCGTGAGATTTGGCTCCTTCTCTAATCACTCGCTAATCGAATTCTAGTGTAGTTTTCAACCCTAGTTATCGATTTGAGAATATATAGACAATTACACTAGTTATCTAAGGTAATCTCGACAAAATTTCTAACGTTAGAGACTGTGTTTGTTGGGTAAAATTTGACCCTTAAGCGGTTATAGCTTGTGACCACAGATATATTAACTTTATTCAATAACTCTAAATTTTTAATTGCTTTTACGAATAGTTACGAATTTTATGTTCAATAACCCTAAAAATTCGCAAAAGAGAGCTAAATTGGGAGAGTAAGACTTCGAGAGAGTTGAAAATAGTTTCAAGTAAAATTTTCACTTGCAACTACTTGCAGCTTTAAAAAAAAATAGAACTGTCAAAAACATATGATCACAAAAATTTCAATTGGAAATATGCAAACACTTTAATCGCAAATTTCTAATTGCATACTAAATAAATTAGCGCAAAAAAGAATCTTGACGATGTTGTGGAATATCCAAAGTAGATTTTCGTTTTCGTAATTAGGACATTCCAGCCAAAAGAGGAAAACAACATAAAATTTAAAATGCTACTAATCATTCCTATTTATTCAGTTACCTGTAACTAAATGTGTATATTTTCCTAATCTGGTAACAGAAATATACCCAAAATTTTTGTCCATAGAACTTTGACTTCACACCTAACTATTTTGCGGAAAAAGTTTGCTCATGTTTGCATTGCTATATTAGCTATATTTTCATTTGTAAAAAAAAATTGCATGTCATTCAAGTAAAGCAGAGAAAAATTTAAATAATTGCATCACAAAAAATTAAAAAAGGATATGTGATTTTTGCGTATATCTTCATATAATTGATTCATATGGGGTGTCCCAGGAGTCACACGAAAAGGCATAAAAATTGGTCTGGTAACCTCAGGTATGACCCTATGAAACCAGATATTTATCAAAGTAAGGATTAAAAGGCTGTTCACCGTCTAAATACATTTTTTAAGTTAATAGGGTCATACTGTGGTTTCTAGACTATTTTGAAATATGTCCCAGGAGTCACACGATTCTGAACTCTAATGTATTAGGGCAAACCTGTACTTAAAATAGAAGATTCTGAAACGAAATTTTGAAATGTTTTTAGTTTTTATTATATAGTTTTAAATAATTGTTTCTAGAGATGATGAATTCGACTTGTTTTAAATAAATATCACTGCTCTACAGCCAAAAAATACTCTAAACGCGACCATCCTATCTATATGTAAAATCGGTCGCTGATTGCGAAAATAGGGTTCATTTTTAATTCTATGGAAAGGTTTTTGAGATATCGGCAATTTACCGTTATTTGGCCAATGGTTCCACTTAATCCTGTATATCTCTTTAACGCAGTAAGCTATCTTCCTTATGGTGACACCAAACGAAAGAAAATATCATGCGCGACTTGGCTGTATTTACTTGATCGCCTATAACTTTTCCATTTTACCATGGATTTTCTTCGTTGATAGCTTATTTTTTTGCTTATGGAATGGAGCTTCACATAAAGGTAAAAACTTTGGTTTTAAAGATATTGCCTGACAAAATCAATTTTTTCTTAAAAAAATCTTAAAAAATTTAAATTGAATCGTCAAAATGTTAGAAACTATAAGAGATAGAGAAAAATGTTATAGAAGCCACGAAAAGTAAATTTAATTTTCTTTTCCACCTCAAGGAAGATAGCTCACTGCGTCAAAGAGATATACAGGATTAAGTGGAGCCATTGGCCAAATAGCGGTAAATTGCCGATATCTCAAAAACCTTCCCATAGAATTAAGAATGAACCCGATTTTCGGAATCAGCGACCGATTTTACATATAGATAGGATAGTCGCGTCCAAAGTACAGACAAAAAATTCCATTTTGTGATCCAGTGTATTTAATCAGAACTTTGAAGTAAATATAAGTATTATTTTGCATTAACTTTATTTTTTTCATTTAATTGGCTTGGTTTCAATTCTGCTGGGAGAGATTTATGAGTAACTTGGTCTAAAAGGGCTAAAACAATAATAAAACTGATTTAAATAATCTAGTATATTACATATTTCGCACTTGTCCCAGGAGTCACAAAAACTTGTCCCAGGAGTCACAATTTTAAATATTGAAAATAGTTAATTGAATTTGAATATATAAAATATTTTTATAGAATATGGTACTATGCAGTATGTTTTTTCGACCATATACAAATTGTAGGTGAAAGTTGAATAGTTGATCTAAAATTCGTATTCGTGCTCATAAAGGTGCAACAAAGGGATTTTTCGGTGTCCCAGGAGTCACACTCATTTACTGAGTAGTTACAAAGCTATTTGTTATTATTTAGCCAATTCTTTTAATGCATTTGTTGTATTAGATATTTATCCATGTCGATAAATATATTTCATAGCAATTTAAGTCCCGATGTCAGTTTTATAATTCAAAGTTGACTAAGCTCTGAAGTCAAATGTCCCAGGAGTCACGATGGAATGTCCCAATTCAGTTATTTCCATTCATTTTAAATTTCAAAAATTTCAATTACAACCTAACCTAAAAATAAAATTGTGGAAACAGCGCATCAGCTGTTTACTTGCAAATGTTTACGATTTTGTGTTCAATAACTTTGGTTGATAATTTTCTATTTTTCTCGTTTTTACTCTTAATTTGCCACTGACACTCTTTTTGCAAGTACTTGCAAGTAAAGTTGTTGAACAAAGCTTATATTATATTATTATTAAAACTTTACTTTTAGTGCATATTTTACCTCGCCCTACTTATTAGACTGTAGAAAATTTATTTTTGTAACATATCTTTTATTTCTTATATACAAATGATTTTCCCAAATTATAAGCTAATGAGTTTCGGATTCGCTTTCCTAACAAACGCTGTGCGTGCGGTATAAGTGGCGGGTTGCGCTCATATATACCACGCCCATGCGGAGTCCATGCACTGAATGTGCATTCGCCACCGTAAGGTATAAGAAGACCAACCCATCCAGCCGAGGAAAGTATAATTTCAGAGCTAATAGCATCTTCGTACTTCCCCACTATTTGAATAACTTGGTTATTATTTTCTAATCCCGGCCAACGTGCCAAGCGTTCTCCATCACCGTAAGGTAAGCCTAATATTTCTTTTCCAAGGTAATCTTTGTAAATTTTTGCAGCATTTTCTATCCGAGTGACGACTAGCGGTAATTGCAAGGAGCTAAATACAATTATTTTTATCCACTCAATATCAATATATTTACAATTCACAAAATCCAATCGAGCTAAACCAGCCAAAAATAAAGTCATCCCAGGTTTTAGTCGAACAGCCCTTGGCGTAATCATATCTTCTGGCGTCAATTTTTGTAACTCCTTTGTTGTGAGTAATTCCGTAAATTGCTGTGGATGCATAACGCCAGGAGTATCATAACACCACTTAGCTTTTCCATATTCCTTTACATTTTCATTCAAAGTACCTGTATGCTGGATTGCGAACCCAGCATTTGTTGCTATAGGATTTACGAATGTGCGTCCAACTAAACCCAACAGACGCGCATCCTTAGAGTTTCGCGTAATCTCTGCTTTGTGACGACGAAGTGTCAGTTCTTCAGTTTTCTGTACACGCTCGGAAGCCAAACGACGAAAACGTTTATATATACGAATATCTGAAGGTCTATAAATCGGAAATCTTAGCATCTGTAAAGTAGTACCTGGCAAAGGACAAGTTGTGGCTCTACGTACTAATTCCGTAGCTTCTGGACGGCAGTAATCAGAATTCATAAGGATATTAAAAAGAGAACTTTTCCCAACATTAGTGCAACCGATTAAATAAACGTCGCCTTTATAAGCCCATATTTTGTATAATTGTGTAATAAGTTCCTCTATGCCGTAACCTGTTTTAGCAGAAATTAAACTAACGTGTTTAATATTAAGAGAGTCGAAACCACATTGTATCATTTGATCTTTTAGGCAATCTTTAATGTGATTCAAGTAGTTATTATGATCTCGAGGCAGCAAATCGACTTTGTTTCCAACCACGAAGACTGGTCGTTTGTGTCCCAGAATACCACGTATCTCTGGCCAAATAGAACAGGGAAAGTCTAAAAGGTCTACGATTAAAATCGCTAAAGCATATTCATCTTTTATACGCGATATGGTTTTTAAATATGTGTCAGAATCAATATCTGTTTCCAATGCTATATTGTGGTGTTTTAAAAAGTGGCAACGTTGGCATATAATTGTCTGAAGTTCGGTTTCCGTACGCCCTTTGAATATCTCGGAAGGAATGTAACCTGCAACAAAATAAAAATACATACATAAGTACATATGTATCTAGTACACTGATGCACATTGCCGACTGCGCTACTTATAGATACAAGCGCAAAATATTTTTGCCTTAGTGTGCGCGTATAAGCAGAGCACTGCAAGAATTTCCCTGCAGCGAAAATAACCCTGTAGGAAAATCTCTAGTTCATAACTGGTGAGCAACTAGTGCGACACTTCTAGTGCGATCAATTTGTTTTGTATGTTAGCAACTGGCGAATTTAACATAGCGAGGTCATTGGCGGTGTTAATTATCCACCGCTGCATTACCTATTCGATAGTTCTGAACTAGATAACAATTCCTACAAATTCTACAGTTCTACATCTGCCACTTAAGTGCAGCATTTTACACTCTTAAAGCAAGTAGCAAGTTGGCAGAGTGGTTAGCGGGTGAGACTTGCAATCTGGTGAGCGCGGGTTCAGGACAGTGGCGGATAATACTTTTTTTATTTTTTTATTTAATAAAAATTTAACACAATATTTAAAAAGCAATAAAATACAAAAAATAAAAATAAACCTGAGGGACCAGAAAAACATGATTAGGGGAACATTTTATTTCATTAAATAAGAAATCATTAAGTGAAGATGCAAACTGCAAATACTATTTATATAATATGCTTCAATAACAACCTGAGAATTGCAGAAATATGCAAAGCCGAGGGCAAATGAACTGGCGCTTCGCTGTGGTGATTTTCATAGTGGCGTTTAAACTTGCATGATTTTATTGAGCTAAAAATTTTAAAGCAAATTATGCATTGAGGCTCATAAAAAAAAGAGTTCGAATAAAAAAAAATATTTAAATTCCCATTGAACTTCGAATTCTAATTCGGTCACTTTGTTGTCGCATACCTATTGCTCATAAAAAATTCTTTGCGCGATCGATGCACACAGCATGAAATTCAAGCACTGTAGTACTGTAGGCAAGCTTTGAGATGGGATTTTGGGAAATTCACCTCCCAAACCAAAGTCGACAGAAGAGGGTTGCCATCACAGCGAAAATATGAGAGATAATTAGTTTTATATCGTGGTAGAATTGTGTTAGACTTTAATAAAGCATATGTGTATTCATTTGCATAATTAGAAAATGCTCTTTGACCTCACTACTTTATTACAAATACGACAGTTTTCTTTTTTTTTTTTGTTTCCAAGTTCTAAACTTTTTTAGAGCAAACGATATGCAACTCCGATGTGTGGTGTGCTGCTAATGTCCATTATACTCACCTCCAGAAACACAATCATTTTTTCTTTTTCACCTAACCTTGCCTACAGGTATACAGTGCTCGCAATTGCCTGCTAACAGCGCACACACGACTCGTATGTGAAGCCGAGCAGCTCCGTTTTGCTCTTCAGTGCATGAATGATCTAGTAATTAATAATAAAATTTTTTATGTAAGTCCATAAAGCGTCACAATTCAATTTGTTGAGTTGTTCGATCTATACTAATTAGTGATGGGCGAGTCCGAGATGTTTTATTCGATTCTCTCGATTGTTGAAACATCTCGAATGCTCTCGATGGCTTTCATTCGTATTCGAGTCAAGTCGTAAATGGCCGTCAGTCGAAACAATCGCTAAAACATCTTGGACTCATCAACGATTCATCTCGTTTTCAAAGCAACCCTACAACATCTCGGACTCGCTGCAAAAAATACATAATATTTGTTGTTGCTGCTTGAATATCAAAAATGCTTTAAAAACATACAGAGTGGTACAAATCTATTGCCGTTGTTGCTGCTCATAAAATTCATAATATTTAACTAATTTAAAAAATCTTTAATTTAGTTCAAATTGTGAGCACATTTTGTCGTACGTCATACAAATTTCCTGCAAAATTGTTGCTAAAGGTAACATACGACAAAATTTAACTGAAGAAAATTCTTTATAAATTCCAAAATAATAAACAATATATAACAAAATTAAAATAATTTAAGAATTTTGTGGCCTAGTAATGTTCTGCCAGACTTTGGAGAAAAACTAATGAGACGTTTTGGAGAAATACAATTCCAAACTTCTAACGTGTTTTCCCCAAAGTCTTTAAATGCAACATACAACATTAATTTATCCGGGCGCCGATATATACATATGTGCATGTTTTTATAAGTGCATTTCCTCGGTAATCGTACGCAGTTTTGGGGCTTTGTTTGGTAAATTTTACAACTTACAAACATCTCCGGTCGACGGGACTTTTGGATTTAGAATCAGGAGGACGTCCTCTACAACCCCCAATACATTTTTTTTTCCGACGCGTGGTAGACTGTTGGAAATTTTTCCCCGTACATTTAATACCTATTTGTTGACACATAATTATTGTGACAGTACATAAGCAATACTCATTGAGAATAAGCCAACAAGATGGTTCAGCTTCCAGATTTAGATGTGGAGATTTGGAGATCTTTAAATTTGGTATGTGGGTCGCCTGTAGGTATGCACGCAAGTCAAGGTGAGAAAAAAACTCTCGAAAAGGATTAACGATAATTATCGTTATGGTTATAACCATAAAAAATTTAGACCTCATTTTTCCATCGAGTAAAATGTTTTAGATTAGCACACAGCCTTAGTAATCAATTACGCGCTTTTGGTGTTCGCTCACAGTGAGATTAGTTTTTGTCAGAAAAGTGCCGGATGAACCATTCCTTTAACCAAATTACAAAAATTCGATGGTCTTATTTAATTATATATGTGATGCATCACATATGGGTGGATTCTCCATATCATACATTGCAACCGCAATAATTTTTTATCTCAAACTATGACCAAAAATTTAATTATAATAATTCATCTCACTTGTTGGCCGTTTTAAGGTAGGACATTCTAATTTTAAGGTAGGGCATTGCCCCACAATGCCCCCCCCCCCGCCCCACCTCCCTTGCTACGGGCCTGCTCGCCCATCACTAATACTAATTATAGCAGAGTTCCCGTGGCAGTGATCCAGATCGAGATAAAAATGTTGCAAGCAAATGCAACAACAATTTTGTAATCCTGGTATTTTCCTGGATCAACTTTTGTGAAAACTAACCCTTTTCACTTGGCAGCACTGACGGACATATCCCAATAAACATCAGGCCAAAAAATCTCAAACGTTTGAGAAACCCTTAATTCTTAATTTAGTAGTGATGAATGTCTAACGAGTAATAAATGGCCTCTGCACATTGGCATGATTTAAGGGTAATTTAGGCAAAAATCGTTGTTTCAGCGTTAACTACCCTTAAATAACGTTGTTTCGTCATACAAAAATGCCAGCTGAAATTACCCTTGAAATGCGCATTTCGTCTAAATAACTCACGAAATTACTCTGGAATCGGTCTCTTCTCTAAATTTTATCGATTATAATCGAAAACATCTTTACCCATCGCTAATATTTCACATTAGCCGTGTTATTTTAGCGCATATACATCTGCGCTAAAATAAAAACACGGCTATTAAATTTGTTCGCGACGGTTTTTTAGATATATTCTCATTGTACATTGTATTAGCGATTGTTCGAAAGAACAGGTCCTCATAGAGACAAACTTTTTTAATTTTTCTTGCAGCACAGAAACGTAAAATACGACAAATCATTTTCGATGGATGCATTTTTTGTGTTTCGTTTGATTTGGCAAATGTGCCAAAATTTTTAACGAAATAAAAAAAAAATTGAAATAAAAAAAATACGTTGTGAGCATTTTAACATACATACATACCTTCCTATATTATTATCATGGTATTACTATGAAGCGAAGATCGTACGGTTAAACCGTTTATGACTGTATTGACGCTCGCACACCACTCCTATTTTTTTGTTTGTTTGTTTTGATTTCCTTTTTTATTCAATTCCAAATAAAAAATTTGAAAAACTTCTATTTTTCATCCGCAGAAAAATCGGATAATTTTACACCCAGCATGTGCACTGGGAGTTTTAATTTTATGCACAATATTATAGGTTTTCTAGGAGTAAATTACTGATACTTCTATTAATATTGGTCAGAAACTGGACCAAACGTTGAAGGCATAAATAAACAAGTAAGTAAGCCTAAGTTCGAGTGGAATCGAACGTTAGATACGAGTACTCAGCTGTATGCATTCATTGTTCGTTAGCGTGTGATGAAAACAGGGTGTAATTTATATAAAGCGAGTGCCGCATAAAGTGGGCATAGCCACGCCCATTTTCAAAATTTTTATCAATCATCCAACTAAGCATATAAATATTATTGTTAGTGCAAAATTTCATTCCTTTACTTCTAGTTACAAAGATGACACGTTAAAAATGCCCAAGGGGAGGTGCCACGCCCGTTTTCCAAAATTTTTGTGTTTTATGTTTCTGGTCTATTGTGGTACTCATGCCACAAAATTTCAATGAATTATCTTTATATTTTACAAAGATATCGCTTAAAATGTTCTTATTAGGCCACTTTATAGTTTCCATATATAAAAGTGGGCGTTGCCGTCAACCAATTTCGCTAAAATTTTGAACATGTATTACCACAAGTAATAAAAGTGTACACACCAAGTTTCGTCATCATATATCAATTACTTGTCGAGTTATAGGCTAAGAAATCTCGTATACGAGGGGTGCTCTATATATTTTTAGCCTAATAATGAAAAAGTGATGCCAGGTGCAATCTCACATTTCCATTGGAAAGTCCGACATTTTTTTAGCATAATCGTACTCAGAACGTTTTGACGTACGACCATCATTTGTGTTGATTACAGTGACTTGAAAAATTTGATTTGGCAAAAAAATGGAATTAACTCGTGAACATTTTCGTGCGATCATTTTTCACAACTTTCGACGTGGATTATCACGACAAGAGTGCATTGATGAACTTAAATCTTTATATGGCGATGAAGCACCATCCTATCCTACTGTGAAAAATTGGTATAATGAATTCAATCGTGGCCGATGCTCGCTCAAAGACCAATTTCGTGAAGGTCGTCCAAAAACGGCTGTTGTGCCAGAGAACATTGAAGCCGTGCGTGAACTCATAATGCAAGATCGTCATGTGACATACCGTGAGACATTTCTCCCACAAGCATAAATTCGATATTGCATAAACACCTGACCGTAAAAAAGGTTTGTTCTCGTTGGATCCCGCACAATCTGAGTGTCGCTCAAAAAACGGCTCGTGTCGATTGGTGCAAAGAAATGTTGCAAAAATACGATCGCGGTGCTTCAAGGCACACTGGTCTCATTTGTATGGAGAGTGGGACAAAACTCAATTTCTTGGAAACGGATGGATCTACCGAAACCAAATTTGGCACATTGGTGTCCCACTATACGACTCATCTTTCAGAAAAATTAAAAGCATATATGATGAATTTCATATCAAACCAAATATGCGTTGAACCCGACCCCCGCAGAATTTGATGAAATTTTGCACAGGGGTACATCTTACCTACCCAAACACAACCTCATTTTCAGAAATTGCATTTTCGAAAAATTGTGGGCGTGGCAAGGTTTCGAAATATTCAAAAATATTCGAAAATAATCGAAAAATGACGATAATAGGTACTTTTAAAGTGTGATTACTAGGGCTTTACCGATTTCAAAGATCTTTACACCATTAGAAAGGTATTGAAATACACTGTAAAACTTTCAAAAAAATACACTGTAAAAATTTTTTTTGTTTTAGTACACTGAAAAAAAAAATGTTTCCCAAAATAAAATTTGAAACTGAAAAAACACTTCAAAGATCAGCGATTTTGAAAAATACAAATTTTGTTTAGAAAGGTCTATTTAATATATATAACATATCTGAAAACTAAAATGGCCTTTTTCTTTATTTTTTTTTTTATTTATTTAAGTAAATGCATCTCTTGGCTTTCTTATATTTTGATATCACGCGTAAACTAATCAACCGATTTCAAAAATTTGTATACTGTTAGAAAGGTATTAAAATCACCTTTTGAAAACATACACTGTAAAAATTCTATATTACATATTACACCTAAAAAAAATTTTTTTTTTTTTTTTCAAACTGAACTGAAATTTTTTTCAGGAAGTGTTCTCCCAGTTTGAAAAAAAAATTTTGAAAATTTTTTTTCAGTGTAATATGTAATATAGAATTTTTACAGTGTGTGTTTTCAAAAGGTGATTTTAATACCTTTCTAATGGTATACAAATTTTTGAAATCGGTTGATTAGTTTACGCGTGATATCAAAATACAAGATACCTTGCCACGCCCACAATATTTCGAAAATGCAATTTCTAAAAATGAGGTTGTGTTTGAGTAGGTAAGATGTACCTCTATGCAAAATTTCATCAAATTCTGAGGGGGTCGGGTTCAAAATGTTCGTTTTTTTCAGCCTTTGATATGAAATTCATCATAGGTTGTAATCCACGCCCACCACTAACGCTAGTTTACAGCCAAAAAAAACAAGAAAACCAGGAATGGGGGAGGATAGGAATTGACCTGCTGAGCTTGGAACTATTTTTTTTTTTTTAATTTTTTATATAGTTAGGTTTTTGAGATAACGGTAATTTTGTGTTTTTTGTTATCACTTCATTCAAAAATTATTTTCCCTGGAGTTACAAATGCGATAAACGCAAGCAGTATCTCGTTCGAAAGGCAATTAAAATACGCTTCAAACGCCATACAACTTGTAGTGGTCTAATAAAAACTCGCTGAGCGAAAGCTGGTCAAAGTGAAAATTTTGTGGATTTTTTGCGATTTTTGAAAAAATTTTGATTTTCAAATTAAGTTTTTATAAAAGTTCTAAAAATCAGGAAAGTTTTATTACTTTAAAAATTTGCCCGTTTAATTGCAAAGACTTTAAGCGTAATATCAGAGAGATCCGATAAATATTTTTTTTTGGCTTTTTTTTTCTTGCGAAACAAAAAGGATATTTTGGACGAAAAACTTGGTTAGGTGACTTAACTATGTGAAAACGACTTCATAGGTCAAAAGGACATCAGAAGAAAATATAGAGCTTCCAAAGACTAAACTAATGACATTTCGATTTTAAAAATCCGATGTCAAATAACAAAGTTACAATAAAGAGTGGAGTGTGGGACAAAACTCCATTACTCAGATTTTATCGAAAATAAAGTTTTATCGAAAACAGTCGATGTAAATATGTACAAAAATCGTAAAAGGGCAACAATATTTTGTATAGACTAGTTACATTTAATATGATATTTTAAGAAAAGGGAAAAAAAGGGAAAAATGTATAAACAGGCTTCTTAAGAGAAGACTTGAAAGAACTCAAATCTGCTTATAAGACCTGGTCCAGAGTGGTCCTTAATTGTTAAAAGTTTAAATGAAAATGCTAATGCTTGAAAATTGCGCTCATAGAAAAGCCAAGATTTCTTCTTGTATTTTGCTAAAAATAAATTGTTTTCACTGTTTTCTTTCGCTAAATCATGAAACATATGTTTTTCTTGCGCTCCATAGTTATCCGCATTTTTTTAGCACTCAAATCACAATACACTTATTTACACAAACTTTTTCCAGAAAAATTTTTTTTTCAAATGTGTTGACTTTAAATGAGCCAAAGTAACATTTAATGGTGGCTATTGCGTATAGAAGGAGGTTTTCCATAAAATTCAATATATTTCCCACGAAAATGAATGACAGAAATTTCTTTTTCATGCACCAACATTTTTGACTTTTGTGTATGGGGGCTGACCAGTGTGCAAGGGGCGTTTTATAAGATCGTCACAGGTGGCGAATCATGGATCTATGCGCAAGAACCCGAAACAAAACAACAATCGACCGTGTGGGTCTTCGAAGACGAGCCAAATCCAACGAAAGTTGTTCGTGGAAGAAGCACATGTTGTTGGTCATGTGGCGACTTTTCCGCTTGAGCAACGTAGGACGGTCAATTCTGACTGGTACACCACAATTTGTTTGCCTGAAGTCTTCGGAGAAATTCGAAAAACGAACAAGAGAAGACGAATCATTGTTCACCATGACAATGCAAGCTCTCACACATCGGCTGAAACCAGCGCCTTTTTGGCCGGCCAAAACGTTGAATTTATGGGTCATCCGCCGTACAGCCCTGACTTGGCACCCAATGACTTCTTTTTATTCCCGCAGATCAAGAAAAAAATGCGTGGTCAACGATTTTCGTCGCCAGAAGAAGCTGTTCAAGCGTTCAGAAACCATGTTTTGGTGGTGTCTCAATCGGAGTGGAAAAAGAGCTTCCACAATTGGTTTCAGCGATTTGCAAAAGTGTATAAATCATGCTGGAGACTACTTTGAAAGACAATAAAACGATTTTTGATTATTAGTATTCGCATTTTCATTATTAGGCTAAAAATATATCGAGCACCCCTCGTATTTCTGCTTCTAAAAGGAGGCGGTGCCACGCTAATTTTCCAAAATTTTTTTTTTTTTTTTGTTTTATGTCCGTAGTTGTGTCGCGGTCTGATCGCGACAAAATATTTTTCTCTTTGTCCCACTATGTATGTGCGCACTGGCAGAGCAAATTTTCATTTGTTTTGTTTATTTACCTTTTTACCTTTTATCCTTTGTTCCCAACGGGGAGCGCACCCTAGCGGCGACAAATGAAGTTAATTGATATTGCCATGATGGGCAGTACTGGCGGAGTGTGTTGCGAGCTTTTGCCTTTTAGCGGAGTTCCCCACCAAATTGTTATACATATATGTAAATATGTAGGACGTAAATAAAGAAAAACAACGAGCGCGGAAGGCGCAGAAAGGGGTGTCATCGCTTTCGTCCCTTTTGCGGTGCATTAAGGCATCCGCTAGATGAAGGCAGTTTATGTGTGTGTGGTTGTATATCATTGGTCGGGGCATCGGAGATGACCGCACAGGTTAGCGGTTCGGTGCGACCGGGTGGTTACCCACACATACAGCCTGATGGTATATACAAAAAAGTATATGTTGGCGCGCAGCCTTCGGCCTGGCTCGCGGGTGCGCGTCATAATACTCTTGTATGTGAAAGTGAAAACATCTTTTTGTGCGAGTGCGAAAAATAAGAAAGTAGAGGATTATAAGGGTTTTTGGTGTTAGAAAAAAAAAATAAATTAAATAAAATAAAAGTGGAAAGGTTAGAGTCAAGTGTTGAGGAAAAAAAGGTATAAAGTTTTGAGGAAAAAAAAATAGATAAGTACATTTGGTGGTGGTATTAGTGTGGAGCAGTCGAGGTGGATTTGGAGCGAGCATTGGTGGTGGACATCGCAGGGATCCTTAAGCCGGAACACACTCCGGCTTGGTTAAGTATCTCGTTTGTTGTTGTAGTTGTGCCATTTGTCGTTTCTTTGTTTCGCCCCCCGTGTTCCTTAACCCATCCTTTTAGCGTCCCGCACCCAGAGCCCAGTCATTTGGCGGCGGGTTAAAGTTGTTCCTGGCAGCTCAGGAACTGTGCGAGTGGGTTCGTAACCTTCCGGTTGGACCTCACCTCGGGTGCACCCATAAAACATTTGTTTGTCTTAGTTTTGGGTATTTTCGTGAAAAGTTTTTGGTATATCAATTTTGGTTGATTTTAGTTTTGTGGTTGTTTTATTGTATGTACCCACCCCGTCTCCACTGAGAGAGTCGGTGCATTTATATTTCGTTATTGTCACCTAGTGTTGTTGTTTTGCCCCTTTTTGTATTAAGCCGTGGCTTTGTTATTTGTGTAAAAGGGTAGGTGACAAATTGGCGCCCAACGTGGGGCAACAAAAAAATAAAGAGTTGGTAAATTGTCTTTTTGTGACAAAAGAAAAATTTCGTGAAGTGGTGGTTTTTTTGTTGTAGCAGTGTATATACTGTGTTGTTGGTAATTTTTTTTGGTACCTGTCGGATTTTTGTTTCTCGTTATTTTGTATGAGAATAATTCTGCCGATCAATTTTGTTTCTTTTTTCTTCTCATTTAGGAAAAGTGACAAGTTTTGTTTGCTTTGGTGCCTACCTGTGTTGGTCTTTTTTTCCAGAAGAGCTTTTTTGTTGGTACATACGTACACTCATATGGTGGTTGAATCAGAGGGCATCGCGAGATTTTTTGTGGTTTGAAAATATACATACATACACACCTACATACATACGTACAAGGTAAAAAAGAGTAACAGAAGGAAAACAGCAGGTAGTCGTTAATAAATAAATATATACATACGTATAAATATTTATAAATACGTATTTACGTATATAAATAGTGTTAGGTCGCGGTAATAAACAAAGAAAATTTTTTTCATTGCGTACAACAACACGCAAGAAGTCGTTTCGAGCAATATCTCTTTAGGGTGTGCCAAATTTTAAAAAAATTTTTCCCAAACAAATTAAAATTTTTTTCCAAAAGAAACATTTTTTATATTATTTACAACGAAAATATTAAGGTTGAACGGTGATTTTATTTACATTGTGTTGGAATTACGGCAAGAAGAGGATCGGAACAAATATAAGAGGGAGTCAAAAAGGGACCTAGGCACCTATAAATAAACGGGATCAAACATACATACTGTTGGCGGACACGATCTTTGATATACATATTAAATAAATAAATACAATTTATTTTTTTTGCTTTGGTGTTTTACTTTAGTTTTAGTGCAAAAAATTTTTTTTTTACCGGCCACCCTATTGTTAAGTTTGCAATTTGCATTTTGCCAATTTCTTATTTACACGTTTATTCTTATATACATACATACGTACATTTACCTGCGGTCAAGTCAGAGAGCGAGAGCGGCTCATACATACATACACACAATATAAAAGGTACGTAAGCTATTGTTGGTGTTGTCCCAGTAGGTAGTGCTGTTGGTGTTGTTTTTATTACTGTGTGACAGGCTTGACAGCTTCCAAATTTGCTGCGCCAGTGCTAGGGTGGGTCAAAAATTTTAGAGTATTGGAAAATACTAGGGTGTCTAGTTTAGATTTGGGAATTAGCGTTTTTGGGTTAAATTTTTAATTTTGCGGCATATTTATTATTTTCAATTGGGTTAATAGCAGGAAAAATTTTTTTTCTTCATTGATTTTTTTTACATTTTTGTGGAAATTGGTGTAAAAAATTTTGTTTTAATTAATTTTCGATTTTTGCGGTTAGAGAGTTTGTTGTTGAATTTTTTTGTAATTTTTACGATTTGGTTTAGCGGCGATAAATTCTTCTTCGTTGGAAATTTTATATTGAATTTTTTTTTGCGTTGGAATTTTTTTTTTATTGTCCAAAATCAAAATGGAAATAAATCGGTTATCACAAGAAGAATTGGCTTACGAGATGGAGGCACGCGGATTAGCAGTAGCATCTGTGGAATCAATGCGGAAGTCATTAAGGGCATCGCGGGCAGTTGAACGACGTGGGTCTGTAGACTTATTTAAGGATTATCCTTTTACGTTTGAGGAAGATAAAGTTGCGGTAGAGGCAAAAATAGTAGAGATAGGGAAGTTAGTTTCGGCTCTTAATGACGGAGGTAAACCATCAGATGGTATTAAGGCGACCACAAAACTGGAGTCGTGTGTGAATAGGATCGGTAGGGCTAAACCCGAAAATGATGACGATATGGCGTCACAGGCGGATATAAGGAACAGGGTAATTTTGATGCTGGGTTATCTAGAAGAGATGAATGACGACAAACAGGAGTCGGAGGGTGAGCAACCCAGTGGCACATCACCAGGGCAAGTGGTCTCACCGGGACCAGATGTGAGCCCAGTGCTAGTAAGGACTTCCGAGGAAGTAGAACTAGTCGGTAGGATTTCGCAGGAGCCACCGAATCTGGCTAAATGGAATATTAAATTCGATGGAGAGAGGTCGGGATTGTCGTTATATGCATTTTTGGAACGTGTAGATGAGCTTAGTGAAGCACGCGGTGTTGCTAAAACTCAATTGTTGAGAGGTGCGGTCGATTTGTTTTCAGGTAAAGTTTTGTTGTGGTTTAGGTCAATTAGGCGTTCGATTACAACATGGGAAGAATTGGTTCGGGAGCTTAAATTGGAATTTCTCCCACCAAATTACGACGACTTATTAATGTCGGAAATTCGAAGAAGGACTCAGGGAGCAAATGAGTCAATTGGAGTATATGTGGCTGCGATGAGGATTATGTTTGGAAGGTTACAAGAACCAATTTCTGAGAGTAGGATGTTGGGAATAATTAGGGCGAACCTTCTACCATTCTACCAGACCCAATTGGGACTAGTTACACCTGGTTCGATTTCAGAGTTAGTTGCTTTGGGAAGGAAATTGGAAGCGGTTAGGTCGTCGGTTGATGCTTTTGTTCCCCCTCCAAACCATAGGGCTAGAGGTTTATTGGAGCCAGACTTGGCATACATGTCTGTTGGTGGTGAGGCTGCGTCAGGGAACCAGTCGGCAACCAGTCCTAGGAATAGGTATGGGCCGAATACTAGGTGTTTCAATTGCAAGCGATTTGGTCATGTTTCGGCGGATTGTAGGAAAACAATCAAGTGCTTTGGATGCGGTAGGATTGGTGCCATGAAGCGGGACTGTCCAGTGTGTACGGCAAAGCCGAGTGGTACCCAAAGTGGTGGTAGGTCTGGTCTAGAGGGAAGGCGGTCTTCAAACCCCTTCAGGTCTGATTCTGACAGGAACAATAATCCCAATGTCACAACAAACAATTCGGGAAACGCGAATTAGACACCTGGGACGGCAGGTCAGGTGGTGTAACAGGAGTTAGTAATCCTGCTAACTCCCAGCTGGCTATAATAGGGGATCGTCGAGTTGTTTCTTATATGGGTTATTCATTGGTGGCAAGCGGCCATGATGAGCGTCCACATATCGATGTGACGGTTTTTGGTTTTTCTTATCGAGCATTGTTAGATTCTGGGGCTTCACGTACGGTGATTGGTCGAATTGGTTGGAGTATGTTACAAGCCTATGGCATCAGAATTTCTTCATCGGTAAATATCCCTCAAATTACTTTGGCGGATGGTGGTCGAGTATCAGCGTTAGGTTCTATTTCGTTGCCAATTGTGGTGGAGGGCAAGTCGGTCCTCATAGATTGTCTTATTGTTCCTGGTATACCTCATGCTCTTATTCTTGGTGTAGATTTCTGGACCAAGGCGGGTATAATCCCGGATCTGAGGGGCAGGGTATGGTCGTTTTCTCGACCGGAACAGGAGGCGTCGGTAGCGATTATGGACCACAGTGAATTAGATACTAGGCAATCTGAAGCTTTAGGTAGATTAGTTGGGAATGCTTTTGAGACTGTGACAGACGGGTTAGGTCGAACCCATCTTGTTGAGCATAGGATAAGGATAAAGGCAGGAGTTGAGCCTGTGAAGCAGCGATACTATCCGGTATCGCCTACCATACAGTCGCGTATGGACCAGGAGTTGAAGGATATGCTTAGCAAGGGTGTCATTGAGACGTCTCATAGTCCATGGGCTTCCCCAGTGGTCATGATAAGGAAGAAAGACGGTACATATAGGTTTTGCCTAGACTATAGAGTTCTTAATAAATGTACCGAGAAGGATAGTTACCCCCTTCCTTATGTGTCGGCGACCTTGGATAAGCTGAGGGATGCGAAATTTTTGTCAAGTTTAGACATCAAGTCTGCTTACTGGCAAATACCAGTAGAGAGGAGTTCTAGGCCCTATACAGCATTCACGGTGCCAGGTAGAGGCCTGTTTCAATTTAAGAGAATGCCATTCGGTTTACATAATGCACCTGCAACGTGGCAGAGATTTATAGATTCGGTCATAGGACCAGAGTTAGAGCCCCATGTCTTTGTATATGTGGATGATATACTTATCGTAACAAAGACGTTTGAAAAACATTTGGAAATCCTAAAAGAGGTTTTGGATAGATTAGCTGAGGCAGGATTAAAACTCAATAGAGAGAAATGCAGTTTCTGTAGGCCTGAGTTAAAGTACTTAGGTTATGTCGTAGCTAGAAACGGCCTACATGTTGATCCTGAAAAGGTAGAGGCAATGGTTAGGATAGAAGTCCCGAGAAATGTTAAGCAAGTGAGATCTTTTGCAGGTACAGTGTCCTGGTACCGTAGATTCATCAAAGATTTTTCAGAGTTAGTTAGACCTCTCACCGAGTTAACTAAGAAAAATAAAAAGTTCATTTGGAGTGAAGAATGTGATAGGAGTTTTAGAGAAGCTAAGGAACGTTTAATTACGGCGCCCGTTTTAAGTTGCCCAGATTTTGATAGGCCCTTTATTATACAAACGTATGCGTCAGACTTTGGTATAGGAGCTGTGTTGACCCAAGACTTTGAAGACGGTGAGAAGGTGATAGCATATCTGAGTAGATCCCTGAATAAAGGTGAGAAAAATTATTCCACCACAGAGAAGGAATGTTTGGATGTACTGTGGGCGGTCGAGAAGTTGCGACCATACATCGAAGGAACGAAATTTAAAGTTATTACGGATCATTATTCTTTGATTTGGCTAAATAGGTTGAAAGATCCTTGTGGTAGATTGGCTCGTTGGGCATTGAAGCTTCAGCAATATGATTTTGAGATTATCCATAGGAAAGGGAAGGAACATGTTGTCCCAGATTTGTTGTCGAGAAATGTTCCCGTTATTTTTGAAATTTCTACGTCGGATCCTTGGATAACTAAAATGATTGTGTCCTTTACAAATATGTCAAACCTCCATACCCATCCATTTACGGGGAGGGACCCGAATGGAAAATGGTTATCGAAAATTCTCAGAGAGAAAATGTTTTGAAAAGCTGCCATGATAGTCCGTTGGCAGGACACATGGGTGTGAAGAAAACGTTCGCTAGAGTTGCTCAGAAGTTTTATTGGCCGCGAATGAAATCCGATGTTGCTAAGTATGTACGAACTTGTAAGACATGTCAGCAGGTAAAACCTGATAATAAACAGCCAGCTGGGGGAATGATAGAGAGGTCTAAGGAAGTTGAACCGTGGGAAAAGATTTGTGTGGATTTGGTTGGTCCTTTGGTTAAGTCAACTCAAGGTTACCAATATATTCTGACGGTTGTGGATTATTTTTCGAAGTTTCCATTGTTGTTTCCTTTGCGCACAGCGACTGCGAAGAGTGTCTGTAAATTTCTTGAAAATGATGTTTTTCTATTGTTTGGCGTTCCGAGTTCCGTTGTGTGTGATAATGGACCCCAGTTCAAGAGTCGTGAGCTTCAGGGTCTCTGTGGTGTCTACGGCGTCCAGTTGCGATATACTGCGCATTACCACCCGCAGGCTAATCCAGCGGAACGTATAAATCAAATTATTAGGACTACGCTTAGGGCTTATGTTTCAGAGAACCAGAGGTCATGGGATCAGCAATTAGCGAAGGTAGCGTGTTGCATTAGGCCATCACAGCATGAGGTGTTAGGAATTACACCATACTTTGTTAACTTTGGTCGGGACATGGTGCTTGAAGGTAGTCAGGGTTATATAAGGTCCTTAGGAGAGCAGGAACAATTGAACTGCGAGGAGAGAGCTAGAAAGTTAGTGGAGATTAGAGCAGACATAAGATTGAAGTTGGAGCAGGCAGGAGCTAAGTTAGCTAAGCAGTATAATCTTAGGAGAAGAGATGTACAGTATATGCCAGGAGAGTTAGTGTGGAGAAAGAATTTTGCGTTGTCCGATGCGGCTAATTATTTTGCAGCGAAGTTAGCGCCTAAGTATGTAGGGCCTTTTGTGATTAAAAAGAGGGTATCTCCTTGGACATATGTTTTAGTAGATGAGAATGATAGGGAGAAGGGTACATGGAATGTTAGGGATTTAAGGCCGTATCGGGATAGGTAGCATTAGGGCCAAAGAAGGAAGTTTCCTTCTTTCACGAGGAAAGGGTGGAGTTGTCGCGGTCTGATCGCGGCAAAATATTTTTCTCTTTGTCCCACTATGTATGTACGCACTGGCAGAGCAAATTTTCATTTGTTTTGTTTATTTACCTTTTTACCTTTTATCCTTTGTTCCCAACGGGGAGCGCACCCTAGCGGCGACAAATGAAGTTAATTGATATTGCCATGATGGGCAGTACTGGCGGAGTGTGTTGCGAGCTTTTGCCTTTTAGCGGAGTTCCCCACCAAATTGTTATACATATATGTAAATATGTAGGACGTAAATAAAGAAAAACAACGAGCGCGGAAGGCGCAGAAAGGGGTGTCATCGCTTTCGTCCCTTTTGCGGTGCATTAAGGCATCCGCTAGATGAAGGCAGTTTATGTGTGTGTGGTTGTATATCATTGGTCGGGGCATCGGAGATGACCGCACAGGTTAGCGGTTCGGTGCGACCGGGTGGTTACCCACACATACAGCCTGATGGTATATACAAAAAAGTATATGTTGGCGCGCAGCCTTCGGCCTGGCTCGCGGGTGCGCGTCAGAATACTCTTGTATGTGAAAGTGAAAACATCTTTTTGTGCGAGTGCGAAAAATAAGAAAGTAGAGGATTATAAGGGTTTTTGGTGTTAGAAAAAAAAAAATAAATTAAATAAAATAAAAGTGGAAAGGTTAGAGTCAAGTGTTGAGGAAAAAAAGGTATAAAGTTTTGAGGAAAAAAAAAATAGATAAGTGCACAAGAACACACTCCGGCTTGGTTAAGTATCTCGTTTGTTGTTGTAGTTCTGCCATTTGTCGTTTCTTTGTTTCGCCCCCCGTGTTCCTTAACCCATCCTTTTAGCGTCCCGCACCCAGAGCCCAGTCATTTGGCGGCGGGTTAAAGTTGTTCCTGGCAGCTCAGGAACTGTGCGAGTGGGTTCGTAACCTTCCGGTTGGACCTCACCTCGGGTGCACCCATAAAACATTTGTTTGTCTTAGTTTTGGGTATTTTCGTGAAAAGTTTTTGGTATTTCAATTTTGGTTGATTTTAGTTTTGTGGTTGTTTTATTGTATGTACCCACCCCGTCTCCACTGAGAGAGTCGGTGCATTTATATTTCGTTATTGTCACCAAGTGTTGTTGTCTTGCCCCTTTTTGTATTAAGCCGTGGCTTTGTTATTTGTGTAAAAGGGTAGGTGACAGTTGGACTCCTGCCACAAAATTTCAATGATATATCTTTATGTTGGACAGAGATATCACTTAAAATGTTTTTATTAGGCCATAATTCCCATATATAAAAGTGGGGGTGGCCATCAACCCATGTTGACAATTTTTCGTCCAAAGATTTGCCTAAGTACATCACGCCTACCAAATTTTATCGATATATCTGCAACGGTTACTGAGTTATGACATATCAAACTTTCGATGTTTTACCCTTAATAAGTGGGCGTGGAAGCGCCCATTTTCCAAACTTTCACCACATTTCTCCATTAGGGCTCGAGCTCATTATGTGTGTAAAATTTTATCACTCTAGCTATAATAGGGACTGAGATACCACATTTCCGATTTTTTCTATATATGAAAAGTGGGCGTGGCCAGGTGCGAGTCCTGATACCAACTTACATTCCAAATTTCATCACAATATTTCAATTTTTGCGCAAGTTAGAGTGCGTACAGACAGACGGACGGACATGGCTCAATCGATTTCTTTTTTCACCCTGATCATTTTGATATATATAAGTCAATATCTATCTCGATTATTTTATGGCGTTACAATCCACCGTTATGTGATTAAAACTATAATACTCTGTGTACTAGTACAGCTGAGTATAAAAATGCATAAGACCAAAAAGCAATCACCACCATTTTACAAATTAATTTTATTTTTAAATCGAAATTTCTTCAATCTGCTACACTGTCGGTATGCCAAATTCATTTCAGTGCAATTTGAGTTCCGTCAATTTCGTCGCAATCTTGTTTACATTATTTTTATTTAGATAAAGAAAAAACACAATATCCCTGCCAAGCGAACAAAAATTAAAGGGGCCTTAAACTTGCACTGAAAAACAGCACAGGAGTTTAAACTTAGTTCAAATTTGAACGGAGTTAAATTAATTAATTTAAACTTAGTTTAAACCTGCACTGAAAAACTGGCCCTTAGTCTATTAAGTATGCTATATGTGTGTACACTACTACAGCTCGGCCAATCTGACTTAAGGATCGACCTCGATCCGTACAATAAATACTTATTTCTACAAAATTCGATATCAATATTTTATGTGTTTGTGTGGCCTTCATTCGCGTCTTTTGTTTCTTTACTTTTCCGCAGCCTCATATTACAAGCCTCTATAACACTATCGTATGGTATTTGGGTGATCTGCCCATTTTCTATGTCTTTGATCACATAGCGGTCATTCGGCAATTTTTTATGTACGATATATGGACCCTTAAATTTTGGCAAAAGTTTTTTATTGACGCCTGTTGTTGTGTCTATGTTTTTTATGACTACGAAATCTCCTTCGTCAAATGTATTCACCCTTATATTCTTTTTCTGACTTCGGCTAAGGTTATATTTTTGCGTTTTTTCAATGTACTCTTCGGCTAAGGTTATATTTTTGCGTTTTTTCAATGTTCTCTTCGGCTATGTTACGTAATCTTTCCAAATTCCTCCCCCCCCGGGCCTGAAATGTACTCATCCAGGTATTCTGTGAGTTTGTCAATTATTTCACCCCTCTGATTCACACCAAATAGGGCCTGACTTGGCGTTATACCTATCGATCTGTTTACTGAATTATTTAGTGCAAATTCTATTTTAGCTATTTGTTTTACCCAGCCGGCATGTGATACAGGGTCACTCAGTTTCGCTAACATTCCTACTAGAGTTCGATTTACCCTTTCTACTTGCCCGTTTGCCTGTGGTGAATGTACTGCCACTTTTACGTGTGCAATGTTTTTGCTTGCTATATATTCTTCAAATTCTTTTGAGGTAAAACAGTTCTCTGTTATACACCTTTGTGGTCGACTATAGTATTCGAAATACTTGCTAAGTGCTTAGTACTAGTCGTCAACACTGCGTATAGCTTCACATACTTCGTAAATGCATCGATTATAACCAGAATATGTTTTCTTTTTGATTGCAATGACGGAAGGGGGCCTAAGTGGTCTAAATGGATAGTATGGAAGGGCTGGGGATGTTTAGGAATGTTGTGTAATTTCCTAGCTCCAGGTCTATTTGGAGCTGAGTACATAATGCACTTCATACAGTTACGCTTGAAGTCGTTAATTTTATTTTTCATATCTGGGAACCAATAATTTCTTTTAATTTTTTGATAACACTTTTCGGTACATTGATGTCCTAATTGCTCATGTATGGTTCTAATCACTTCTCTTTCAAGTTCCTTAGGTACATACAATTGCATAGTATCTTTATTTTTCTTAGGGTTAATGTCAATGATGTCTTCAGCTTTATCAAAAATTTCCATATTTAGAATGTTCTTAATTCCCTCATCACTACATGTCTCTGCCAATAATATCGTGCAACCTTTATGACTTGGCTCTTTGCTATTATGACCATCGAAAATAAAAAAATTATTTTTTGTTTCTATATTTTTATTAAGTTTTTTAATTAAATTGATTTTAAATTTTTCAAGAAAATCTCTACCTAAGAGTAGATTAAAGGGCATTTCATTGTCAGTTAAAACAAAAAGAGTGAGCGATTCTACAGTATTGTGAAATTTGATTAAAACATTCCCCTTTAGGTTTAATTCGATAACTTCCAATGCTTTTAAAATTTATAATATTTCCAGAAATTGGCTTGTAATTTTTGATTTCATTCACAACGATTGATAAGCGCACAAAGCTATTCTACACAGGCCAACCGGCATACAGCTAACTATTTATCACAGGAAATTTTTGAAATCATGAAGGAATACGGTGAACAAAAGTTGTTCGTGTTAATTGGTGGCAATGCTGCAAATATGCAAAAGGCGTTCAAAATAGTAAAAGAAGCCCACCCGAATGTTGTGCCTGTGGGTTGTGTAGCGCATAGCCTTTATTTAATTTGTCAGGACTTTTTAAAATGCGATACCTTACAGGAGAATTGCTCATCTGTTGTAAATACATATAATTAAACAAATTAAAAGCAACCAAGTTCTAACAGCAACTTTAGCTAGAATTGTGCAAGAAAAAGAAATCGGTGAACAATTAAAACTGCGACCCAAAACAAGGTGGGGAAGATATTTCTATTCAATACAGAGTGTAATAAAAACTAAAGCATCCCTTCAGGTTTTAGCAGTTCATGAAAAAATTAATCTACAAGCCGATATAAAATCACAGCTACTTAGTGAAACCTTTTGGGAGAAATTAAATTTGAGCTCAAACATATTTGGTTGCATTGCAGAATGGATTTGTAAGCTCGAATCCAACGAATATAATATACACAGGGTTATCTCGCGTTCAATGAAATTAAAAGTAAGCTTGATTGGAGTTTGGAAGTGATCTTGATCCGTCTGAGGAGGTAGGTGCATTGGAATTCATTCACACAATGTCACAGGCGCTAAACATAAATATAATGACAAATTTTGCCAATTACAACGCAAACATTGACTTCTGGGCAAAAACTGTTGCCTGGAGCTGTTTGGATGAGATTTCTTCATTAACTTGGCGTGGCAGCACGCAATTAAACATATTAGCTGTTCACCACCTTCAGCAGAAAATACGCACTCCACTCAATTCGAAAATGCAATTAATTCTTCACTAGAAGGTATTCAAGACGAAATCTCTTCAACTTCAACGGGAATCACGCACTCTTCTCGATATGAGTTTTTATCGGATACTGATAGCGAAAGCGATTATGACTAAATGCATGTATAATTTCATTTGTCACTAAAAATCTATTTCATACCAAAAAATTAAATTCTTTCTTAATTCTGGTTTATACCCACATTTTGGATAAATACCCAGGTACTTGGGTAAATACTTGGGTATTTACCGGTAAATATCCAATTTACCAATTTGGGTATTTACCCCTGTCCCATCACTACACAGGACACATCGCACACTAAATCAAAAAGCGTCACAACTCAAAATTTTTCGAAATCGGGTTTCTTCCATAAATTGGTACACAGAATATATCTCTAGCGGCTGCCAAAAAATCTTTTCCATCAGAATCTTTTTTAACTGAGAAATAACTATTATACGTAGCCTTTTCCCATATCATTGCCTATAAAAATTAAGAAGTTTTTTGCCTCTCCTGAAAATTTTTGAATTTTGAGTTGTAACGCTTTTTGATTTAGTGTGCGACATGTTGATAATGCTGCAATGTAATAATTCAACATTTTCATTCAGAATAGGAAATGCTATTAGTATACAGATCTGAGACCAATAAAAATTACACTACTCGACAAATTTTGATCAACTTTAACCACCAAAAATGAAATAATACTTTTCTAAAGCGAAATTTTACGCTGATTCCGAATATCATCTCCATTTTTTTGTGGCACACCCAGTTTTTGAGATATTTGTAAAAATGTGGAAAAAGCCATATATGCAAGACATTGCATCACATAAGTGCATCAAAAAGTTTTATTAGCCATCGTGGCGATTTGACATCTAGGAAGTGTTGGTAGAGAGAGCTCCTACAAACATTTTTTGCCTTCACAATCCAAAATTGGTCAAGTAGTTTGGTTACAATGGCAAAAATAACGAAAAAAAAAATTGAAAAAAAATCGAGTTTTTCTAAAGAAATTTCAGATTCGACTGTCCTAAAATCAGAAAAATTTTATGGGGGACAAAAAGTTAGCCCCCCTATCCTATAGAGAATTTAATTGTGAACATTTTAAGACTAATTGTGTAATAATCGGATGTACCGTTATTTATATTTATCTATTTTTATTGAAAGTCCTTAACTAAAAATTTTCCGGAAGAGTAAAATTTCAACAACAAAATTGGGTTTATTCATAAAACTTTATTAAGGAGTAATACTCAAGATTATTTAATTCCATTTATTACGTGTTTTGAAGTGCACAATATCTCTCAAAACAGCGATTAATAGGAAAAAAATTAATTGAATAGAAAAATATCTGCATTTCGCCATTCTAAAGAGAGGATAAATAATAAGCGATAGGCGTAAGTACTTTTGACTACTCTTTTGTGATTTTCTGCATTTGTTACACGTATGGTTGTCCAAAAAATAATCTCCCATCATATCCTCGTATCAAGACCCTTGATATTGCCATTCAAAAACTATTAAGTCCTGATGAAATCGCTCACCCTGTTCATCACTTTCAGCACCTAAGTTTGTAGGGAATTATGAAGATGTGAAGGAATTTTAGGCGGCATCTTACAATCTTTTGCAAATAAAGTAAATTTTTGTTACCTAGAAATCCACAAACAGTTTGTTAAAAACTGCTGCAAGCAGTAACAAAAAGCACAAGATCTATCATGAAATAGTTAGAACTTTTGTTCTGTTTGTGGACTTCTAGTTAACAAAAAGCTGCTTTATTGCAAACTATATAGCAAGGAAAGTAATATTCGCCTAAAATTCATTTCCAGCATTAACATCTTCATAATTCCCTACAAACTTAGGTGCTGAAAGTGATGAACATGGTGAGAGATTTCATCAGAACTTAATAGGTTTTGAATGTCGATATCAAGGGTCTTGGCACGAGGATATGATGGGAGACTATTTTTTGGACAATCATACGTGTAACAAATGCAGAAAATCATAAAAGAGTAGACAAAAGTACTTACGTACATCGCTCATTATTTATCCTGTCTTTAGAATGGCGAAATGCAGATATTTTTCTATTCAATTAATTTTTTTTCCTATTAATTGCTGTTTTGAGAGATATTGTGCACTCCAAAACACGTAATAAATGGAATTAAATAATCTTGAGTATTACTCCTTAATAAAGTTTTATGAATAAACCCAATTTTGTTGTTGAAATTTTACTCTTCCGGAAAATTTTTGGTTAAGGACTTTCAATAAAAATAGATAAATATAAATAACGGTACATCCGATTATTACACAATTAGTCTTAAAATGTTCACAATTAAATTCTCTATAGGATAGGGGGGCTAACTTTTTGTCCCCCATACAAATTTTCTGATTTTAGGACAGTCGAATCTGAAATTTCTTTAAAAAACTCGATTTTTTTCAAATTTTTTTTTCGTTATTTTTGCCATTGTAACCAAACTACTTGACCAATTTTGGAGTGTGAAGGCAAAAAATGTTTGTTGGAGCTCCCTCTACCAACACTTCCTAGATGTCAAATCGCCACGATGTCTAATAAAACTTCTTGATGCACTTATGTGATGCAATGTCTTGCATATATTTTTCCACATTTTTACCAATATCTCAAAAACTGGGTCTGCCACAAAAAAATGGAGATGATATTCGGAATCAGCGTAAAATTTCGCTTTAGAAAAGTATTATTTTATTCTTGGTGATTTTTGGTGTCGAGTAGTGTTATATAAAATACTAGCTGACCCGGCAAACTTCGTTCTGCCCAAAATATATTTTTTTATTAATTTCATTTCAAAAATTGTTATTACACCGGTATTATTTTTAATAGAAAATTAACGATTTTTCACTACTTCATTGTGTATACAACTTCAAAAATATATAATTTTAGTATTCAGTTTAAGGCTGCACGATACACAACATTTTTACTTTTCTGTTCCGGATATTTATTTTCACTGAGTATGGCTATTTTCACTAAGTAAGTAAGAGGATTGATATAGTATACCTCCATAATTGTTTTCAGGCCCCTCCTCCAACCATTTTACATATATTCAGCCTCAAAAGTTTAGTACGTATGGGAGGTACAATGCCCCATTTTTCGACAAATCTTTTTTTTTTTTGGTGAACATGGTATTGATATCGTATATCTGCATAGTGATTTCTATGTACATGCCATGAACGCTTTTAAGGCTATTTAGCCTTAAAAATTAAGAACGCATGGGAGGTGCCACGCCCCCTTTTCCCAAAACTACTGTTTTTTTCATAAGCACGCTATTGATATCGTCAATCTCCTGACCAATTTTCAGGTCCCAACCTTAAACGCTTTTATAGATATTTGTATGGGAGGTGCCACGCCCCCTTTTCCGATAACCTACACTTTTATGCGCAAAAATTGTTTTGATATCATATAGCTCTGTACCAATTTCCAGGTCCCTGACGTAAAACCTTTTAAAGATATTCAGCTTAAAAAAATAAGTGTTGTTGGGAAATGCCACGCCCCCTTTTCGTATAACTCCTATTATAATATAATATAATACAATGGCGCTATTATAACTCTGACGAGTTTTATGGCCGAGCTTCTCTCCCAATTCGAGGTGTGCTCCTTTTTGTTTTTCCTACTAATTGGGTGGACCTACAGTTTTATGCCGGCTCCGAACGGCGAATGCATTTTTTGTGAGAAGCTTTTTCATGGCAGAAATACTCTCGGAGGGTATGCCGCCCACTGCCGAGAGGTGACCGCTGCTCTTAAAAAACCCAATAATTGGATTTTTACTAATTAGAAAAATTTGTTTGGCTCGGACCGTGGTTTGAACCCGAGACCTCTGGCATAGCAGGCGAGCACTCTACCCACTACACCACAGCGGCCACTGAACTCCTATTATTTTGCGTTAATATGGAATTGTTATCGTTTATCTCCACACCCATTTCCAAGCCCCTAGCGTAAACAATTTTAGAGATATTCAGCATGAAAAATTAAGTTTGTATGGGAAGTGCCACGCCCCTTTTTCCGATAACCCCCTCTTTTATGCGTGGGAATGGGTTTGATATCACTTAGCTCTATACCAATTTTCAGCTCCCTACCTTGAATTGTTTTAGAGATAATCAGCTTTAAAAATTAAGGTTGTATGGGAAGTGCCACGCCCCCTTTTCTGAAAACCCCACTTTACTGAGTGAGAAGGGTTTTGATATCACCTACCTCTATACCAATTTTCAGCTCCCTACCTTGAACTGTTTTAGAGATAATAAGCTTTAAAAATTAAGGTTGTATGGGAGGTGCCACGCCCTCTTTTCTGACAACCCCCACTTTTCTGAGTGAGATGGGTTTTGATATCACCTACCTCTGTACCAATTTTCAGATCCCTACCTTGAACTGTTTTAGAGGTAATCAGCTTTAAAAAATAAGGTTGTATGGGAGGTGCCACGCCCTCTTTTCTGACAACCCCCACTTTTCTGAGTGAGATGGGTTTTGATATCACCTACCTCTATACCAATTTTCAGATCCCTACCTTGAACTATTTTGGAGATAATCAGCTTTAAAAATTAAGGTTGTATGGGAGGTGCCACGCCCTCTTTTGTGACAACCCCCACTTTTCTGAGTGAGATGGGTTTTGATATCACCTACCTCTATACCAATTTTCAGTTCCCTACCTTGAACTGTTTTAGAGATAATCAGCTTTAAAAATTAAGGTTGTATGGGAGGTACCACGCCCCCTTTTCTGATAACCCCCACTTTTCTGAATGAGAAGGGTTTTGATATCACCTACCTCTATACCAATTTTCAGATCCCTACCTTGAACTGTTTTAGAGATAATCAGCTTTAAAAAATAAGGTTGTATGGGAGGTGCCACGCCCCCCTAACATTTTTTAATTTTTTCTTCGACTAAACCTTCGCGGGGTAACAACAAACAAACCCCCCTAAGGAAGTATTTGATTTGGTTCAGCCGTTTTCAAGTTTTAGCGTTACAATTAAATACCAAATCATTTATATATATATAGATAATTTGCTTTGCTATAATAGCGGAAAAGCGGCATGTGGAGAAAATGGTTATGATGAAATATGTATGGAATTTTCTCTGAAATAGGGCGTTTTTGAATAATTTTCTGAAATAGGACGTTAGTGAAACAAATTCTGAAATAGGGCGTTTTTGAAACAAATTCTGAAATAGGACGTTATTAAAACAATTTTTGGAATAGGGAGTTTTTGAAACAATTTTTGAAATAGGGCGATCTTATTCTCAACCGTCGAATATGAAGAATCTATATTATTAATTTATTTTGATTTTGTGTACATATCGACCCCTTTGTGCGACTTTATCGTAAGGGACAAAAGCAAATTTTACAGGAGAATTTTTTTTTGTTTTTTTTTACTGTGTTTTATTGGTATATTTAAATGAAATTGAACACGCGATTAGATAGTAAATTAATATACTGAAAATGTTTTTTTTTGTCTTCAAAAATTCAAATTTACACAAAAACGTTTTATTAAATAAACTATAGCCCCCTTTAAAAAATAAAATAGGTTTATAAAGCTGTTAAAATCGAAAAATTGTATGAAAATGTCACTTTATACAATTGTTAAAACCCATTTTATTTTTTATGAATACCGGTCTAGAAGTTTAATTTGCATATTGTTTTCAAATGGATTAGTTCTTTACAGTGTCAGTGCAAAGTTTCTTTCTTTTATCATAGCCATCTTTTCAATTTAAGTTAGTCGTTTTTGATGAAAATCGTTGCCTTGACAATGTCTACATCATTTCTTCAGCAAACGCAACTTTTCGGACAGTTTCGGACTATTTCATGCGTTTTTATGACTTCAACGGGCGCGCTTGGGATGGTTTACATATTAGTGCTGCCAAGTCTCATGAAAGTGATCCGCATCGTTCCGGTGAGATTGTGATTCAAATACAGAACTAGGTAGCCCACGGGAACGCGGCTTATGTAAAATTTATTATATGGAAAATGTTTGTAACGGGTAAACTCAAAAAGTACAGGACCGATTTCAATAATATGCTCTTCAAAACTGCATCATTATATACATATCGACGCTTCCAAACAATACTGTACTAAGTCGACTTAGTACATTTTCCCGTTATTGGTGTTTTCAAATAGAACGTGTCTTAATTTAGATGCTGTCAAATGTTGGTATCAATCGGACAATCCAATCAAAAGTTATTAGCAAAATTGTGCATATAATACAACTCGAGATTTTTACAAAATAGAAACTTTGAGAGCTTGCCATAAAAAACAACGTAGCAAGTTTTTATTTTTTCTTACGGTTTTATATAGAGCGTACCCTAACTTTGATATTGTCGAGTTTTGGTATTGATCGTTCAATCCAAACAGAAGTTACAAGCGAGGATATACTGAGCATGGAACTGAAGTTCAATATCGAGTTTAAACTTTGAGAGCTTCTCCTGCAAAACTCAGTTTTCAGACTTAGCACAGTTTTGTTTTGAAGCGTCGATATGTATTTGAAATTCAGTGGTCGCATTTTAAACATGATTAATTACATTCTTTTGATATGTTTGATTATATTTACATACGTAAACACCTCCGATGTAATAATGTGAGATTTTTTTAAACTCTTATTGAGAATTAAAATAGTTAATTTTGATATTTTTGCACTTCGTATTTAATACCTTACAAATTATTGAAAAAAAAAAACGAAAAAAATTCCTGCAACAACAAAAATTATGAAGAAAAACGTGACAATACTCCATATATTTGGTGTCAAAAGAAAGTGTGCATATGAACAATATGTTACAAAATATAGTTTTGTGTACTTTGGTGTTTTCCATTTGCTTTAATTTCTGCTTCTAAGTGACGAGGCCTTGAGTTTACAATATTTTCTGTTATTACCGATGTAATTTTCTGCCATCTCTCTGCAGTAATATCCTTCAGAATATCCTTGCTACTGATACTGCTTTTCCTGATTTCTCGATGGAGTTGGGCTCCGGTGATTGCAGGGGTGGTCTAATTTCTGGGGTACCCAAATAAAGACTGCATTCAGGAAATTCCTGGAAGTCCTTTAGTTTTTAAAATAGGGGTCAAAAACCCCATAGATTGGGGCATATATTGGTCCATAACTTTTTTCTGTTTGTCCTATCAACTTGATGTTGGTGTCGTCGAAAAGATGTGATTTCACCGCTTCAATTGCGTATACAAGTTGTTAACGCCTCTTCATAACTGTCCGAGATATTGTCAAAATAATGCAAAAAAAATTTTTTTTATAAAAAACTCTAACTTTCAGTTACGTTTTTCTCTAATAATTTGTTAAGTAGTGTATATATAAACTATTTTGAAACGATCTCTACTTATTTCTCTTTTCAACTAAGCATAACTTGTCAATATCCAAGCACGTGTTGCTAGGATATTCCAGTTTAATCAAAAAACGGGAAAATATGCATACCAAAATTGCTTAGTTATGTAATGTTCATATTGGGTACCCCAAGGCATAAGAATTTGCAAAAATATCCGGGGCAACAAAATTTTTTTTTTGTAGAGCTGTGTTATTAATTGATTCAGCGCGTTATTTCGGCAAATTATCCTTTAAAATACTTAGGTAGGATGCTGGAAAAGATAATACGAGCTGCAGAACTTTCTAGATAGATAGATAGATAGATTTTCATTGAGGATTGTACTGCGACCACTAGATCTATTGTACCCTCTTCTTGATTACATTACTTCATCTAACCC
Organism: Urophora cardui; assembly: GCA_960531455.1. Lineage (NCBI taxonomy): Eukaryota > Metazoa > Arthropoda > Insecta > Diptera > Tephritidae > Urophora > Urophora cardui. The sequence goes on along the minus strand of OY482670.1, from coordinate 85,651,778 downwards.
GAGCTCCTCCAGAAATCGAAGGATATCGCTCGGCTTTAGAGATTGAATGTGTCCCTGACCTGGCCAAGGCGTGCCCAGGAATCTTTCACGCTTCCTTGCAATGGCATCACACTCGACCAGTATATGCTCTGCAGACTCATCTTCTCTGTCACAGAAGCGGCACAGACTGCCTGACAGGATACCTAGTCTATGCATATGTTTCCTAAGCCTGCAGTGTCCTGTGAGAATTCCTGTCAGCATTCTCAGTTTATTCTTAGTGAGGTTCCGCAGCCCTTTGAATCGACTTATATTATACCCTCCCATTAGTGCCTTCGCCTGACGCATTCCATCTGTTTGGCGCCAGTACTGTTCCCTTAGCATCCTTTCCTCATTCCTAAGCTCACTCCTGATAGTATGTGGGCCTATTGCTATGAATGGCTCAGGACCTATTGGTTTGGAAGCCGCTGCCTGCCTGGCCAGGCTGTCCGCCTGCTCATTACCCTCTATCCCTCTATGGCCTGGAACCCAGGCCAATAGGATAGAGTTCCGAGTTGCCAGTTCGTTTAACCTATTTACGCACTCAAGCACAGTCGTTGATTTTATCACGAAAGAAGAAATTGCTTTAAGTGCGGCCTGACTATCACTTAGTATGATTATTCTTTCATTCGAGTACCCACGTCGCAGTAACATGCCTGCGCACTCACTTATGGCATACACCTCCGCTTGGAATATGCTCGGATAAACTCCCATGGGTAGGGAAATCTTTGACCCTGGGCCAAATATACCAGCTCCAATACCCTCAGGTGTTTTCGAGCCGTCCGTGTACCATATTAAGTGATGAGATTGTAGGTAACTCTCAACACTAGAGACGTTCCATGATTTTGTCCCCAAGATCTATCTTAAACCTCTTTTCAAAATTTATGACCCTATTTATATCATCTCTGGGGAATTGAGAGAGCGGGAGTTTCTCCCCCAACTTGATCATGTTTTGTGATGATACAACCTTACCTTTTCCATAGCCTTCCCTTACTATATTCATTAGGGAGCGCTTGGCACTTTGATCAATAACTATGTGCAGCGGGGTTAGCTCAAGAAGCACTTCCATTGCCGCCGTTGGACACGTGCGCATAGCTCCCGTTATGCACACGCATGCCTGGCGTTGCACTTTGGTGAGCGATTGTCTCACCGTTGAAAGATTTGCTCTTGAGGACCAGGCTACTGCCCCATAGGTGATGATCGGCTTGACTATCATGGTTTACATCCACCTCAGCATGTGGGGGTTACATCCCCACGATTTGCCTGAAAGCCGTCTGCACACCATTATAGCCCTCGTGGCTTTAGATGTAGTGTTGTCCACGTGTTTCTTCCATGAGAGCTTGGAGTCAAATGTGACTCCTAAGTATTTCACTTCTGATACCGTGTCCACCTCAACATCATCCACAAGTATACCTCTCATCCCCTTGAGGGTCCGCCTTTTTGTGAAGGGCACAATGGCCGTCTTCCGTGGGTTAATATTTAGTCCCACTCCAGCACACCACCTCTTCGTTAATCGAAGCGCCCTCTGAATTATATCACAGAGAGTGCTCTCGGATTTTCCCCGTGCAATTATCGCTATGTCATCTGCATATCCCTGACAACGTATGCCGTTATCAGTTAACAGTTGCAGGAGCTCATCCACCACTAGACTCCATAAGAGGGGGGATAGAACTCCCCCCTGTGGACAGCCTTTGGTGGTCCTAACCTGTTCGATGCCTTCACCTACTGAAGTCTCCGCAATTCTGGTGCGAAGAACAGAGTCTATCCACATACGGATTGGCCTCTGAACTTCTCGTTTTTCTAAGGCCCGACACACACTATTATGATCAGTGTTGTCAAAGGCTCGTTCTATATCTAGGAATGCGCATATCGCGGTTTCCCCCTGTTCGAAAGCACTCTGTATCTCTGTTGTCAGTTGGTAAAGAGCTGTGTCAGTTGACCTGCCTGCTCTGTACGCATGCTGATTCGGATGCAACGGATATTTTCCCAGAGTGTTCGACCTGATCTCATTGTCAATAATCTTCTCCATCGCTTTTAGAACGAAGGAGGTTAAACTTATGGGTCTAAAGGACTTTGCTAGTGAGTAGTCCTTTTTTCCTACCTTAGGTATGAATACAACCTTAGCCCTTCTCCACACCTGTGGGACATATGCCAGCGCTAAGCTATCTGTCATAATTTTCCTTAGGTGCGGGACAATACTTTCTGCTTGCTGCAAAAATACCGGGTGTATGCCATCCACTCCTGGGGACTTATACCTTTCAAAAGACCTTAATGCCCATCTTACCGCATTGGTTGAAAAGAGATTTCTAGCATATCTCCAGTCAGATGGTCTTGGTCTACATGCTCTCACCTCCGTATCAGAACCCATATCGGGTGGACATGCATTCGGAAAATGTGCAGCCAGTAGTGCTCTTGCTCTCTCCTCTTCGGTTGCCGTAAAGGTACCATCTGGGAGTTTGAGCGATAACCTAGTTTCCCTCTGCTACTTAGCCAGAGCTTTGTGAAGCCTTGCGGCTGCCGGAGTAGATGTAATTTCTGCACAAAAACTTCTAAAGCTTTCGCGTTTGGCCCTTCTGATTTCCTTGTTGTACGCAGTTAGTTGTGTCGAATACTCCTCCCAGTGTCCAGTGCGCTTGGCCTTATTAAACAGCCTGCGCACTTCTTTCCTCATTTTCGAGAGCTCCGAGGTCCCCCATTTTGTCTTCCTGGGAGTGCCTTTTGTTGCTCGACAGCTTTCATGAAAGGCTTCAATCATTAAATGATTCAGCTCATTCACTCTATTTTCTAACTCCGTGCAACCTCCTCTACTAACCTTGTTGATCGATCCTATATTATTATCGATTACCTCGTTAAATATGGCCCAGTCTATATGCCTGGGGTTCCTATTAGGTGGTTTATTAGTAATTTGTACACCTAGTTCAAACCGAATTATTCTATGGTCCGAGAGGGAGGGCTCGTTAGATACCCTCCACCCTGTGACCAGATTATCAGCCAAAACGTTTCCTAGGGTTATGTCTAAAACCTCCTCCCTGACTCTAGTTACGAATGTCGGAGTACACCCGACATTGAATATACATAAGTCTTTACTTATAATAAATTCTAATAGGGACTCACCTCTACTGTTTGTGTCCGAGCTGCCCCATTGTGTACTGTGCGCGTTGGCATCGCATTTTATTATAAGTGGAAGTCTTGCCTTCCTGCAATGCTCTACCAATCTTTGCACGTTTTCTGGGGGGACCTCTGGTCTCTCCCCCGGGAAGTAGGCTGATGCTAGGACGACAAGGTTCCTGCCCTCCACCTCCATGCCCACTTGCACCGCAACCATATCTTCGCTTAAAAATTCTGTAATGCAGAAATAATTAATCGACTTATTTAGCACTACACATGTTCTTGGTCTATCTTGTGACAGAACCCAAATTCCTTATTATTGCCTGCTTCCAGACCCCTGATCTTGCCCTGGTAAACCCAGGGCTCCTGCACCAGTGCAATGCCCAGATCCTCCATGTTAAATGTGTTTGCCAAGACTGCAGAAGCAGCCCTGGCATGATGAAGATTTATCTGGGCCACACGTACTCTCCTGGCTGCAGTGGTCATGCTTTATTCCATCCGCTCATCCTCCACCGAGGGTGCGGTGTCCCTTCCACTCCCGTCGCCCAGTCCCAGGAATTGGAGGTCTTCCAGCATCTCCTGGGTACTCAGGATCCCAGAAGGTACCATCTCGGCATCCTCCATTTCCTGACTATTCGGGAAAATGGGGGATGCCGCTCTAGTATCATCCTGCATCTGCTGAGTACTCGGGAGGCTAGAGGCCGCCGACTGGAACCCGGTGCCAAGCCCGGTTTGGGTGTCAGGAGCGCTCTCTTTTGATGGGGAGGGTGGTTGAGGTGTTATTTCAGGTGGGGTCACGTCGCCCCCTTCGCCCCCAGTTCCCTCCTCACCCCCTGTTCTGGTTCCTGCTTCTGTTTCGGCTCTTGCACTCTGCCTGTAACCCCTAGGCCTTGCTGAGACGTAACCGAAGCGGTAGCTTAGTACAAAATTCGCCCTGCGCATAGAGGCAAAGGAGCCTTCGTCCACCGATATGTTAAGACGAAGTCCCGAGTCTTCTACCGTGCTGCTTATGAGGCGCCACATATGGGTGTTGAGGCCCTCATTCTGCACTCGGAGCATCCCGAGGGCATACTCCGAGGTCTTTTCAGCACTCCTCGGGAGATATACCGTCACAGAGTGTATGAGCGGTATATCATCTCCTCTCCTCGTGCTCAGGGCCGGCCCTTGCCAGTTACCCAGAGTTGGAGTTACTCTGGCTAGCCAAGTTGCCGTTGCTTCGTCCCTGCAGTCCACTAGTAACATACTTGGCCTGAACTTCTAACGGTGAGTTCAAAAAAAAATTTTTTTGTGGTGCAAACATATACATAAATAGGTGAGGAGTTTGAGGGGGTAAAGTTTCAAAATTAAATATTTGTAAATGCTTAGATTTCAGAAATTTTCAAAAATTTTACATTAAAAAGGCAATTAAATTACCTTTCAGACGATATACATATTTAACAAAAAAAGTTATATTTTTGTAAAAAAAAAACGCAAAAACGAAATTATTAAGATATAATTTAGGGAAATGTGTGTTTTCTTAAAAAAAATACGTTATAAACAAACTGTTATAATTACCTGCATTTTGGTGTATAACATTGTTTGGTAATATTTAAGTATTATTTAAAATAGTGCGATTAAGTAACCACTTTCTCACGAATTAATATAAAAACCAGAAATCTGTCGATCGTGCTGCGTGTACAATTTTATTTATTAATCGTTTGTAATTTTTTTGAATTTTAACAGTGTAAAGTAAAACACAAATAAAACTTTATCTATTATATAAAAATAAGTCGCGTTTTCCTCCCTGACGCTATAACTTCAGAACGGCTGGACTGAATTAAATGAAATTTTACACGTAGTTTTTGATTGAGCCCGACATGGTTTATAGCAAAAAAAAAAGTATAATGCCTATATCACCAACACCGTCAGCAGCACCGAAATGACGTTTTCGGCAAATCGGCATTATGAACACCGAATGAACGAACATTTTGACAGTTTTTCGTGCCGAAACTAGCCGCAAGTATTTGGTTGCGGCGATATTAGCAAAATATCAAAAAATTACAATAAAAGTTTAAGTAAATTATGTAAATGCATGTATGAAGTTGTAATAAGTGTTAATAAGTGTGAATATATGTAAATACATTAATCAACCGGTCGCGAGAAGCCACAAACAAGGCGTGGCTCCACGGCATTTTCCACCGCGATTGAATTGCTGTTATATGCAAAGAAAAACTTCAAAGAAAAAATTGTGCGTATGTAGGTTTTGGAAATTAAAATATATTTTCACCCAAGAATAATAAAGCATTTTCTGAAGTTGATAATTATTGTGCTTGACTACTATAAAAAAAGCAACTAATGAATTATGTATGTATATTACCATTTCAGTAAAAACTTTCGTCTCAATAAAGACGCGTTCAAATACGTATTGTAAGTGTTTCAATCAATCCTCCCAAAAAAGTGATAATTTTACTAATTTTAACACTCCCGACTACGCAAAATTGCTGTGAATCTCTCCAGATATAACTCCAGAAAGGGAGTTCTGTCGGCGGAGGGTTATTTTTCAAAGCGCGGCGACCTTCGCAATGCATAAGGGTGTTCTACGCAAAAATACTGTATTATTAATGAACTATAAGTTTCCGCAAGATTTTGTTTGCATTTTAGTGATCGCCAAAAAAACAAACGAAAAATTCCGGTGCCGGGTGCATTGTTATCGAAAATTTACCGTTTTTGTATCAAATTTGCTTTTATGTAGTTCAAAATAAATCTCTATGAAAAACCGAATAAAGTATAAGGTAAAGATTTCATTCACGCAAAATTAAGACTTTTGATTTCAATAAATTTTAAATTTATATATTTTCAGCCTCTAATTAACTTTACGCTTGTCTATTTAAAGTAAAAGGATTGCTATGATCTCTCAAAAACTATCTTTCGTTCAGAGGATTCCTTTGATCCTCTTCCTCCACTAATAAAGCTGCTATCGCAATAGAATTAATTATATTATTATTTAAAAAAATTATATTTTGTAAAATGAAGTAAAAATGTATTTGTTTTTATCAGAAAGATAAGAAACGTCAGAAAAACCCGCTCAAATTCGCATCAGCACTTGGTAACGCTAATTCGAACATAGTTCATATAGTTGGCAACACCTAACTTCGAACCGAAGGGGTAGCTAATGCGGTTTTCGACGAGTTCGGCGCCGTGACTTTCGGCATTTCGTTCGGTGTTTGTGATATGGGCATAAGAATCCGGGAAGGTTTTGAAGATATTCCACAAAATGTAGACCAAGGTAACCCTATAACGGGTTCGTACGATATGGGTATCAAATGAAAGGTGTTGACGAGTGCTTGAACATGGTGTAGTTATTGGTCCCATATAAGACCCCGTATTCGAGGTATTTCCCGAAATATGAACCAGGTTTGACCCCAGACGGATTTTCTACAAAATGGGTATCAAATAAAAGGTGTTGGTGAGTATTTAAAAAAGAGGTGCTTTTCAAGACCTTATGCGACCAGTTTTCCGATATCGACAAAAATGTGGACCAGGGGTGACCCTAGAAGGTGTGGAGGGATAGGATAGGGCTAGGGATAGGTATACGGATAGCGATAGGGATTAGAGATAGGGGTTAGGGATAGGGGTAGGGATATAATGGTGAGCAACACGGTAATCTAGGACTTTTCCTTTAAGCTTTATAGGAATAAATTTTAGGCAGAACAATGGGCCGTATTAATAAAAAGCAAGCAAATGCTCTTACTCAAGATTTTAAAAATTTGACAATAATTTGTATGAACCATATTTCAAAATTTGAGCAAAAGCAAATGCTTGGCTTTTATTAATATGACCCATTGTCTGGCGGGTCAGCTAGTTTTCAATATAAATTTTGTCCATGTGGCAACGTCAAAAATGAATTTAGCTAGTTACGGTGATAAACCGTTATTTTTGAAATGTGTTATTTATTCCTCGTTTTTGCTCTGTCGGTTGTTGAAATTTGTTAATATTAGCGATTTAAATATGCTAAAAATATTTAAAATTTTTGATTGCCAGGAGGGTAAATTGAGTGAAAGTGCTTCGGACCTCCTACAGGAGCTGCCAAGACGTGCTGTTTCTTTGTCTGTTGACAGGAGGTACTTCATCTTGTCTTCATTGACTGCGAAACCCATTTTCTTAGCCTCTTTATCCAGCTTGGAGAAGGCAGAACATACGACGCGCGTGTTAGTGCCAATGATGTCGATGTCATCGGCGTACGTCAACAGTTGCACACTCTTGTGGTATAAGATGTTTCCTGCACGGTGGAGTTCTGCAGGTCGTGTTATCTTTTCCAGCATCAAGTTGAAGAAGTCACACGAAAGGGAGTCACCTAGTCTGAAACCTCGTTTGGTCTCGAACGGCTCGGAGAGGTCCTTCCCAATTCTGATGGTGCTGGTGTTAGCGTCATTTGGCATAGCCGTATAAGTTTTGTAGGGAAACCAAATTCAGACATTGCGGCATATAGGCAATTCATATTCGTGTTATCAAAAGCGGCTTTAAAATCGACAAAAAGATGGTGTGTGGCGGTTCCTTTTACATGGGTTTTTTCCGGTATTTGGGGTATTGTGAAGATCTGGTCGATGGTAAATTTACCAGGTCTGAAGCCACACTGATAAGATCCAATCAGCTTGTTGTAGTGATGGGCGAGTCCGAGATGTTTCATTCGATTCTCTCGATTGTTGAAACATCTCGAATGCTCTCGATGGTTTCCCTTCGTATTCGAGTCAAGTCGTAAATGGCCGTCAGTCAAAACAATCGCTAAAACATCTCGGACTCGCCAACGCTTCCTCTCGTTTTCAAAGCAACCCTACAACATCTCGGACTCGCTGCAAAATATACATAACATTTGTTGTTGCCGCTTGAATATCAAAATTGGTTTAAAAAACATACAGAGTGGTACAAATCTATTGCCGTTGTTGCTGCTCGTAAAATTCATTTGTTTCGTTAGCGTTTCACTTTAGAAAATGTATTAATGTTTAAATAATTAATTATTATTATGCACGACACCCTTTGGTTGTGATTGCAAAAATGCAGCGTCTATGTATAGCATACTTTTCAATTTGGTTCATTTATTTATGTATGTATTTGCCTCACTTCCATTAAAAATCCTACTTTCTTCATCAACAACACTCTTTCAGTTTATTTTATCAACTAAAAAATATCATCAAAACAACAGCCGGCCCGCCGACTCCAAACAATCACAAAAACATATCGCTTGTGTAGTCGAAATGTCATCGAAACAACCTCCGACTCGGAACAATCGCAAAAACATCTCGATTGTGAAGTCGAGGAGCGAGTCAACTTTGGACTCGACTGTGATTTTGCAACGATGGCGACTCTCGTTTGTCTAAACCAATTATCGGCACGGCCTGGCTCACTGAGCTGGTGCTGAGAACAAGCTTCTCACACGTATTTAATACGTGAGTTTCATACGAGCGCAATAATTAAAACCGAACAAAATGCTTATAGCCCAGTTAGTCAAGAACGTGTGGTCCGCCCGCTGACGCAAACGCCCGTATGCAATTTTTAGGATTTTTTGAGCCCGTGGGGCAGCGGAGCAATCAGCTGTTTTACTCACACATATTTACATATGTATATAGTTTGTTTACATTTTGGCAGGGTTGCCATTTAGTCATTTTTGAACAAACAAGATTTTTACTAATCTTCAAAGTGTTATGCGGATTACTCTTCAATACAACTACTGGCATTATTTGCCAAATGACAAGAAAATACTAATTTAATCGTTTTTAAAGTTGTCGTTGACGACTTTTTTTTTTTATTAATTTAGTTATTTTTTTACGGCTTAGTTGGTAATTAAAACACATTTTTCTTGTAATTTTGTTGCTGCCCAATATATTTCCATCACACCTTGGTGATAGTTATCAAGGGCTAAAACATAAAATCCAAAAAACACAGTCAGAACATTAAATTTACAATTGAAAATCCATAAAAAAATTATATTGGGAAGCAACAAGATTCTCACAAAAATCTGTGTTTATTTAAGAAATCTGTACTGAGTTTCTGTAACTCATATCTTTTCTAGTATAAATAGGTGGTGACAAAGTGTGGATCGTATTAGTGTTACATCACTTTAATTGATTTTGTTACAGAAACTCAGATTTATTGTGGCAATTTATAACTTTTTAATGTAGAAAATTGCAGAAGAAGACCACCAAGAGTTATCAATTAAGAAAATACAGCCACCATTGTGGATAAATACAATTTTTGCTTTAATTTTCAGTAATATCTTCATTTATTAGGAGTGTTCAATATCTCAAAATTTTTACATATTTTTACGAAGTTACGAATTTATGTTCAATAACCCAAAAAATTCGCAAAAGAGAGCCAAATTGAGAGAGTAAGACCTCGAGAGAGTTGATAAACGCTGCAAGTAAAATTTTCACTTGCAACTACTAGCAGCTTTAAAAAAATAGAAGTGTCAAAAATATATGATCACAAAAATTTCAATTGGAAATATACAAACATTTTAAACGCAATTTTCTAATTGTGTACTAAATAAGTTAGCGCAAAAACGAATCTTGATGATGTTGTGGAATAGCCAAAGTAGAATTTTGTTTTCCTAATTCAGTTATTTCCATTCATTTCCAATTTCAATTACAACCTAACCTAAAAATCAAATTGTCAAAACAGCGTATCAGCTGTTTTCTTGCCAATGTTTACGATTTTATGTTCAATTACTTTGGTTGATAATTTTCTCTTTTTCTCATTTTTACTCTTAATTTGACATTGACGCTCTTTTTGCAAGTACTTGCAAGTAAAGTTGTTGAACAAAGCTATTATCTTGTTATTAATTTATATATATTAATATATATATATTTACATTTTGTTTGGGATTAAAAAAAAATTTATAAACGTTTTATTAAGTAATTAAAGTAATAGGCTATGTTCAGAAACGCAGCATGAAACGCAACAGCGGCAGTAATTATTTTTTGATGATTGTGATGAGCGGCGCTTCATGCAAAATTGACGTTTATGAACGCTCTGCTTCTACTACAAAATCAGGTTGCGCTTCAAACTGAGTTTCTGAACAAAGCCATAATAAAAGGTAGTAAGTAGACAAACTATTTTTTCCATGTGAACACATATATGTATATTCGATAACATTTTACAATCTTGTTGAGTTAGTTGTATAATGCTGTGAAAATTACTGTTTAAATATTTAATAACTCAAAATGTTGAACTGGCAACCCTTCTACCTTGCAACCATGCGAGCGATCAGCTGACACGTGTTTACGTAAAAAATCAAAATGATTTTGATTTCTGCGGTACGGGCTTCTGCGTCGTACGTCGTTGAATAATCGGTTACATACAAATCCCATTAAATAGGTTGGATCAGCTGACACGGTACACGGGTTTACGTTCTCGACTAACTGGGCTATTAGTATCATTCGGTTTGCCATTCTAGCAGGTCGATGGCGGATCAAACAATGCGTGTATGTTTCCTACATACGTAGATATGTTTGTTTGTAGGTATGTAAACACAAATGCCTGTTTTCATACGTACGCCCGCACATCATTGGACAAACGTCTGTTGTCAACAATCTGATATTACCCTGCAAAAAATGCGATCACTCCGGGATACATCCGGGACAACTCGCAAGGGAGCATGCGATTACTACCCATTTGTATCTCTTTATATGGGTTGAAGTGTTCTCTTTTGTTTGAGCATGTCCTATGAAGAGACTAATTGTACCCAGTTTGTACCCGAACGGGTAGCAAATGCGCACAATTGTACCCGTTTTGTACCCGAACAGGTAGCAAATGCGACACATCCATTTGAGCGACTAATTGTACCCGTTTGATACCCTTTCGGGTACAATTCGTCTACAATTAGTATACATATGTACCCGTTCGGGTACAATTGGGAACAATTGTAGACTAATTGTACCCGAAAGAGAGCGCTCCCGGACAAATCTTTTTAGAGACTCGTCGCACACTTTTTTACAGGGTAACTGATCGAATGCTAGCGGCTGCCGACATTGCCCGATAACGCTCTCTCACTAATACACATGCAATTAATAATTTCTTTGCATGTATTGGAATATCGATAACTGGTCTAAACATCTCGGACTCGCCCATCACTAGCTTGTTGACGGTGGGCTTCAGCCTTTCGCACAATACACTTGCTAAGAGCTTATATGCGATATTCAGAAGGCTTATCCCACGATAGTTGGCGCGTACTGTGGAGTCTCCTTTTTTATGGATTGGGCAGTCAGCATCTCAAGCTCTCAACACTCGCGCCTTTCGGCCTCCCTTTTCTTCATTCGAAACAGGCGCCTCTCTTAACCACCCGATAGTGCTCCCATACGCTTCGTGTTGCGCCCGCACGCAATGTAGCGCTGTAAGCAGCGTTCTTTCTTTCCGAGGCGTCGTGGCTTACATGCAGAGTTCGCAAACAAACTGAACCCTACGGAAACGCTACGCCAAAAAGAACACTAAACGCGCACGCTACGATAGCGTTTGTGCTCATGTAAACAAACACAAACCGAACCCTAAACGAGCGAAAGAACACAAACCTAACGCTACCTATTTCGTGCTTCGCTGTCAGCGAAAATGAACACTACGCTAATCGTAGCGTTCATTTGCATGTTTATACCAGAAATGCGCATATGTATGCAGCGTTCGCAATTAAACACTACGATAACATTCAATAACGTAGCGTAGCGTTCATGCGACAACGATATACACAAACACAACCCCTAACAAACCTAACGGTACTTGTAGTGTTTGCGTTTAAGTTTGTGTAAATGAACACAAACAGAACACTACGCGTAGTGTAGCTGGTGGAAGTACGCTAAGTGGAAATGAACCCTAATTAGCGTTCTTTTATTATAGCCTTCAGTTAGTGTTCTTTTTTAAATTTTGCAAATTTAGTTGTGTAAATCGGCGTTTCATGTATGTATGTATACATATTTTATATGTATGTATGTATATACTAACGTATGTTTTTCATTAATGGATGCACATATGTATGTATGTATATATTTTCTTTAATAAAGGACTTGTAAAAATTATTTTGGTTAAAAAATTTATGTAATATGGGAATTTTTAAGCCTAGATTTGGAAAATTATTTAAAATATCTTGAATTTAAAAAAATTAAATTTTATAACATACGACGGCTGTGACCTGCTTGGGTACCCAAATATACATATGTATGTATGTGAGGTAGGAATAGTTTTTAGTGTGTTAGGGTGGAAAATTTTTAAATGTTGCTCTAAATTAGGTGAATGTCCTTTTAAAATTTTTTTGCACTCTTCATTTTTGCAAACACATGTTTTATTTTCCATCACATGAAAAAAGGCATATATATATTATTTTTAGGACGCGGCATGTTGTTTTAGATGCAGTCGAGCAAATAATAGAAAACTAACTAATTGCATGTTGTACTTCTTGCACATTTCCTCGCAAATTTGGTAGATTTTTTTCAAGTATTTTTTTCGTCCTGAGTGGCAAAGAGTAAAGGCCAAGTTAGATGCAAATGAATATATGTACATACATATATATGTATGTATATTTACATAGTGGGAGATCGCAGAGCATTTGTGCAACATTCACAGACATATAGATACCATACAAAGAAATTCACATTAATCGGGGATGCTTTCGGGATCACGCGCAATGTAGCATGCGACTATTCTTAATTTTATCTAAATGACGTTGTTCATAATTAATAATTTTTAATAAATTGTATGTGTGTATAAGCATTTATACGTATGTATACATATGCCCATATTTAAGTATTGACAGGCGTAAAATTTTAATGACCGTAAATTATTGCTTTTTGGTGGGCTGTGCAGTTTTGTTGTCAGAGAAAAATTACATTGAATTTCGCGTTAATGTAAATGATAGTATGATTTTGCAACTCAAACAATGGTTTTTGCAAATTTAGGTAGCTGTTGAGATATTTTTGTGTTCCCGGAGCATCCCGGATTAATTTGAAATTCTTTGTAGGGTATACATATATATGGCTGTGGATATTTGCATCAGACCGCCATTGTGACACATATCGCTCTGGCTCTCTTACACAATCCCTCATAGTTTTGCTGCGGTCTGATGTATACACATTCCTATGCACATTGGGGTTGTTCAAATTAATATGAAGAAAATAAAGCTCTCCCGAAACATGCATATTTAGAGGTCAAGAAATGTCTTAAAATGTCCACCTTCTTTTACATTAGTAATGCTACATATTTTTTGGTAAGTCCTTAGTCAACAAGATAAAGTTTCTTATCATCAAATAAAATCGCCTTGTCCCGCAATGATTTTTCGGTTCTAATTTTTTGGACCACCTTATGCATGCAAAAATGCTTTGTAAAAAATAGAACTCATATTGTTATGAATAATAGCATCAAAACAGCCATATTCCGCAATTTGTTCGGTTCAAAAAATTTTTTGGACCAGCTTAATGTACATATTTCTATGTATGTACTAGAAGGCTGCACGAATGGATTCGAAAGGGCCAACAAAATATTCGAGGCCGTCCAATTACAGTACCTACTTGTTTCTGTCGTTTTAGAATAAACGCAAGTAGAGCACAACCATAAACAGAACCAATACAATTACTTATTCGTAGCGACAATTACATGACCTTAAAAAAGTTCTGCAAATAGTGTACACTACTTGCGAATACTTTGAATATAATCGAAATATATGTATGTACATACATATTTTCATAAACACACATCCAGACGTTGTGTTCAGCAAAATTACGCTGCTAGTGTGAGTGTGTGTGTGTGCATATGCATACACACTAGGGCGGGTCGATTGGTAGGGGCCAAACAAAATTAACAGGGACACATCGCAATTATAAAAATTTGGGTAATTTCAAGCTTTTTTGCCCAAGAAACCATACATATGTCTAAAATAAATTTCGAACCAGAGCTTTTTACGATCTACATATTTCCAACTGTTCTATATATTTTAAAATAACTCGGTAACCAATACTTCGATTCTTTTGATTTTTTCGGCATTAGTTAAGAAACTATTTGGCATATTAAGGTGGTTTTATGAAGGAAATAAAGTTCTCCCGAAATTCGCGGAACAACCCGATTTTCATGCGAATATAATACGGAAATCTATACCTAAAATTTTTCCTTAATATATTAAAATTTAGAGGTCGTGCAAATGCCTCCAAATTTCTTTCTCCTTTTATATCAGTGATGATACATAATTTTTTTAAAAGTCCTTAATGAACAAGAAAAACATTTCTTATCATTAAGAAATGGAACATATGTTTGTTGGGCTTTTATTTTTTGGTCCACCTTAATGCCATATGCACATTAAATAAACAAACAAACCAAAGAAGCAACAAGGTTTTGCGAATACTTCATAACATGGTTATTATTATGTTATATTCTATCGTGGCGAATAGTGTACACTAATCGCTCCAACAGAGCAAATAGAAATAGTATTTGTATTCCAAATGAAAAGTATGGGTTATATTCGTATCTGCATTGAAATTGTGCTGTGACTAATTGTACAATGCATAGAGTATTCGAAAATATATAAGAGGCAAATGGTATTGTGCAGAGGTCTAGTATGTACATATGTATATATGTACATATCTATGTATGTACATATCTATGTATGTACATATGGATGTATGTATATATTCATTGTATCCTTCTTGGCCTTTACTCTTTGTCTCTCAGGACGAAAAAATATCAGCTACATACATACAGAGTTCGCAAACAAACTGAACCCTACGGAAACGCTACGCCAAAAAGAACACTAAACGCGCACGCTACGATAGCGTTTGTGCTCATGTAAACAAACACAAACCGAACCCTAAACGAGCGAAAGAACACAAACCTAACGCTACCTATTTCATGCTTCGCTGTCAGCGAAAATGAACACTACGCTAATCGTAGCGTTCATTTGCATGTTTATACCAGAAATGCGCATATGTATGTAGCTGATATTTTTTCGTCCTGAGAGGCAAAGAATAAAGGCCAAGAAGGATGCAATGAATATATACATACATCCATATGTACATACATAGATATGTACATACATAGATATGTACATATTAAAGGGTTGCAAGAGTTAACATACGCTATGAATGCACAGCAGTAGTGAGTTTCTGTAAGAAATCGAGTGGATTTGTCTATTTTGATGACGTCACGTCGATTCTATCAAAACTTCTCTACTGATCGATAGCGAGTGTTTCTACAAGCATTAATCGATAAAATTCGGAACAGTGATGGAAATGAAACGCCAATCGGGAACTTAAACGCCAAAATAAATGTAATGCTCTAAGCACATTCGAACCGGCGAGCGAAAAGCAGCCAGCTGTCAAAAGTAAAATGCACATTTTAACGCCAGCACGACTTCACGGCAGAAGGGTTGCATTTGTCGCTGCCGCAAATATAGACCTATTTCTAATTGGACAAGCGACAATGCGCATGTACAGGCAGAAACGTGTGTATGTGTGCATTTTGGGAGTACAAAGACGCTCCTTAAGAGACTACAAATCCTTTAAATATATATTAAATATATTTAAATGTATATTCATTAATATATAGTATGTACATATATACATAAATAATTTGTTTTAATTAAAATATACTTATATTCTGGCTGAATTCGGCTGTTTTGTCCATTTTTTCGACCGGTGAAAGCTTTCTCACCGTTTAAAAAATTGGCGAGTATATTGATAGATAACATATCGACTATTTTGCTTACAGAAACACATTTAATCGATCATTCCTACTGAATTGGAATGGAACATGTCAGCTGATTTGTCAGTTCTATCGATCCATTCGACTCATTTTCGTACAGAAACGCATGCATCGAGAATGACGTCATGATGACGTCAAATCGACTATTTCAGTAGAGAACATTGATCGATATGAGTTACAGAAACTCACTACAGAATTCATTCATCGTTCTCTTAAATCGTATTCAGCGGCGACGATGTGTGCGAATAAATAGACTGCAAACAGAAATACGATATTGTGTGTTATTGTTATTCGCTGGCGCCGAACTAAATTCATTCGTCGCAGACATAAACACGACTCGCAATAACACCATAAACCAGACATGAATACAAGGCGTTAAGTGTTCACTTAGAACTTGAACAGCGAGTTATAATAGCTTTGTTCGTTTACGGATATTTTTTGATGTTTTTCGAAAACTTTTAAAAACAAACACTTTGTCGCCGTTTTTTTACGCCAAATCTCCAACAGAAGAGAACCAACTGAGAGAGAAAACTGACATTTCATTTTGTCAGAAGCTGTTGAATTCTGTTGGACAAATTTTTGCCAACAGCAATTTTCCAACAGGAAAACAGCTGATCAAACAACAGCTGACTTGAATTTTTGCAAGTAACAAGATTTGCAAAATATACAAATCAATTATAAAATTGGAAAAATATACTAAATTGGCAACAAGTATGGATAAATTAAATATGCAAAATAAGTTACATACTTTTTGCGAAGTATTTATATGCATATTATGTACCTTAGTAAATTGTAATCTCCTTTGCGGGAATATATATTAACGGGGCGCTGTGGTGCAGTGGGGAGTGTTGTGGCCACTGTGGTGTGGCGGACAGTGGCTAGTCTGCCATACCAGAGGTCATGGGTTGGATCCCCAGCCTGGATAGAGGGAAAATTTGTATATAATGATCCACGATCCGGTAACAATTAATTTTTCAGAGGGTAGGGGTGGTCTCACAGATCACAAAAAAACAAAGTACTACCCTCGGGACGCTTATAGTTCAGGAGACATTCCTTGTTAAATTAATGTATGTATGTGTAGAACATCTTTCTGCGTTGGCGGCTTTTGGCCGCGCTTCAATAAAATTACCCTCAGCCGGCAGAATTCTCTTTCTGGATTAATATCCATGGAGCAATCCACAGTTGTTTTGTATAGAACACCTTTTGCCTTCAGCCGCGCTTTACAAAAATAACCCTCAGCCGGTAGAATTCTATTTCTGGAGAACTTTAATATTATAATTTAATAATAGTTGAAAGTGTTAAGATAAGATGAATTATCATCTACAGAATATTTCCTGAAAGTTTCACTGAGCCTGGATAGACAACAAATTCTAACTAAAACCTAATTATCTGGATTTTAAAAATAGCAGCCACTCTAGGCAGTGGGTGGCACACCCTCCGAGAGTAGTTCTGCAGTGGGTCGGCTTCAGTATAATGCGCCCGCCGTATTTATTTTCAAACCACTGGAACTTTCGGGAAATCTTCTATGGATGTTAATTTTACTAATTATAACACTCCCGATCGCTCCGCAGATATAATTCGAGAAAGGAAATTTTGCTGGCTGGGGCTATTTTTCTTAAAGCGCGGCCAATTGCCGCCAACGCAAAAGTTTGTTCTACTCAAAAGTACTGTGAATCGGTCCATAGAGGGTTATTTTTTTAAAGCATGGCCAGGGCCGGGTGCATTAAATTGAAATCTCTTCTGCGGGGCAGCAGACGCGAAGACATACTGCGGTGGAAAACAGTATGGACATGGGTACAAAGAAAAGCAATTGTTAGTGTTATAATTATTACACTGAAATCCTATTTATTAGATAGTAACAGCGAACCCCAGCGGGTTAGGGGGTCTAGAATATACCCGTTGTAAGGAATGCCTGTCGTAAGACGCGACTAAAATCCACCGGCCTAGAAGGTTGATTATGGCCAGAAAAAATCGTTCGCACGACAGTCGGGCTAGTGTCAGAAGGGACTAGTACCCGAGCGTACCGGATTTATCCGGCAAAGGACTGTCACATCCCCTACACTCCCCAAAACCTTCGGGGAGTGTCTTGGTGGCTACAACAACAATAACATGAAGTTAATTGTATTGCAGATACATACATATGTGCATATATCTCCACTGTTTTCAGGCAGAATTGTAACTCCATTAGCATTTATATAGAACAAACAGTGCCGATTTATTGTAAAAGAGAGTTCCGGATGCATTTCCGAACTTCAAAAAACCTTTTTGCGAGCCTATGCGAACGATTTTTAGATTGAGGAGGTTATCGCGAGGTGACAAAAGACTGACCAAAACGAAACCCAAAACGAATCAAAAGAAATTAAATAAGAAAAAAACTATGTTTTATTTTATTATTTTTATGTTATATGTACATATATACATAATTAACAGCAATAATTTCCACCAATTTTATTATCATTTTAATTTTAATCCTTTTTATCCTTTGAATTTGGGGCTTGTGAATGTAAATAAAAATCAGCTGTTTGCCAAAGCTGTTGAACTCTGCAAATTTTGCGTTCGTTTACCTCTTACAATATTTTTCTCTTGTGAGAGGATAGGTGCCATTTTTCTCCAACACCTGGCTGTTGGAGGCTGCTGAGTAAATGCTGTTGGAGAAAGTTCGCGAACAAAGCTAATCACTCAAAGTTATGTGAACTCAAAGTTTGGGTGCATTCATTTTTTTCAGCTAGGCAAACAAAGAAAAATGCAGGGTTTTTTCGCCTGTATGTTTGCTTGTACTGTACCGGCCGTGGATGATTGACCGATAGTTATGTATTTATGAATGTATATACATACATATGTATGTATGTATGTATGTATGTAAATGCATATACGTATATGTATAAAGTTAGCAAACATTTGAATATTTCATTTATATTGTGAAAACAGAGATACTACCACGTATACAGATCGCTTAAATTTTTTAACCGGACTTTGGATTGTTTATAAAAATAATGGATGTAAGTAATTCAGTTGCAAAAAAAAAAAATCATCTAAAGAACTAGGAGATAAGTACCCGACTTTAAATTTAGTGATTGTGCACGTTTACTTTTTAAAACGAAAGTGTGACGCAAATAGTAATGATGAGTTAGAATGTATAAAATCATTTAAACTTCATCTCAGCAAATTGATAGGTGATGTGGTAATTAAAAACTAATAAATTTTTCACAAACTTGCTTTGTTTTTGTTTCCACCAATCAAGAGATTGCTGCAATATACAAGCGAAAAAAATATCGAGATAAAACTCTATTGCAAAAATAGGTTAGAAGAAATGATTACTGAACAGGATCAAAGCAATAATGAAATTAGTTCAGCAAATCCTCTCTCAAATAATACAGACTATTTTCAGGATTTATTCAGCCCACAAATTCAGCAAATAATCTTGATCAAGCAGAAAATGAAATATTTTATAAGGTAATGTTAACGAAGTAATGCACGACGAATTTGATGTTTTAAAATGGTGGGAATTAAATAAACTTAGATTTCTACTGCTTTTTAAATTGGGTACATTCAGAAGGCGCAACGGTGGAGCACAACTGTTGTGTAGATATCAGTAATCGGAAAGTGATACAATTTTCGCCTTCTGAACGAGCTGATACATTAAATAAACAAATTAGTATTTTAATTATCCCCAATGTAATTGCCAATAATTCCGCGGCTTTGAAACATTTTTATTACATTCCAAAATTCATAAACACTATTTATATTTTTGTACATACATATGTCAAAATCGTAAGTTCAACATGTTGTGTAAAGTGAGCGTAAAAAATTTATGATGGAAAAAAGTCTCCAAAATCACAACATGTTGTGTTGATCAGAAATACTCAACGTTGCGTTCAGAAGATAAAACACAACAGTTGCGCAACTGTTGCGCCACGGTTGCGCCTTCTGAACGTAGCCATTGAGTTTAAAAATTTTAGCAGTACCAGAAAGTAGTGTCTCGTCTGAGAGAATATTTTCAAATGCTAAAAATTTACTTCGTGAAAAGCGATGTATTATTGGGTCTAAGCCTCTTTCAGTAGGCAAAATAATGTTTTACATACAAATACGTAAATAATAATTTTATAATTTAATATTAATTTTATTTGTGATTTAATAAATGGATTATGTTCACATATTTTTCTTGTTTTTATTTTAAAGTTTCCGGTATGTATAAAAATAAAATATATGTACATATGTATGTACATAAATCTGCATACATAGGTAGTATTTGATACTTTTTAAATATTTGAATTTCCTCACACAGAAATAGAAAATTATTTTAAATCTTATCGTTTTTAATCATCTGGGTATGAATTAGGGCTTACGATTCGATCTCGAGCAGGATCGAGACTCGGGTTCTCGATTAAATCTCGTTTCTCGGATTTCTCGATAACATATTATGTGTATGTCAAAAAAATTTGAATATCAAAAATTTTTCATATGTCATTGGAAAGAAAAAATTTAATATTATGAAATTTCAATTGTATTTCACTCGGAATTTTGCGAAAAACACCTGGGAATGGCATAAATGGCAAATATTCATACACATGTAAGTACATACAAGCAGAACAAGCTACGGAACAGTATAGTATGGTTATACCGCTATTTCTGTAATGTAGTTGAATGTCGAGAAGCTCGCGAGCCTTTCAAGATTTTCGAGATTCGAGAATCTCGCGAGAAATCTCGTCTAGCTCGAACTCGAAAAATCGTAAGCTCTAGTATCAATATCTTTGTATATTTTTTTTTATCAAAAATACTGACTGGGTCATATCTGGGTCATGTGTATATTAGTTTTATTTTGAAAAAATCTACAAATGTATAATTAATAACAAATTCGAACGGCGATCAGAGATCAAACATGTACTGCCGCCTGATTGTACACAATTTATTAGCAAGGGTAAATAACTACACTTCAAAAATGTATGTACATATGTAATTTAAAACGGCACAAATATTTATCAAGTTGCAATGGGTCAAAAAACTTATAACATTCACAATACAATTATTTCTGAGAAAAGTTTACCAATGAACCCCAGGAATCATTTTTTGCTTGCTATCCTCAAAAGATACTGAAAAACCAGATATCGAAAATTTTAAGTTTTTAAAATAGCAATTAGGTAATTGGAAACAAAAATATATGTATATTAAAACTTTTTTTTGACAGTGAGTAATTTTAATTTTTTCCGTGTTCTACTTAGTATTATTTATAACAAAAAAAAATTGGTGATAGAAAAAATATTCAGTATGTACCTGTAAATTTTTTTTGTGATTTATACTAGCCACACATGACGCCAGAAAACGCCCTTTTTTACAAATCGAAACTTTTTGTCACCAAAAGGCTGAAATAAATGATTTCAAAAGTACCTTTTTATCACAGATATAAAGTTTTATTTTTTGTCTGTGAGAAACCCAAAGGAATGTTAATGTTGAATCTCTGTGAAAAACACATTCATATGTCCATACATATGTATGTACATATGCCACTGCTTTTGTGCACGCAATGACGCACGTCTGTCTAGTCATAGCAGTTGACAGAGTTAACAGTGTTATTAACTCATAAACTTCATTCACCCGCACACAGCATTCATTCACACAAAAACAATGAAGTCCATTGCGACACGTGTTCCGCTAAGAGTGGATCGTTGCTTGTGAGAGTGCTACGAGTTGAGCGGACACTGCTGTTGTGTTCACTCAGAGGCCTCGTATTTATTTCACTCAAACATTTGAGTGCATGGCCTGCATAGTTGTGTGCGTTCAAGTTCAAAATTTTTTAGTGTAGCTCAGAGTTAACTTTTTCAGCACTCTTGCAACCCTTTAGTACATATATACATATGTGCATACATATATATGTACATACATACAAATATGTACATTAAGCTGGTCCAAAAAAAATTTTGAACCGAACAAATTGCGGAATATGGCTGTTTTGATGCTATTATTCATAACAATATGAGTTCTATTTTTTGCAAAGCATTTTTGCATGCATAAGGTGGTCCAAAAAATTAGAACCGAAAAATCATTGCGGGACAAGGCGATTTTATTTGATGATAAGAAACTTTATCTTGTTGACTAAGGACTTACCAAAAAATATGTAGCATTACTAATGTAAAAGAAGGTGGACATTTTAAGACATTTCTTGACCTCTAAATATGCATGTTTCGGGAGAGCTTTATTTTCTTCATATTAATTTGAACAACCCCAATGTGCATAGGAATGTGTATACATCAGACCGCAGCAAAACTATGAGGGATTGTGTAAGAGAGCCAGAGCGATATGTGTCACAATGGCCAAGCATGGGCACCACTACAAGCGAACAAGCAGAGAGTGTGAGCATGTAGTAGTGCGCTTAAAATTGCACAGTGAGGCAAAATTCAAAATTTTTTCGTAACTTCGTGTTGATGAAAATTTAATTATATCAGATTTTATAGCATGAAAATAGAGGTTATATTTAAAATAGGTATGTTTGTAGATACAAATTTAATAAAAAATAAATGTTGATTTATTTCGATTCTCATTCGAATTAATTGCAATTTCAATATAAAAGCATAAAAAATTAACCCATTTTCAATTTTAAAGAGTTGAAAATGGCAAAAAAATAATACTTCATTAATACTATTGAGAATATTTAAAATAAAAAAATAATCAATATCCCAACCAGTCTTAAACATTTTAAAAAAATTTCATACATCAGTCGCCCACTGTTGTTACGGACAAAAAAAAGGCATCAACCTGCTTCCATCACTGTTGAAAGCGAACTGAATCGTTTTCTCGCTGAAATAATTATGCTCTGCATTTGTGTACGTATACATTTTTTCACGCTCGCAGCACAAAGAGCTCTCTTTGCCCATGTCCGACAATGGCGGTCTGATGCAAATATCCACAGCCATATATATGTATACCCTACAAAGAATTTCAAATTAATCCGGAATGCTCTCGGGAGCACAAAAATATCTGAACAGCTACCTAAATTTGCAAAAACCATTGTTTGAGTTGCAAAATCATACTATCATTTACATTATCGCGAAATTCAATGTAATTTTTCTCTGACAACAAAACTGCACAGCCCACCAAAAAGCAATAATTTACGGTCATTAAAATTTTACGCCTGTCAATACTTAAATATGGGCATATGTATACATACGTATAAATGCTTATACACACATACAATTTATTAAAAATTATTAATTATGAACA
This sequence comes from Urophora cardui, assembly GCA_960531455.1. Taxonomy (NCBI): domain Eukaryota; kingdom Metazoa; phylum Arthropoda; class Insecta; order Diptera; family Tephritidae; genus Urophora; species Urophora cardui. The sequence goes on along the minus strand of OY482670.1, from coordinate 85,628,735 downwards.
ACGTCATTTAGATAAAATTAAGAATAGTCGCATGCTACATTGCGCGTGATCCCGAAAGCATCCCCGATTAATGTGAATTTCTTTGTATGGTATCTATATGTCTATGAATGTTGCACAAATGCTCTGCGATCTCCCACTATGTAAATATACATACATATATATGTATGTACATATATTCATTTGCATCTAACTTGGCCTTTACTCTTTGCCACTCAGGACGAAAAAAAACTTGAAAAGAATCTACCAAATTTGCGAGGAAATGTGCAAGAAGTACAACGTGCAATTAGTTAGTTTTCTATTATTTGCTCGACTGCATCTAAAACAACATGCCGCGTCCTAAAAATAATATATTGTATGCCTTTTTTCATGTGATGGAAAATAAAACATGTGTTTGCAAAAATGAAGAGTGCAAAAAAATTTTAAAAGGACATTCACCTAATTTAGAGCAACATTTAAAAATTTTCCACCCTAACACACTAAAAACTATTCCTACCTCACATACATACATATGTATGTATATTTGGGTACCCAAGCAGGTCACAGCCGTCGTATGTTATAAAATTTAATTTTTTTAAATTCAAGATATTTTAAATAATTTTCCAAATCTAGGCTTAAAAATTCCCATATTACATAAATTTTTTAACCAAAATAATTTTTACAAGTCTTTTATTAAAGAAAATATATACATACATGTGGCCGCTGTGGTGCAGTGGGTAGAGTGCTCGCCTGCTATGCCAGAGGTCTCGGGTTCAAACCACGGTCCGAGCAAAACACCAAAAAATTTTTCTCATTAGTAAAAATCCAATTATTGGGTTTTTTAAGAACAGCGGTCACCTCTCGGCAGTGGGCGGCATACCCTCCGAGTGTATTTCTGCCATGAAAAAGCTTCTCAAAAAAATGCATTCGCCGTTCGGAGCCGGCATAAAACTGTAGGTCCACCCAATTATGTAGTAGGAAAAACAAAAAGGAGCACACCTCGAATTGGGAGAGGAGCTCGGCCATAAAACTCGTCAGAGTTATAATAAGCGCCATTGTATTATATATTATTATTATATTATATACATACATACATATGTGCATCCAATAATGAAAAACATACGTTAGTATATACATACATACATATAAAATATGTATACATACATGAAACGCCGATTTACACAACTAAATTTGCAAAATTTAAAAAAGAACACTAACTGAAGGCTATAATAAAAGAACGCTAAGTGGGGTTCATTTCCACTTAGCGTACTTCCACCAGCTACACTACGCGTAGTGTTCTGTTTGTGTTCATTTACACAAACTTAAACGCAAACACTACAAGTACCGTTAGGTTTGTTAGGGGTTGTGTTTGTGTATATCGTTGTCGCATGAACGCTACGCTACGTTATTGAATGTTATCGTAGTGTTTAATTGCGAACGCTGCTTACATGTGCACATGTATATACATTAGGGTGGGGCGATTTGTATGGATGGAAACTAATCGATACCGCGCCATCTAAATTCGGATTCCTCTCATTTTTCTGAGTAGAAAACTCCTCCACGACATTTGTCTAAAATTAATTTTGATGTTCCGGAATTTGGTTTTTATGCACCAAGACGAATTTTTGAGAATATAAATTGGGCAAAAATCGACAAAAAAATATCCAGGCCAAGGTGCACATCGAATTGAAGCAGAATTTTATGCTGAATCCAGATATGAAATCCAAATTAAAATCGGATGATCCGTTTTCGAGATATAGTCTGATTTCCGGTTATGGAGGCTGAATGCCCAAAATCGCATATTTTCGCGATTATCTCTTGTTGTGTACAATATATCTTAATTTTTTTTTGCAAATTTCTTAAAGATAAGTCAATACAATATTTGAACGGTATTTTAAAATATTATGTGTATGTGTATGTATGTTTGGAACTTGGTTTTTTACTTTACTCAACTCTAAAAAAAACTCAAGGTAACTCCTACGCCATAGCGTACTACCGGAAGAAAAAAAAACAAATTTCAGAAGCATAAGTCTACGTTTTAGGGAATAACTCTTCAATATTTGCAGCTAAAATTCTGAAATTTTAGATTTGGAGCATTTATTCGACACAGAGCACTGTCGGCGAATATCATCAGTATCGGATGGCTATAACATATAGAACCCATACCGCGATTTTGGGCCAAGGAAAAAAGTGCATTCTAGTTTTCCTATACCGAAAGATAAATTAATATTTTAAAATACCGTTCATATATTGGATTGACTTATCTTTAAGAAATTTGCAAAAAAAAATTAAGATATATTGTACACAAGAGATTTTTTTTTTTTTTAGCATCCAATATATTTTGCCAACTGTATAAATAAAATACATCTAACAATTTTGTGGTTCGTTAAAAGTAATTAGTAATTAATAATGACTTAATAAACATGGTGGGCATGTATGGATTGCTCTCAGTAGCGCATCCATTTATTGTAGTGCATCAGCAAAGATCTGTAAATGATTTTCTTTTGAGGCGTACGAAATTGGTTGGTCTTGCCGTCAGGGCTAGAACGAGTGGGTTGGGGTGAGCTAATATTCTCATTTTGTATGATGCAGCATACTTTCTGATTTCTTGAGAGATAGTAGGTATCTTTAGGTCACGATGTAGTTGGTCGTTCGTGACGTAGTAGGGCGCATTTACAATCATTCTAATGGTTTTCGATTGGAATCTTTGGAGAATCTCTATATTTGAGTATGGTGCGGTTCCCCATAGCTGTATGCCATAGGTCCAGATGGGATTTAAGATTGCTGAGTAGAGCAGGAGTTTGTTGTCGATTGATAGTTGGGAGTTTCGATTCATGAGCCAATAAAGATTTCTCAGTTTTATACCAAGAGCTTTTCGTTTGGTGAATATGTGGGTTCTCCATGTTAGTTTTCTGTCGAGATGCATACCCAGGTACTTTGTTACGTCACTTTGCGGTATATCAATGCCATTGTGTTTTACGGGTGGGCAAGTGTTACGTCTAGTGGTAAACGTCACTTGAACAGATTTTGATTCATTTGACTTTATCCGCCAGTCTTTCAGCCAATGGGTAATTTTATTTAAACTTCTTTGAAGCTTGAGTGAGGCGACGTTAGGGTTGAGGTCTGAAGCCAGTACAGCAGTGTCATCGGCAAAAGTGCCGATAGTGACTCCTTCTGCTATTGGGAGGTCGTATGTGCAAAGTAGGTACAGTATTGGGCCCATTACACTACCTTGCGGGACGCCTGCTAAGCTCTCGTAAAGCTCAGACTGCTCTGCTCCTTCTTTGACGAAAAAGTAACGATTTTTTAGATAAGATTGTATAAATAGAAAGTAGCTTGTAGGGAGAGTATTTTTTATTTTATAGAGCAGGCCGTCGTGCCATACGCGATCAAAAGCTTGGGATATATCTAGAAAGGCAGCTGTACAGTATTTTTTTTGCTCAAAGGCAGAGTAGATTTTCTCGGTAAGTCTATGTACTTGTTCAATTGTTCCGTGTCCTCTTCTGAAGCCAAATTGGTGATTAGGTATAATGTTACGCTCTTCTATTTTGGGTAGGAGTCTTTTAAGGAAGAGAACTTCCAAGACTTTTGAGACAATGGGCAGCAGACTAATGGGTCTGTAAGACGCTGCCGTATCAGGGGGCTTTCCTGGTTTCAGAATCATTTTCATCTGAGCGACTTTCCATTGAGGGGGTATGAATGCAGTTATTAGTACTGCATTAAAAAGTTGGGTGAGAAATTTTATGCCTTCGTAAGGTAAGTGTTTTAGTACATTGCCATTAATAATATCGTACCCAGGAGCTTTCTTTGGGTTGAGCATCGCTATTACGGTTTTTACCTCCGATATTGCGAATCGTTTTGTGGGGAGGTCCATTTGATAGGGATGACTCAGAGTATTTTTCACTTCTGTTGTTGTGCTTAGTGGGGGTTCAATATCATGTGGGGTGAATACTGATTTTAGGTGGCGTGCAAAAGTATTTGCTTTCTCTGCGTCACTTTTTGCCCATTCGTTATTTTCCATTCGTATTGGAGAATTGTAGAAAATCGGCCTTTTTAGCTTACTAGCAGCTTTCCAAAGGGAGTAATCAGTTGCAGCTGTTGCATCAATATTACTGAGATATTGTTGAACTTGTCTGTTGTGTTCAATTTTGAGGATATTTTTGAGTTCTTTGGTGAGAGCATTCAATCTTTTCTTGTCGTCGGGGTGACGGGTTTGTTGCCATTTTTTCCTTGCGAGTCGCTTTTCTTTGAGCTTAGCTTGTATGTTGTGGGTAACGCTTGTCCTTTTTTGTCTGATGAGGGTGGGAGTTGATTTCCATGCAGCTTGTTGGATGCAGCTGTTAAAATGTTCGACTGCTGCCTCTATATCTTCAGCAGATTTCAGGGCTAATTTGAAGTCAAGATTAGACGTGATGATGTGTCGGAAGTATTCCCAATCAGTCTTCCGATTGTAAAGGCTGCATTGTTCCGCTGCCGGTGTAAAATTTTTATCAATTGTTACCAGGATTGGATAGTGGTCGGAAGACAATTCAAAGCACGATTTGCAATTTATATCTGAAGAATTCACGCCTTTCACCACGCAGAAATCGATTAAGTCGGGTATTTTATTTTTATCTGTTGGCCAATAAGTGGGAGTTCCAGTAGAGAATGGAGTTAAACTGAGATTGCTAATAGCATTATATAGTTGTCTTCCTTTAGGGGTAATGAGACGAGAGCCCCAGAACCAGTGATGTGATACGTAGGGAAAATTCCCTACATGTAGGGATTTTGGTCGGAAAAAAGTGACCGTAGGGAAAGAAGGACAGATTTTAATAAAATAGCTAAATGTAGGGATTTTTTGGCAAAGTCAAATCAAAATTTCAATTCAACTTTTTTTCACTTCAACACTGACTGTCGATCTGAATAATGAAAATGCTGCGAATACGAGTTAAATCGCGAACCCTTCAATGACGTAATTGGAGAGGGAATACCGTATAGTGAACTATCTAATAACACGATGCTTTTAATCAGGGCATCGGAGCAAAAGATGTTTTTGCTCTGGCTACGGTCTTAGCTCCGAATTTTTTTTTCCCTTACGACCAACTAGATGGTATTTTGTTGGTATTTCGTTTGGCTTTTTCAATATAGCTTGCTCGCTTACACCAACGCAAAACTGTATTTGACCATCTCCTTCACACAAAAAACCTTGTAGAATACCAGAAAAAACGTAGTGTCATATGGGCTAAAGCAAAGTATTTGACACAATAACTTTTTTTTTATTATTTTTTAGAGAAATGCTGTACCTATGATAGTATCAATGAAATGTTTCGTTCCCTTACATATTTATATGCCTACGTCTACCTACCTATATATCGCACGTTTTATTCAATAGGGATTTAACTAAAAAAAAAAATTTTTGGGAAATCGCAAACAAACTTTTAGAGCCTATACACACTTCCGACTCAATCGATTTAGTCGGGCTTTGATTTGCATGGGAATGTATGGAAGCATTTACACTACATTCAATTAGTCGAAAAACTGAAACAGTTGGATTTGCATACAACAGCCCAATTCGACTAAGGGCCATTTACTCAACCTCTGATTAACGCTAACCACGGTTAAAGTTCGGTTAAACATCATTATCGACTTCATCAAACCATGCATTTAACATGTGGCCGATAATGCAGTCCATAGCTTAACCGAACCTTTGTCCTCCGGTTAGCGTTAATCAGAGGTTGAGTAAACGGCCCTTAATCGATTGAGTCGCAAGTGTGTATAGGCTCTTATAATTTCAAAGAGTTTCCTTCTTTGGCTAACTACAAAATCACTTTTATTTCCGCCATTTTTATCGTTTTGAGTATTTTATAAGACTAGACTCAAAGGCATGACCCAGTTATTGAAATATATGGCAAAACCCCAGAAATCGAAAATTTGGAGTTAAATCCCTATTGCATAAAACGTGCGATATATATGTTACATACAACGCATTAATACATATATTTATACCTTTCATGAGAATGAAATGGTATTATAACTTAGTGCCAAAAAATTTTTGTCGAAAGTACCAGAAGGAAGCGTGGGGGACCCACCAAAATATATACCGATATGATCAGAATCACGAGCTGAGTCGATTAAGCCATGTCCGTCTGTCCGTCTGTCCGTCTGTCCGTCCGTCCGTCTGTGTGAACGCAAACTAGTCCCTCAGTTTTTGAGATATCTGAATGAAATTCGGAATACAGGTATGTTGTTATATGCAGCTGATCATTTGTCGGAACCGGCCGAATCGGACCACTATAACATATAGAAAACAACCGATTATTCAGATATACATGAAATTTTTGGAAGTAATTTGTGCATAACTTCCCCATTTAAACAGCTAAGGACATGAAACTTTGAAGTAGACGTGCCCATTTTGGCCCAAACAAGGTAACCGAAAATTGTCTAGATCGGACCACTATAACATATAGTTCCACAACATCCGATTATTCAGATATACACATTTTGGTGTATAACTCCCCCATTTTAACAGCTAACGGCGTGAAATTTTGAAGTATTTGTACCCATATGGGCCCAAACAGGGTTACCGAAAATTGTCAAGTTCGGACCACTATAACATATAGCTCCCATACAACCGATTGTTCAGATATGGACATTTTGGTGTATAACTCCTCCATTTTAACAGCTAACGGCGTGAAATTTTGAAGTATTTGTACCCATATGGGCCCAAACGGGATTACCGAAAATTGTCAAGATCGGACCACTATAACATATAGCTCCCATACAACCGATTGTTCAGATATGCACATTTTGGTGTATAACTCCTCCATTTTAACAGCTAACGGTGTGAAATTTTGAAGTATTTGTACACATATGGGCCCAAACGGGATTACCGAAAATTGTTAAGATCGGACCACTATAACATATAGCTTCCCTACAACCGATTGTTCAGATATGGACATTTTGGTGTATAACTCCTCCATTTTAACAGCTAACGGCGTGAAATTTTGAAGTATTTGTACCCATATGGGCCCAAACGGGATTACCGAAAATTGTCAAGATCGGACCACTATAACATATAGCTCCCATACAACCGATTGTTCAGATATGCACATTTTGGTGTATAACTCCTCCATTTAAATAGTAAAGACACCATTTTTTCTAATAAATCTTTCCATAAATAACCCACAGAATTAAAATTATAAATTAAACTTAATCCGGCTATGTACATACATAGGTAACTTTTCATTTCCCCACTCATGAAAGGTATGAAGTCTTCGGTACGGCCGAAGACAGCCGCGCTTTTACTTGTTTTTTATTATAATAATTGTTCAAAACAGTAAATCATCAGTATTTTATTGTAATTTTTTTTATTTCTTTGAGAGCCAGTGTGTATGCAGTATGCAGTAGAACAGCCGATTTTCATTATTTAGTAAAAGAAAAAACGTTCATCTACTGCCGTGCGGTTTCTTCATTGTTCTAGCATGGAAATAACTAAAAAAAAGTGTAGGGAATTACGTAGGGAAAATTTGAAACAAGCGTAGGGAAAAGTAGGGATTTTTTTCTTGCTCTGTAGGGAATTTCCAAAAAAGTATCTACCATCACTGCCCAGAACGTGTGTTTGGCATTGTAATCGCCCCCAGCTAGAAATCGATTTCCAAGAGTTTTGAAGAAATTTTCATATTCTGCAGTGCTGATAGAGTGCCTCGGCGGGCTATAGATAGCAGAGAGTGTAAGCTGGCCGCTCGGGTCTTCAATGACAATATTTGTGGCTTGTATAGCATTTGTACGGAATGAATTCGTGCTGTAATGTTTAATACTTTTCCGTATCAAGATATCTGAGCCTCCATGAGCGTTGTTACTGGGGTGTTTTGTGTGGTAAAACTTGTAGTTGGGTACTTCAAAGTAGCTTTTGTCAGTAAAGTGGGTCTCAGATATGAGGAGTATATCTATATCGTGGGTCTGAAGTAAAGTTTTAACTTCAAGTAAGTGTTTGGATAGGCCATTGGCATTCCAAATGATAATTTTCAACGGGTTGAAGATGCACAGTTTTTAGTCGTGAGGGTGACGAGGAGGCTCATCATTGATGTCATTTGTTGCATGACTTGTTTCAGTAAGTCTATCATTTCTCGCATTTCGTTAGTGTTTTGCGTTGGGGTGTGGGTTTCATTACTATTTAGAATGGCATTATTTGGGTTCGAGCGGGGTGTTACGCCTTTCTTTGCTGCTTGAGCATATGTGGCTGGGTATTGGTCAATTTGAATTGGGGTTTCAATCTGCATTGGGGTTTGAATTGGCTGTTGTGGTTTCTCTTGGGGCTGTGCAGGAGCTTTTTTCCTCAGAGTTGGGTATTTGGCGCTTTGGATGTTTTTGTATACCATACAGCCTTTATAATTTGCTGGATGGTTACCTTCACATAGAGCGCATTTGACATCTTCAGATCTTGTCTTTCGCTTACAATCAGCGGAGAGGTGGTTTCCAGCACATTTTATACATACTGATTTTCGACGACAGTAGGACTTTGTGTGGCCATATTGCTGACAGTTGGCGCATTGCGGTATTTCACGCTTCGGGTGTGGGGGCTCGAAAGCAATTCTTGAGTGCAGGAGACTTTTAATTTGATATATCTCCTTGTTATTGGAGGCGGGTTTGAGTTCAATGATAAACATTGGGAGAGGATTTTTTGTGACTCTGTGTTTTATGTTCCAAATATTTGTGACTGAGTGACCGAGATCTTTTAGAGAATCCACAATTTCTTTTGTGTCTATTGAGGAGTGCATGTTTCTGAGAACAACTCTGAAGGTACTTTCTTGTTTTGTTTTATAAGTGTGGAACTCTGTGCCCTTCTGTTCCAGTTGTGACACTATGGTTTTGTAAGCATGATGCTTGTACTTTTACTTGATCCTTGCCTGTGAGCTTTAGATCATAGGAGTTTTGAGCAACTTCTTGTAGTAAGCTCATTAGGGGGGGAATGTTTAGAACTTTGTCTATAAATATTGGCGGCGGCTTGGGTATTTTTTCAGTTGGTTGGTTAGTTTCCTCAACTTCAAGGGAGGCAAATCAGTTTTCATTTTCATTTTCATTTGGTTGGCGGCTTCCAAGCCAGTAATAATTATCAAGTTTAGCCTGTTTTTTAGAGGCAGTATTTTTACTTGGGCTTTCGCGTTGGCGTTTGGGATTGACGATCTTCCATTCGTCGGTTGGGGTAGCAGTTGTCAAGTTTCCTGCAGTTTGGGGTTTCTGGGCTTGTTGTTGTTGGGCATAGAGAATTTCCAGTTGCCTTTGGAGGGTTTCGATCTGCTGTTGTACGTTTGGTACGTTGGTACTAGGCAGGCGGGATGGGGTTAGATGTTGGGACATTTGTTGGGGTGTACCCAGGGATCTCGGAGTTTGGTGCTGTAGTTGCACTTGGGCTTGTTGGGAATCTCGCACTTGGACTTGTTGGGCATCTCGCTGTTGGGAACCTCCTACTTTAGGAGGAGTATGGTTGAGGGGCATCTCGCTGGCGCAAACGAATATTTTAGTCTATATTCATTTGCACCCGGCTGCGCTTGTAATATGCACAAATTTTTATGATTGTAATACAATCTGGTTGCAGCTTTTTACAGCTCTGATGCTTATGTATAAACTTTACACGAATGGTTTGTGTCCACACTAATTCACCACTTAGTGGTGAAAAAGAGGTTTGTGGTGGTTTTGTGTGTGGGAGCTTTTGCCATTGTGCGATCAATGCAACAACAATATGCACAATCACTCAGCAATAACACTTAATTTACGCTTTAGAGTTTAAATAAAGCAGTTTTATATTAATTTGATAGCACACTAAGTTGCGACACTTTTTCCGACACTTTTTCACAATATTATTGAGTTAAATTGATCAATTATATATTTTTTTTAGCACAAAAGTACGGAGGAAAAAATTTTTGACAACTTCACAGCGATTTTGGGCATTCAGCCTCCATAACCGGAAATCAGGCTATATCTCGAAAACGGATCATCCGATTTTAATTTGGATTTCATATCTGGATTCAGCATAAAATTCTGCTTCAATTCGATGTGCACATTGGACTGGATATTTATTTGGCGATTTTTGCCCAATTTTTATTTTCAAAAATTCGTCTTGGTCCATAAAAACCAAATTCCGGAACATCAAAATTAATTTTAGACAAATGTCGTGGAAGAGTTTTCTCCTCAGAAAAATGAGAGGAATCCAAATTTCGATGGCGCGATATAGGTTAATAAATCGCCCCACCCTAATATACATGTGTACATATATAAATATGTATATACACGTATACATATATGTGTGTACGTATCCCAGTTGAAATCAGATGTATTGATACACGAATTATGCATGCTGTGTGCATGGAAAAGTGCGTACAGAGCATGATTTGTGAAAATAAATAAATTTTGTTCACATAAAATTATGAATGCTGTATGCATGAAAAATATGAATAATTTATGAGTTTTCGGTGTGTATAATTTGTATATATACATGAAATATCCATGCGATATGCATGCGTATGCATTATAAATTTTTTAATGATATACATATCTACTTTATGATATTTTTCTTTCAATATACTGAGAGCTCCTTTTTTTTATTTTACGTTTTGTCTTGAAAATTTTCATTTTGTCAAAAATATTTATTCGAAAAAATTTCAACGATCATCATCGTCATCACCACTTTCTACTTATACGTAGAGATTCACCCGATTAATCTTTTGCAAAACCTCTAGCGTTAGCAGTTTGTAACGTCCCTTTGATATCCTCCTTTTGCATATCTGCGCAACTTAACGGGCTGACCATATCGATTTTGGTAAGAAAACGTACGCATTGTGGACGTGCATTATTAAACAAATATAACGAGATGATCCAGGGTTAGTTCTATCTCTGTTTAGTGGGAAAAAACTGCCAAATTTATTTTCAGTAGATTGTATCTAACAGTTTTATTATATTCCGAGCTGTATACAATCTTCAGTTTCATAGACATTGAATAACAATATGGCTATTCGTGTCAAAACATCTTTCAGGCTGACTACCCACCATAATATGACCTTCAATCAAATTGCAATGGTTATAATATCTGTGGCTAAATGAAATTAATGCAACATTCATACTACCCTATTAATGCAGAATTAGTACCTTTGTATGAATAAACGATCTATACATCCGATATATGCTGTATGAGTGATTCTGCATGTTTTCAGCATTTTTTCAAGAGTATGCATACAATATGATACATATGAGGGGTTAGAGTATGCATGCTCTCTGAGAAACCATACGTGTAAAAAGGAAATAGACGAGCATTTATACTGGCATGCATACGCAGCTCCAATTCATGCTTCCAAAATTTATGTTGTATGCATAAGATTCCAACTGGGATTATCCCTGTAAAAATCATTGGATTATATGCTCCATTTGTGGTAGGTTGGAGTACTTTCAAAGTGACCACTAACATAGCCCAAACGACCGATTCGTGTATCTGCATCGGTTCGTATTTAGCCGAACATAACAAAAACCAAATGTTTATGGGGACGACGACGATATGTTTATACATACATAACTACATACATACATATGTTTGAATGTATACTAGATAGGGTTGGTCCCCATACGAAAAGAAAAGTTGTAAAAGTCCGCCCCTAAATTTGAAGCTTATGTTGAGAGGGTTAAGGGACACAAAAAAAAATTTTTTTTGATCCCGCGAAATACCGCCGAAATCGTTTTTTTATTATAACTTTGTTATTTTTCATCCGATTTTTAAAATTGATACGTCATTATTTTCGTATTTTGCAGCTCTACACTTCCTTCTAATGCTCTTTTGAGCTCTGAAGTCGTTTTCACATAGTTGGGTCAGTTAACTTATTTGTATGTCCATGAATTATCCTTTTTGTTTTGCCAAATGAAAGTGCTTCAAAATTCATGACAATGTTGCCTTTAAAGGGGTTTACTAAATTAATAAACAAAGAAGTTACGTCACTACGAATATTTAACGTAGCTATTATTTAATTTATTTTTTTAAGCTATTCAATATATGTAAAGTTGTAAAAGTCGGACTCTAAATTTGAAGCTTATATTGAGAGGATTAAGGGACAAAAAAAATTTTTTTTTCTGATCCCGCGAAATTCCGCCGAAATGGTTTTTTTCTTGTAACTTTGTTATTTAACATCCGATTCTTAAAAAATTGATACGTCATTATTTTCGTATTTCGAAGCTCCACATTTCCTTCTAATGTCCTTTTGATCTCTGAAGTCAAATAACAAAGTTACAATAAAAAAACTATTTCGGCGGTATTTCGCGGGATCAGAAAAAAAATAAAAATTTTTTCTTTAATCCTCTGAATATAAGCTTCAAATTTAGGGTCGGACTTTTACAACTTTACATATACTGAATTGCTTAAAAAAAATAGTTAAATAATATCTACGTTAAATAACTTCTCTGTGACGTAACTTCTTTGTTTATTAATTTAGTAAAACCGTTTCAAGGCAACATTGTCATGAATTTTGAAGCACTTTCATTTGGCAATACAAAGAGGATAATTCGTGGACATACAAATAAGTTAGCTGACCCAACTATGTGAAAACAACTTCAGAGCTCAAAAGGACATTAGAAGGAAGTGTAGAGCTTCAAAATACGAAACTAATGACGTATCAATTTTAAAAATAGGATGATAAATAACAAAGTTATAAGAAAAAAACAATTTCGGCGGTATTTCGCGGGGTCAAAAAAAAAAAAAATTTTTTGTGTCCCTTAACCCTCTCAACATAAGCTTCAAATTTAGGGGCGGACTTTTACAACATTTTTTTTCGACCCTATCTAATGTATACACGTCATTCGTCGTCGTCGCGATAAACATGTGGTTTTTGTTGTTGTTCGGCCGTTAGGTACATCATCAATTAATCCAATGTAGGTACTCCATTGATTAATTTGATTGTTATGCGGGACTGGAGTATATACTCCATTGCAATGACATGTAATGTTAAATGGACCATATTTTTTGTATGAAATGTGGCAAGTTATGGAGTAATCTGTTGGTCCATAGCGAGCACTCCATGGATTAGCGAATGGAGTACTCTGAATTTTTGCAGGGATGTTTATTTCATTTCTTATAAACTAGGGCTCTAGATACCTGGGTATCGAGCAATTCAATCTGATCGTTTTTGTTTGAAGCCCGTTTGTTGTTCAAATGCCCGTACAAACATTCCAGCATTCGAGCTTACAAACAAAAAAATTGTGTATCGGAAAAACAAAAATAAAAAAAATACATGTAAAGAAAAAAAATTATAATAAACAAAAGAAAAAAACCAACTTCAAAATACCCGAATTGTTCAAATGCCCATACAAATATAAGGGTAATAAACAAACAAATGACTGTTCGAGCATTTGAACAGCAATTGTTCGGGCTACTCGAAAATGTTCAAAAAAAATCGAGAGCTCTATTATAAACGTGAGTTTATAATTATATTTCCTCAAACTATAAAAAAATGTAATTGATGCGTTGTAATTGACACCGTTGGATGACAATGACGTGTAATTGTAATGAAAAAACTTCAATTACAATTGCATGTAATTGGTGTTTTTCCATTACAATTACATGTAATTGCAATTGAAGGTTTCAATGCCCATCACATGTAATTTTAATTGGAACTTTTCCAATAACAATTACAAGAAATTGTAATTGGAAAATTTTGTAATTGAGGATGCCCATGCCTGGCGTAGAACTACACTGGTCTATCTAACAAAATACAAAAGTGGAGAAAACAGATGAAACGCGTTTTAATGCGGTGTCCGATAGGTGATGTATGTTAAGTGAATATTGTAAATTATTATGTTAGCTTAATAGTTAACTTAACATTCTGCATTAAAAAAAAATTATTATAGAAACGTTTTTATATAATATTTCTTTGTAATAAGAAAACTTGTTACATAGACCACTTTAGAATTTTTAATTTTTAAGGAAGTTTGAACTACAAATTGGAAATTATATGAATAAAACAACAAAAAATACGTGAAAGGAAGTACTTTAATTACAAAAATAACATACACATGTTAGTAAATGTTCACCCCTGCATTAAAAGTAACAGTAACCTAGTTTTCTCCACGGCGGACTGGTAGAAAATCTTCTGGATTTTTTTCTGTTTCATCTCTGCGGTTTACATGTGGAGAGACAGGTAAAAGGGGTAATGAATCGGTGGTACAAATTTCAACATTTTTTTATGTCCTGCATTTTTTTGAATTTCAAAACGCGTATGTCGCTGCCCTGATCTGGTGTAAAATTCTGCAAGAACTCTATGAAATCATGTAGGTTCACGCTAGATTTCTTTTTATCGACGGATTTATATGTTTCGCAATAATCATAATTAAACTGCATCACAGATTCACCCTTGACAAATTTTGCCTTCCGCATTTGGGAAAATTTTGCACCGTCGTCTACTGTACTCTGGTAGTACCTGAACATTGGCCGTAGTTCGTCAAATGACATGAATTTCCCCACCATATTATTGACAACAAAAGGAGCATGCTTTCTACAATTTTTAACCAATTCCATCCACTCATCTGGTGAAGTACATACTGGTCTATGGTAGTCTATGCTAGTTGGACCACTTTAGAATTTCTTGAAATGACAAAAGGACGCGAATTCTAAAGTGACATTTTTATCGTTTGGACACTTTGGTGCAGAAATAAGACCTACATCAATTTTGCACGGATAAATTTATGATTTTCAAGTTCAAAAATGTACATAACTCGATTTCTGAAAAAAATGTTAGATAGACCAGTTTAGTTCTACGCTAGCCATCTCTTAGGAAAAACACTTTCTTTGATAAGACAAAGCGTCCCGTTGTTAAGGTTGTACTCTTCACATATCTTTTGCTGGAAAATTTCACGCAAGACTTTATTATGGGGGAAGTAGATATATTCTGTCATACAGCCGTTGACTGGAGTAGTTTTTGCCGTGAAGTGGTGTATGACGGGATGATTGTGCACACGGAAAAGATTGGTGGCCCGGGAGTGACGGTGGAAATAGACGAAAGCAAGTTTGGGCGCAGAAAGTATCATCGATGACACCGTGTAGAGTGCTGACTATAGGGTTATATATTTATATATATAACACTTTGTAATCGAAATATTTCATTTACAGAAAATGTATTTGGTTTTTAATGTTTTTGATATTTCAAAAATTTTCATTCTATTTTCAACTTTTTAATTGTGAACATTAATTTTCATTTTTTTATAATAAATATACATATAATCAAATATATATATTAAATATGTTAAATAATCCTCTAAATATTGGCGGTCCTACCATCGAATCTAAAAGAAATAACTTAAGTTGATTTTCAACTAAATCAAACAAATCATCGACGAAAAACAGTTCATCAATCAATTTATATAAGTACATATATATCTAATCAGCAAATCAATTGGATCACGCATATACATATGTACATATGATCAATTGGATCACGCATATATGTACATACATACATACATATAATTTCGTAACATCATTTATGTCAATATCATCATCATTATCCTTATTTTCGGCTACATAAACATCTATTATTATCTGTGTATGCTCATTTTAAAACATACTTGGATTGACTTCGATTTCATCTAATATTTTACTATCAACAACATCAATTCTTACATAACAACAAATATATTTTTGCAACAATCAATAACTGCAATCAACATAATCACAATTCAAGTTGGTTATTATTATCATTTTTATTTCAAACTTATGTGAGTACTTAATTAGTATATACTATATTAAGAATTTATTTTAAAATTTTAATATCTGTTACAATTAGTTATTTATTTAAAAATTATTAATCATATTTTAAATATTTTTACTTATTACCATACTGTTTATAACAGTTTATTTATTTCTGTAAACTCTCTCTTCAGAAGATTTTCTTTTAATTTTATTTACTATACTCCATCGTTCACCCATACGAACACACACATATACCTCAGAAATGCAGAACAACAATAACACACACACTAATACTAACATGACACAAAATATTCAAACAAACAACTTAACAACATCAGAAAACAATTAAATTACCTTAAAACAATTAAATTACCTAAATTTTGGGAAGAGTGTCCCGAAACATAGTTTATTCTTGCTGAAGGACAATTTGAAATTAATAATATTACAGATGATAATATTAAATTTCAAAATATTTTTATTTCTCTTCAACAAGAAACTATTACCAAAATTATCGATATTATTAATCCACCACCTTCTTTTAATAAATTCGAAATAATTAAAAAAACACTATGTGAGAGATTTTCTTTAAGTGGAGAAAAACGTCTCGAACAATTATTTTCAAATATGGAAATCGGCGATCGTTCACCATCAGAATTTTTTCGTTATATGAAATCTCTTATTGGTTCAAATTCATTAGTTAGTCATGAATTACTTTTTAAATTATGGATTAAGAAATTACCACAACAAATTCAAATTCATCTAACATCAAGTAATAATTCCAATAAAGAAGATTTAATTATTTTAGCAGACAAAATTTTTGATTTACTTAATCAATCAAATTCATTAAAATCTACTGTAGCTAGTATTGAAAATAATAAATTAGAAAAATTTATTATTAGTTTAACTGAGTTAACTTCAGCAATTTTTCAAAACTTAAATAAAATTACAGATGACATAAATGTATACCACCTTGCAATTTCAATAAAAATAATAATTATAATTCAGATCAAAATTTAAATTAAAAAATTCCATTATGACGGTGGCGGATAATGAAACATCTCTAAACCAACTCGTCGCCTATTTGTTTGATAAATTTGTTTTTGATAAATTTAATAATCTTAATTTTCTTATTGATACCGGTGCAGTAGTATCAGTTATTCCTTTTTCAAAATTTAAAATTTATAAAAGAGATTCAGATCTTAAATTATCGGCTGCTAACGGTTCTTCTATTGAAACTTTTGGTACAAAACTTTTAAAAATTGATTTAGGTTTGAGAAGAGATTTTGAATTTCCTTTTATAATTGCAAATATTACGACACCCATTTTAGGCGCAAATTTTTTAGAAAAATTTGGTATTATAGTTAATATTAAAAATAAAGAAATTATGGATTCAGTTACTAAATTAAAAGTTTCTGGGTCATCTGGTTTTTGTGATATATTTTCCCTAAAAATTCCAATTCCTGAAAATAAATTTACGAAACTACTAAATGATTTTCCTTCTATTACCTGTGAACCAGATTACACTAAAGAAGTTAAACATCATACGGTTCACAGGATTGAAACAAAAGGTGTTTTACCATTTTCAAAACCACGACGTCTTGACCCAATCAAACTCAAAATTGCCAAAGCTGAATTTGAATTTTTAGTTAAAACAGGTATTTGCAGACCATCAAGTTCTCCAATTGCATCCCCACTTCATCTCGTTCCTAAGAAAGAACCAAATGATTGGAGACCTTGCGGAGATTATAGAAGATTGAATTTTATTACTACACCAGATCGATATCCTTTACCCCATATTCACAATTTAACTATAGATTTAAAAAACAAAAAAATTTTTTCAAAAATTGATCTTGTACGTGCTTATCATCAAATTCCTATGGCAGAAGAAGACATACATAAAACTGCTATAACTACTCCATTTGGAATGTTTGAGTTTATTCGTATGCCATTCGGTTTAAGAAATAGTGCTCAAACATTTCAACGTTTTATTAATGAAATATTTTCTGATTTCGATTTTATTTTTACCTATATAGATGATATTTTAATTGCTAGTGATAATGAACATCAACATTTACAACATTTAAAAATGATATTTAAAAGACTTGAAGAGTACAATTTAAATATTAAACCCTCAAAATGTATTTTCGGCGTAAATAAATTAGATTTCTTAAGTTACGAAATTTCTTGTAAAGGTATAAAACCTTCTTTAAACAGAATTGAAACTATTACAAACTTTGAGAAACCAACGTCAATTAACAAATTACAAAAATTTTTAGGCATGGTTAACTACTATCATAGATATATTAAAATGTTAGCAGCAGAACTTAGCCCTTTGCATGAAATGCTAACATTTTCAATCAAAAATAAATCCAAACAGTTGAATTGGACAGATAAAACAACAACTGCATTTGAAAACGTTAAAAAACTGTTTGCTCAAAATACTTTACTTACTCATTTCGACAAAAACGGTATTTTATCATTAGCTGTAGATGCATCGAATGTAGCAATTGGAGCTGTTTTACAACAAACTAGTAACAATCAATTAGAACCTTTAGCTTACTTTTCAAGAAAATTAACAGCAACAGAAGTAAATTATTCAAAATTTGACAGGGAACTTTTAGGAATTTATAACTCGATTAAACATTTTAAACATTTTCTTGAAGGTAGAACTTTTACTATTTATACAGACCATAAACCCTTAATTCATGTTCTAAATTCTAAAGTCGATAAATCTCCTCGTCAATTGCGTCATCTTGAATATATTGCACAGTTCACTAATGACATTCAATATATACGTGGAAAAGACAACATTGTTGCCGATATGCTTTCCCGTATTCCAGAAATTACTTCAATTTCAACTCAAGATATTAATTTAGAAACTTTGTTCAAAGAACAACAAAATGATAAAACCTTACAAGAAATAATTTCTGATCCAAGTTCTAAAAATAACTTTAAAAAAATCAATATTCCAGTAATTAATTTAAATATTTGGTGTGACGTCTCTCAGCAACCTTTTCGACCATATGTTCCTTTTTCTATGAGAAGAATTATATTTGACAAAATTCATTCTCTTTCGCATCCAAGTACTCGAACAACTAGAAAATTGATTCAAACAAAATATTTTTGGCCTGATATGAGAAAAGAAATAAATGAATGGACATCATCTTGTTTAAATTGTCAAAAATCTAAAATTTCAAGAAACACAAAAACTCCCATTCAGAAAATCCAAATTCCATCTGGTCGATTTGAACATATTCATATGGATATTGTTGGTCCACTTCCTGTATCGAAAGAATTTCGTTATCTTTTAACTATTATTGATAGACATACTCGTTGGCCTGAAGTTTATCCACTTAAAAATATTTTAGCAAATACTATAGCAACTACTTTTGTTCAAAACTATATACCCCGATTTGGTATTCCATTAAATATTACAGTAGATCAAGGCTCACAATTTACTTCCAAAATCTTTAGTGAATTAACCAAATTATTAGGAACACACAAAATTCATACTTCTCCATATCATCCCCAAGCAAATGGTATGATAGAACGATTTCATAGAACACTTAAAACATCAATAATAGCTTCAAATGACTCAACTAATTAGTCTGAAATTTTACCTTGGATACTTCTTGGTTTACGAACGTCCATAAAAGAAGATTTAAAATGTTCTTCTGCAGAACTTGTTTATGGACAGACACTTCGTCTACCTGGTGAATTAGTTGTTTCCAATAATAAAAATAATGAAAATGATTGTTCGAACGAAATTCTTCAAAGATTAAGACATCATTTCTCACTGGTACGTTCAAAAGTATTACATCATAATAAAGAAAGTTATTTTATTCCTAAAAATCTAAATACTTGTGAATATGTTTTTGTTAAAGTTCTTCGTAAATCAAACTTAGAACCACCTTATGAAGGACCTTTCAGAGTTATTTCAAAACACGACAAGACATTTAAAATTCAATACGGAAATACAATTAAAACTTTTTCAATTGATTTATTAAAACCTGCAAAAACTATTTCCGATACTTATCCTACATCAAACACTTTAACACATAAAAAATCTAAAAAAGTTACATTTAATATTAATTAATTATTATTTCTCTTCGTTTACACTGGAGGGGGATATATATTTATATATATAACACTTTGTAATCGAAATATTTCATTTACAGAAAATGTATTTGGTTTTTAATGTTTTTGATATTTCAAAAATTTTCATTCTATTTTCAACTTTTTAATTGTGAACATTAATTTTCATTTTTTTATAATAAATATACATATAATCAAATATATATTAAATATTTTAAATAATCCTCTAAACTGACAACTGACCTGAGCATCCTCAATTACATTTTTTTTTTCAATTACAATTACATTAATTGGTAATTGAAATTTTTCACTTACAATTACTTGTATTTCTAATTAAGGTTTTTCAATTACAATTACATGTAATTGGTAACTGATATTTTTCAATTACAATTACTTGCAAATGTAATTGAAAATCTCCAATTATAAGTAATTGTAATGGAATCACACCAATTACACTTTTCTTGGGTTTGAGAAAATTAAGATATACGATTTGTTTTTGTTTCTATTCTTGTTCTTTTTGTTATTGTTATTGTTTTTGCTTTTGTTTTTGTTTTTGATTTTTTTTGTTTTTGTTTCTGCTTTTGTTTTTTTTTGTTTTTGTTTTTTGTTTTTGCTTTTGTTTTTGTTTTTACTTTTGCTTTTGTTTTTGTTTTTGCTTTTATTTTGTTTTTGGTTTTTGCTTTTTTTGTTTTTGTTTTTGCTTTTGTTTTTTTTTCCTTAACCAAAAACAAAAATAAACACAAAAGCAAAAACAAAAGCAAAAACAAAAGCAAAAACAAAAAAGCAAAAACAATAACAATAACAAAAAGAACAAGAATTGAAATAAAAACAAATTGTATAACTAAATATGGAAATCTAAATTCCATATATTAAGGTGGAGTGAAAATATATGGAGATTTTTTTGTTCTTTTTTTGAACGTACCAGAAATGAAAAGTTGCCTTTATAAGAGTTAAAGAACCCCACAAAATTTTACGGCGATAGGATAACGTTTTGAACTGCTCCAGCCCCGCAAAGTTGAAAGCAATAAGCACGATCTGGTACACATATGAAATTTTGAAAATTATAAAATCAAAAAACGAAGTATGAGGATTGATAAAAATGACTAAGCCGAGTATTAGTGATTTTTTTTTGGAAACAACAACAAAAGTTATTAAAGGTCAAAGTTTATATTACGCATTTTTTAAGTTGCAATTACTTACAAACTACTGAACCAATTTCGAACATACCATTCGATAGGTATTTTGATTCCCTTTAATTTGATATACATACAATATGTATCGGTTCGGTAGTGTTTAAGTAATTGTAATTAAAAAATGCATAATATAAACTTTGACCTTCGATAACTTTTGTTGTTGTTTCCAAAAAAAAAAAAAATTCGCTTTAATACTCAGCTTAGCCATGTTTATCAATCCTCATACTTCGGTTTTTTTTTTTATTATTTTAGAATTTCACATTTGTGCCAGATCGTGCTATTTTTTTCAACTTTGTGGGGCTGGGGGCACCTCTAAACATGCGAGTAGGTCAATAAAATTTTACAGGCTTAATTCTGGGCTAGAAAGGTGCCGTTCTGGCTCCGGAACAAATTGAATTTCCAAAAAAAGTTTTCACTCCACCTTAGCGTATATCTTGAAAAGTACTAATCCAATTTTAAAAAACTTTATACCGGTGAAAAGGTAATTAAACGGTCTTTCATTTGGTACCCATATTTATATAAAGTTTTATACAAATTTTGAAAAAAAAAAAAATTAAAAAACATAATTTTCATTTTTTTATAAAACATGTTTTTTTCGTAAAAATGTCTAACTAACTATATGTTAATGTATCACTGTCAGAAAGAGCTTTAAAATACCTTTAATTTGGTGTATAAATTGTTGGAAAAGACCACAGTGTTCTCCTTCTAGAGTAAAATCTATGCACCGATCCACAGTACTTTTGCGTGGAACACCTTTCTGCATTGGCGGCCTTCGGCCGCGCTGTACAAAAATATCCCTCAGCCGGCAGAATTCTCTTTCTGGAATAGTATCTAAGGACCGCTCCACAGTACTTTTACCTTTCTGCGTTCGCGGCCTTCGGCCGCACTCTACAAAAATAACCCTGGGCTACGCCATCCAGTCGGGTCTGGTACGATATGTCCAAAATTTTAATGTCGAATCTAAATATGCCGAATAAAAAAAGACTGAAAAAATGTCGAAACCAAAAATGTCAAAAAAAAAATGCCGAATGATAAAATGTCGAAACAAAAAATCCCGAATTTTAATCATATAAAAATTACTAATATAGCATTGGGTAAGTTTCTAAGACAGAGCTGTTGTGCAACTGTTGAGTGTTTGTCTTAGAAACGCACTGTTGACTAGTTCCGCTCAGCTCAACAGTTGGCAACTTTTCGCCATTTTTTGCATCACAAATTTTCTTCGCTACTTGAGCTCAACATGTACTTTAATTACAAAAATAACATACACATGTTCGTAAATGATCAACCCTGCATTAAAAGTAACAGTAACCTAGTTTTCTCCACGGCGGACTGGTAGAAAATCTTCTGGATTTTTTTCTGTTTCATCTCTGCGGTTTACATGTGGAGAGACAGGTAAAAGGGGCAATGAATCGGTGGTACAAATTTCAACATTTTTTTATGTCCTGCATTTTTTTGAATTTCTAAACGCGTATGTCGCTGCCCTGATCTGGTGTAAAATTCTGCAAGAACTCTATGAAATCATGTAGGTTCACGCTAGATTTCTTTTTATCGACGGATTTATATGTTTCACAATAATCATAATTAAACTGCATCACAGATTCACCCTTGACAAATTTTGCCTTCCGCATTTGGGAAAATTTTGCACCGTCGTCTACTGTACTCTGGTAGTACCTGAACATTGGCCGTAGTTCGTCAAATGACATGAATTTCCCCACCGTATTATTGACAACAAAAGGAGCATGCTTTCTACAATTTTTAACCAATTCCATCCACTCATCTGGTGAAGTACATACTGGTCTATGGTACTCTATGCTAGTTGGACCACTTTAGAATTTCTTGAAATGACAAAAGGACGCGAATTCTAAAGTGACATTTTTATCGTTTGGACACTTTGGTGCAGAAATAAGACCTACATCAATTTTGCACGGATAAATTTATGATTTTCAAGTTCAAAAATGTACATAACTCGATTTCTGAAAAAAAATGTTAGATAGACCAGTTTAGTTCTACGCTAGCCATCTCTTAGGAAAAACACTTTCTTTGATAAGACAAAGCGTCCCGTTGTTAAGGTTGTACTCTTCACATATCTTTTGCTGGAAAATTTCACGCAAGACTTTATTATGGGGGAAGTAGATATATTCTGTCATACAGCCGTTGACTGGAGTAGTTTTTGCCGTGAAGTGGTGTATGACGGGATGATTGTGCACACGGAAAAGATTGGTGGCCCGGGAGTGACGGTGGAAATAGACGAAAGCAAGTTTGGGCGCAGAAAGTATCATCGATGACACCGTGTAGAGTGCTGACAACTGACCTGTGCATCCTCAATTACATTTTTTTTTTCAATTACAATTACATTAATTGGTAATTGAAATTTTTCACTTACAATTACTTGTATTTCTAATTAAGGTTTTTCAATTACAATTACATGTAATTGGTAATTGATATTTTTCAATTACAATTACTTGCAAATGTAATTGAAAATCTCCAATTATAAGTAATTGTAATGGAATCACACCAATTACACTTTTCTTGGGTTTGAGAAAATTAAGATATACGATTTGTTTTTGTTTCTATTCTTGTTCTTTTTGTTATTGTTATTGTTTTTGTTTTTGCTTTTGTTTTTGTTTTTGATTTTTTTGTTTTTGTTTCTGCTTTTGCTTTTGTTTTTTTTTGTTTTTGTTTTTGCTTTTGTTTTTGTTTTTACTTTTGCTTTTGTTTTTCTTTTTGTTTTTTTTTTGTTTTTGTTTTTGCTTTGCTTTTGTTTTTGTTTTTACTTTTGCTTTTGTTTTTGCTTTTGTTTTTTTTTTTCCTTAACCAAAAACAAAAATAAACACAAAAGCAAAAACAAAAAAGCAAAAACAATAACAATAACAAAAAGAACAAGAATTGAAATAAAAACAAATTGTATAACTAAATATGGAAATCTAAATTTTTTCAAAGGCGTATATTAAGGTGGAGTGAAAACATATGGAGATTTTTTTGTTCTTTTTTTGAACGTACCAGCAATGAAAAGTTGCCTTTATAAGAGTTAAAGAACCCCACAAAATTTTACGGCGATAGGATAACGTTTTGAACTGCTCCAGCCCCGCAAAGTTGAAAGCAATAAGCACGATCTGGTACACATATGAAATTTTGAAAATTATAAAATCAAAAAACGAAGTATGAGGATTGATAAAAATGACTAAGCCGAGTATTAAAGTGATTTTTTTTGGAAACAACAACAAAAGTTATTAAAGGTCAAAGTTTATATTACGCATTTTTTAAGTTGCAATTACTTACAAACTACTGAACCAATTTCGAACATTTTCATACCATTCGATAGGTATTTTGATTCCCTTTAATTTGATATACATTTAATATGTATCGGTTTGGTAGTGTTTAAGTAATTGTAATTTAAAAATGCATAATATAAACTTTGACCTTCGATAACTTTTGTTGTTGTTTCCAAAAAAAAAAAAAAAAATTCGCTTTAATACTCAGCTTAGCCATGTTTATCAATTCTCATACTTCGTTTTTTTATTTTATAATTTTAGAATTTCACATTTGTGCCAGATCTTGCTATTTTTTTCAACTTTGTGGGGCTGGGGGCACCTCTAAAAATGCGAGTAGGTCAATAAAATTTTACAGGCTTATTTCTGGGCTAGAAAGGTGCCGTTCTGGCTACGGAACAAATTGAATTTCCAAAAAAAAGTTTTCACTCCACCTTAGCGTATATCTTGAAAAGTACTAATCCAATTTTAAAAAACTTTATACCGGTGAAAAGGTAATTAAACGGTCTTTCATTTGGTACCCATATTTATATAAAGTTTTATACAAATTTTAAAAAAAAAATTAAAAACATAATTTTCATATTTTTTTATAAAAATGCCTAACTAACTATATGTTAATGTATCACAGTCAGAAAGAGCTTTAAAATACCTTTAATTTGGTGTATAAATTGTTGGAAAAGACCACAGTGTTCTCCTTCTAGAGTAAAATCTATGGACCGATCCACAGTACTTTTGCGTTGTTGTTGTTGTATTAGCAGTACTAAGCCCTGCCTAGGCAACACACCTTTGTCATAAACTATCATCAATTTCATCTAACGGTAGACCGAGGAATGTTGCAGCCTCTATGGGGTTTGTCCAAAGGGACAGTGGTGTTAGATGGGTTGCTTTTGTGGGGCATGTGAAGAGGTGCTGGGTGTCGTGTGGTGACTCTCCACAAGCTGGGCATACGTTTGGTATGCTTGAATCAATTCTGGACCTGTATGACTTCAGTCTGCTGCAGTATCCCGATCGGAGTTGCGCGAGTGCAACTCGTGTTTCTCGCGGCAGATCGCGCTCTTCTTCTGCTATAGGTGGTGGTTGGTCTCTGATTAATAGGTATGCCGGACGGACGGACACATAGCTGTCAACTGTGTCGGAATGGATTTTATTGAGGGCCTGCCTATAGGTTGCCGGGTTGAGCGGTTGTGGTATGTAATTTTCCACCTCTCTGCGTAAGTCAATAAGGTGTTTCCTGACATGACGGGGGGGTGGTTCTGGCTCAATTAGATGACTGTTTGGGTGGTTTCTTCTGTAGCATCCCAGTAAGAATTGCTTGTCTAGCATGGTGTTGTGTTTCTTAACAGGGAGCATTTGGGTTTCAAAGTGAAGGTGGTGTTGTTGTGTCATCAGTAGGCCACCTGTGGCGGTCCTCAATGCTGTGTTTTGGCATGCCTGTAGTTTCGTCCATTGGGTTGTGCAAGTCCCCGGCGACCATATTGGCGACGCATAGTTTAGGACCGGCCAGCCAATTGCCTTGTACGTCGCTAATAGTGTTTCCTTGTCTTTGCCCCATGTACTGCCGGCAAGCGATTTGAGAATTTTGTTGCGACTTTGTACTTTATTGGCAATTGCGGTCGTATGCGCGGAGAATGAGACAAGACTGTCGAACGTAACACCTAAAATTTTAGGATTGTTCGTAGTTGGTATCCTGGTGTTGCCAATGTGGATATCCAATTCCAGTCTTACCTCCTTCGTCCATGTCGTGAATAGGGTCGCGGAGGACTTACTTGGGGACAAAGCCAGATTTCTCGAGTTAAAGAAACCGGAAAGATCGGAGAGATAGTTGTTGATTTTCGAGCATAGGTCGTCTATGTCATTGCCTGACGCCATTATCGAACAGTCATCGGCGTAGGAAATAATGTTGACTCCTTCTGGTGGGGAAGGGAGTTTGGATATGTAGAAATTAAACAACATTGGGGACAGGACACCACCCTGGGGTACCATTTGTTTAATTCTTCTTGCCTTAGATTTTTCGTTCCTAAAGTCCACCGATGCCTGTCGACCACTCAGGTAGTTCGCGGACCATCGTTTGAGCCTCGGCGGGAGGGATGATTGTGCTAGGTCCTCTATAAGGGTGGCGTGGTTGACCGTGTCGAAAGCTTTCGACAGGTCAAGTGCCACGAGGACCGTTCTCGCGCAGGGGCGCTTTTGATTGAGTCCTTGAACTATCCGTGTGTTTATGGCGTTTAGAGCTGTTGTTGTGCTGTATGTTTTACGGAAACCATGTTGGTGGGTCGCTAGTTGTAGGTGTTCGTTGTAGTAAGGGAGTAGTACAGCCTCAAGTGTCTTGACTACTGGGGAAAGGAGAGATATCGGGCGATATGAGTCCCCTTGGTTGGCTGGTTTCCCTGGTTTCAGTAGTGGGACCATCCTTGCCATCTTCCATATATTGGGTATGACAAGAGTGGTCAAAGACAGGTTGAGGACCTCCGTTAGGAATCTTACTCCCATCTGTCCGAGGTGTTTTAACATCAGCATGGATATTCCGTCTGGTCCGACTGACTTAGACGATTTCGCCTTCCTAATGGCCTCCTGAACCTCTGTGCTGGTGATGTCAAGCTGCGCATCGTTGTTTGGTTGTTTGCGCATTTTTCTGAGTATTCGACGCTTGGCTCTGTCTACCGGAGGATGTAGTAAGAATTGCCGACCAAATTGGTTCGCACATCGCTTCGGGTCCGACTCTGCTTCACCTCCAAAGGTTATGGACACTTTGTCCTTCGGCTTTGTCGGGTTAGACAGGGCTTTCACGGTTGCCCAGAGCTTGGCAACCCCAGCAGAGAGATTGCAAGATTTCAGGTGCTCCCTCCACTTCGACTTTTTGTGTTCGTCCACCAGCGCCCGAATTTCCCGGTTGAGGTCCTTAATGCGGGGGTCTCCCGGGTCAGTGTGGCGGATCTGGTCTCGCTCCCTGGCTAATGTAGCGGCTTCACCCGGAAAGTTGGGTCGGATCTCTGGGATTCGACCCGCCGGAATGAAGCGTGCATTAGCTTTTGCAATGACCTTGCGGAATTTTTTCTCACCGCCGAGCACATCGGTCGGAGCGGGGAGAGCACCGAATATGCTCTCTGTGTATTCTGTCCATCTGTCCCAGTCTGCTTTGTTGTGGTTAGTGTATGTTCTATTGTCAGTTGTTATGAACTCGGCAGGCATATCTATCGAGATGATTATGGGAAGGTGATCTGATGCTAATGTCAACGTAGGTTGCCAGTCTACGTTGTTTATCAAATTTGCGCTAACAATTGTAAGGTCTGGCGAGCTGCAGCATCTTCCCGTAATCCTAGTGGGGGCCTCGTCGTTTGCCGTGCAGAATGTCGATCCGTCTATCTGATCTGCAAGATATTGGCCTCGTCTGTCTTCTGACAGAGCCGATTGCCATAGCTCATGGTGAGCATTGAAGTCTCCTACCACCAACCGGCTATCCCCCGTAAGCAGAGAACTGATTTCGGGGAGATATTGCGGTGGGCAGCAGGAGGCTGGTGGAATGTATATGTTGTATATCTGCCATTCGACGTCGCCTGCTCGGACTGCAATGCCCTGACATTCTAGGGTAGTGTCCCAGCTGGTTATGTCTGCTTCAATTAGACGGTAATGCACGGAGTTGTGTGTGATGAACGCGAGACCACCACCATTACCTCTTGCGCGGTCTCTACGGTGAATGTTGTAGTCTGCATGGTTAATCAAAGCTGAGTTTGAGGTCAGCTTTGTTTCCTGGACCGCGGCTATAGGTATCCCATGCCGGTTCATAAAGTCAGTTATCTCTGCGATCTTTCCGGTTAGACCGTTGCAGTTAAATTGCAAGAGTTTAAAATGACGCGGAGGGGTGGACGTAACTCTAGGTGTTAGAGACTGTGCTGTTCTGGTTGGCAGATTTGGTGTTGTATGCTGCCTTTGGGGTGGCGGTTGCCTTCCCATGGGAGGTGGCATCGGTGGTGCCGATGATGATCCAGCTTGACAGCATGGTGCAATGTAGTTGGCATCCCAGTCTCTGGTTGTACGCAAGCCAGAACACCTGCGAAAGTGACACCAGTTATTGCATGAGTTGCATTTTACTGAGGTGATGTTCGCAGGTATCCTGGCGTTGCATACTGAGCACAGCCAAATGATAGGCTGTAGTATGTCCCGAGAGTTAGTCGGAAACTGCCCAGGTCTTGTGTCTCTCCTGGATTGAGTTGATGTAATTGTTGCTGCTGCACCTTGTGAAGTAGCTGAGTGCTGCCTGTTCCCTGATGGGGATTGCGGCGATGTTTGTGCCGGCTGTGGTTGGTGCATGCAGCATGGTGCCACGAATTGGGGCGTCCATTGTCTATGAGAGGCAAGACCTTAGCAGTTTCTAAGGTGACTCCATCCATTGCATGAGTTGCAACGTACGGATGTTACGTTGCGATGGAGTCTTCCAAGGCAAACGCAGCAGAAGTACTCATCAGGTCCAGGGTTAGGTTCTATACCTGATATTAGGAGTATATTGAGCAAATTGGCTGCTAGAGTTTGCTCAACTGGATGTAGTTTATGGGTTGTGTGTGCTGGTCTAAGCAGGGTTAGACTGAAATGGCAGCCCTTGGTCGGGGAAACCCCGAGTCATTCCGGTACGTAGAACCGGCTGTCGCACAGTGGGGGCACCTCCATACAAACGCGGCCAAAAATAGTAATAATTGAGCTAGAAACTTTAAACTCGGAACTTAAGCTTTCTTGATTGAAGATAGTAAACTGTGAAAATTTGAACAAAATCGGCCCACAAATACACCCCCCTCCCATATAACGGTATTTTTGAAATTTCAATATTTTGTTAACTATTATAGCTAAAATGCTCAATTTTAATAAGAGCACACATTTTTTAAATATAAATAATATACAGTAATCATTTTGGAAAAAGCGCAAAGTATTCCATGGTTTTCAAATTAAAAATATATGCACTTTTGAGCATTTTATAAGCATTCATCATAAAATTTTCCTTCAAAAAAATCACATTTAAAAAAATTTTTATACCACAAATGAAACTATACTTTTCTAAAGGATTTCAGTGTGCTGAATCTGAATCTGAAGTCAGAATTTTCAAATTGGTTCTAGTTTTTGAGATATTCATGTCCAATTAGGCAAAAAAACACGTTTTTGACTATATTCCCTGCTTAATATCTTGTATGTAATATTTTTTTATTCAAAATCAAATACACCGTTAGAAAGCATAAACCATCCCCCTGAATATGGCGTTTAAATTTTTCAGATATCTTTATTAGAATTGGAGAAATTGTTGTTTAAGTTTCATTAACTTGGCAAATTTTCCCCATACAAAATTAATAATACTTTTTGAAGCATACTTTTGGGGATTTTGTATGGGAAAAATGTATGAAAACTTAGAAAAACTCACTCCATAAAAAGGTTCATAAAACAAAAAAGCGCAAACGAATTTTTAAGATTTCTTCACCTGTTTATAAAGCACGTTCACTAGCACCAAATATTAAAAATTTGGAGAGGTCATATTTTGTATTTTTTTTTTATTTCATGTTGAAATTTTCCAATTTTTACACAATTTTTTTTTCTGTTCGAAAAGAAAAAGGCTGGAAAAAAATAATGATAACGCTGATAAAAAAAATTCTTTCATAATTTGAAAGTGTGAACCATTGCCTACAACACGGTGAACAAACTATTCGATTAGTCGCCTAAGAATAAGATTTTTCATAATGTCAAAAGTAGCCTAATTATTGCGTTTTGAAAAAGGCACTTTTAGTCAAATGGGAAAAGGATTATTTAAGCGAAAAGCGCAGGTAGATTTCAAGAATTAAAATGCAGTTTGATTAAAAATATATCATTTCAAAACATATGAAAAAATTGGGGAGGTCATATTTTTTATTTTTTTTATTTTTTTGTTTAAAGTTGAGCAAAATTTTTTTTTTACTTTTTTTTGTCAATATTTGAAAGTTCATATAAATCTAAGAGTTACCGCTGGTTACAAAAGGCTTATTGTTTCTAAAAGGCCAAATCAATATCTATGTAATGATGTATCACTCGATTACATACGTTAATAATTGAATGAGTTACAGCATTTTGTATAAGGTGTAATTTTTGAGAAATAAAAGGACCTATTTTTTGCTCAGTTTTTAACACCCTGTACGGCTAAACAAAACGAGACTCAAAAAATTTTATATAAGCTTTTTTTTTACAAATTGTTATATCTGTCAATCACTTTCAAAAGAATTTGATTTGCTAATACTTTAATTTCGATTTTATTTTTGGCCGCTATCACCCAGTGTGTGTCGTGGGAATGAGTACTTTTGCGTGGAACACCTTTCTGCATTGGCGGCCTTCGGCCGCGCTGTACAAAAATTACCCTTAGCCGGCAGAATTCTCTTTCTGGAATAGTATCTAAGGACCGCTCCACAGTACTTTTCGGTGGAACACCTTTCTGCGTTCGCGGCCTTCGGCCGCACTCTACAAAAATAACCCTGGGCTACGCCATCCAGTCGGGTCTGGTACGATATGTCCAAAATTTTAATGTCGAATCTAAATATGCCGAATAAAAAAAGACTGAAAAAATGTCGAAACCAAAAATGTCGAAAAAAAAATGCCGAATGATAAAATGTCGAAACAAAAAATACCAAATTTTAATCATATAAAAAGCGTGTTAAAAATTACTAATATATCATTGGGTGAGTTTCTAAGACAGAGCTGTTGCGCAACTGTTGAGTGTTTGTCTTAGAAACGCACTGTTGACTAGTTCCGCTCAGCTCAACAGTTGGCAACTTTTCGCCATTTTTTGCATCACAAATTTTCTTCACTACTTGAACTCAACATGTTAGGACCGTTCGCCGGCAGCAAATTGCAGAAAAACTGCAAAATCGCGTTTTTTGAGGCAAAAACTCAGTCAAAATTTGCAGAAGAGAGCGCAATTTTGACAGTTCATTTACGGAGAAAGCTGCAAAGTTTTACTGACAAAATTTGTCATTCATCATCATAGACTGAAAAACATATGATTTGCGATCATATGGTTGCAATTTAAAAAAAAAGTCGAAAGTGATTTCAAGTCAAAAAACTAAGAAAATCGGGAATATATCTGATTCAATAGAAAATGAAGTGAGGAAATTATATTATTTTAATTTATAAAGTTTATTTAAATGATTTAATTTGTTAATAAGGTACCAGCTGAAAGGAAACATGTTAATGACAGCGCAGTGGGATCATCGTCTGCACTCTCGGGATTCTGCGTTGTTGAATCGCAAATAGGAGATAGTATACTACTTAAATGGGAAAATTGTCCATTAATGACGCACGCCCCGAAAAAATAACTTTTTCACAGATGTCATAACAGAAATAAAAACTTTCCGGAAACTTATAGTTTATGAGATATTTGTTGGTAAAGTTGTAAAATACTCCAAACAAAACACCAAAACTGCGTACTGCGTTGAGCTCAACAGTTGCGGAGCAGCTTTGTCTTTGAAACTCACCCATTAAAAAATAGCCCAACTTATGGAAGCTCGAATTTTACACATCAATAATAAAAAATAACCCTCAGCCGGCAGAATTCTCTTTCCTGAGTAATATCTATGGCCCGTTCCACAGTGTTTTTGCGCAGAACACTTTTCTACGTTGGCGACCTTCGGCCGCTTTTATAAAAAATAACCCTGGGCTACGCCATCCGTCTGGACGTGTGCCCTAACCGTGGCTACCGCCACGGAGATGTCCTTCTACGTAGTACGCACTTCAGCCTAGGGGGCCTTCGGCCGCGCTTATAAAAAATAAACCTCGGCCGGTTGAATTCTCTTTCCGGAGTAATATCTATGGCCCTGTCTACAGTACTTTTGCGGCCATTTCAACTCGCAAAATTGTACAAACATTTTTGTGCAAATTTTGAACCGTGAAATATGCTTGTTGGGTGATATAAAGCCTCAGTGGTGACGACAAACACACGCATATTTGTGTGTGTATATCGTCGTACCATACGAAAACTAACATATTTAAAATTTCTGGCGAAAGCTATCAATAAAAAAATTCTGTACGAAAAATAGAACATTTGACTTTTGGCCGACGAAAAGTAACAAACTCCAGTTTTGGCTGACGAAAAGTAACAAGTTCAACTTTTGGCTGACGAGAAGTATCAGTAATTATATACTGTTTTTACATTAAAATTGTTGTTGTTTAAACAAAATTGATAGTTTTCGTCAGCCAAAAGTTGAACTTGTTACTTTTCTTCAGCCACAAAAAATCGTATGTTAGTTTTCGTATGGTACGACGATATAGTGTTTTGCATATTAAATTTCACAATTTTAAGAAGGAATATCTCGGAAACTATAAGCCTCCGGCAGGTGGGGTCTTCAGTTTTGTGATCTGGGGGCTCTCCCCGCAATTTATTTTCACGTCTTTTATAGGAAGATCCGGATCCATGTTATTAAAGTATTGCACATAATTTTTAACATATTTATTATAATAATTATTTTTTATAATTATAAAACATTAAAATAAATTTTACTATAACTAGCTTAATATAAATTAAATAATTCTTTTTACAAAACGCACGCCGCCGCTTGTCAAACACGAATGAACACGACGCGTCCAGATGGTGTCGATCGGCAGTGATTACTAGGTTTTTGTTGTAAATTTACACACTTTTTTGTAAGCTTATCACTTTGTTAGCAATTTCGCGAACTATATGTTCTTTTACAGCATAAATGTTCGTAACATTGTAGAATTGCTGTGTAAATCAAGAAATTACATTTTAAATGCGTGATTATGCAATAAAATTGTAATATTACACAAAAAAAGGGTCGGCTTTCCATTATTCCAGCACGTTCTGAGAAAAATTACTTATGCAGGGCGGTAGGGGCTCACACAGATCTCAAAACTGAAAACCAAACTTGCCGGAGGCTTATAGTTCCCGAGATATTCCTTCTTAAAGTTGTGAAAATACTACGCAGAAGGACTCACCGCTTATAGTTCCCGAGATATTCCTTCTTTAAGTTGTGAAAATACTACGCAGAAGGACATCACCGTGGCGGTAGCCACGGTTGGGGCACACGTCCGGACGGATGGCCGAAGGCCGCCAACGCAGAAAGGTGTATTCTTTTGAGAAATTTTCGCTAAACTGCATGTGTGGTGAAATTTGTATGGGAAAATCGGGAACTTTAACAGCAAATATCTCGGGAACTATAGGCCTCCGGTAGGTGGGGTCTTCAGTTTTGTGATCTGGGGCCCCCCTTACCCCCCAAGAAACCGTTTTTTTCTAGTCGTGGGGGACTCGTCCAAAATTTTACTTATCTTGGAAACCATAAGCCTCCGACAAGTTTGGTTTTCAGATTTGGGATCTGTGAGAGCTCCTCTACACCCCTGTATAAGTCATTTTTCTCGGGGCGTGCTGGAATAATGGAAAAATTTCCCCAAAAAAATACTAGCATTTAGCTAGCATTTTTACATGCTGTTTTTAGAGTGTAGAAAAAACGGTTTTTTTTTTAGGGGGATAGGGGGGCGGAGGGGATCACAAAACTGAATACCCCACCCTCCGGAGGCCTATGGTTCCCGAGATATACATCGTTAAAGTTCCGATATTTCCCATACAAATTTCACTGAACACTCGCGGCGGTTCCCTGAGTTGGGTGTTGCTGCTGGGAAAAAATGGTGGAACACCACAGTGCTCTTGCGCAGAACACTTTTCTGCGTTGGCGGCCTTCGGCCGCGCTTATAAAAAATAACCCTGGGCTACGCCATCAAAATCCGGACGTGTGCTCTAACCGTGGCTCCCGCCAGGGTGATGTCCTTCTGCGTATATTTAAAGTGTAGAAAAAATAAAAAAAACTTAACGAAGTGAAGTTTAAAGAATTATTTACCTGCATGTAGTAGGAAACACAGAAGCACATCGCTAGCTTAGAGTGCAAACTGTGTAAATCCACTTTTATGAAAAAGTGTATTTTTATGTAGAACGCTAGAAAAATTAAATACGCACCACGCTAATACTATGTTCATGCTGGATTTGAAACGCAACATTTTGCATTTTCGAAGATGGATTTTCGAAAAGTGTTCAAGCTGCCGCGTTTTGTAAATTGCGCATTTGAGAACTTCGAAACAAACGGAGCTAATATCCCAGATTACGCAATCAGGTATTGAGGTTTATTTTTTTGTTTTGTCTAATTAAAAAAATAGAAGAATTTTCAAAATATGTAATAATATAATACACTAATTTTGCAAACCAAACGTACCAACCGCTTTGTTATTAATTTTGATCTCTGTTTTGTTTACTTTCGTTCATTACATGTAGAGTGACGTCATCATGGAGCTCGTGTGCCCATGCCCATGCTGCTCTATATGCGTAATCTTGTAGGTATTTCGTTCTTGTATTGCCAGAGTGTTGCCACTATTTTCCATTCGAATGGCAAATTTTTTCGAAGATTTCAGGGTTGCTTTCAGCGTTAGCACTCAAAACGCAAAAAAATAGTTGCGTTAAATTGCATTTTGGTGGTGGAATTTGTATGGAGAAATGTAACATTTAATGTTGCGTTTTGGACTAAACGCAAAAATGCCTCCGAAACGCAAAACGCAGGCTCATTATGAACATGCTATAAACAAGTCTGTGATACATGTAATTTTTCTACTCGCTGTTATTCAGTGATACGCAAATTGTGTAAGACCCAAAAACCAAAGACAATTGTGTAAGTCCAAAATATTTATATGAACCGATTTTTTTTTTCATTTTGAAATTTTTTTATTTTTATTTTTTTGTCTCTCCCACAAAGTTTGAAAAAAGGACTTACACAATTTGCACTCTAAGCTAGCAACATATAACTCGTCGCGGTTAGTGAAAAAATGTAAAAAAAATTATAAAAGCAAGTTTTTTATAATAAAAACGTAAAATTCTCCCGAAAATATAAATAGAATCGAAGTGTAAATGTAATTAAAAGTTATAAAAGTGAAAACTTGTATAAAAAGCAGAGATTGAATTTAGCTGTTCCATTTAAAATATTTTTTGTTTTTCACAGACAAAAAACAAAAAAATTGGAAAATAAAAATTTCGGTCTCAACAAAAAAAATTTAAATTAGGATTTTTTGGTCTTTGGTAACAAAAATATTTTATTTTTCAAAATAAATCTCACATGTTGAGAAATATAAAAACACATTTGAAAAATTTTCATTGAATGTATGTAGATATGTATATAAGTATTCTTTTATTTCCTGCTCAAATTTTTTCTGTTGAAAATAAATATCAGTGAATAACAGAAAAAATCAAGAAATAAGGTTTTCTCTCAGACAAAAATAATTATTTTTTTTGTCTTTGGATTTTTGTTTTTAAAAGATTGTTAGAGTTTTTGTCTAAGATTTTTTGTTACTTTCAAAACCTTTGAAATTGTTAACAATTATTTTCAATGTCTGATAAAAAGTATCCTTCCAAAGGCAGAAAAGAAAAGAATATGCAAACATATTCTCACGGTATACTTTAGGTAAAAATGCGTCGTTTGTCAGCTCATTTCGAATGCGCTTTAGTTCTCCGATATCAGCATCACGCGATTTCGGGTTTGACATTTTAATTTGGTTTTGAAATAACCTTGTTTAGCGACGCCCCCGCAGATAGTAAAAATACATTACATTAATTAAAATTTAAGGTCGTATTAGCAAACAGAAATAAGAATTAATTCCGAAAAAATTTCAACTTTTCTTACTCGCCAAAATTGTGTTCTTGAAGGTCGGCAAAGCAGTACCCAAACATTCCCCATACATCACCGGCGAAAAACTTTACACCGTTTTGCCGGCATACATATGTATATAATCGATTCGCAATAACTCCGAATTAGTTGCCTCAATCACGACTACATCAAAGTTAGCAAAATAATAAGCATTTTTTGTGGATAGCGCTTCAGTATCTGCAGATATCTCTACCATTGGATTGACGGCACGTGATCTCTCAATTGGTGCTTCTGTCCGATATTTGCCTATGTATATATGTATGCTTGTATGCCAAGTCCACCGAATTGTTGTGAGAAATTATTGGTATCTGAAAAAAGAATTTAAAAAGTCAAAAACTATACATACATACATTTTCCTATGAAACTTTTCTTACCTTTTCCCTTGATGTTCAAAATTTCTTTTATGGAAAACTTTTTGATATATATATACTACGCATATCAACACCGATACCTAAGTTAGTTTTAAGAAATTTTTGTAAATCTCACTGTCTCTTACTAGTCCATTTAATCGTTTTTCGCTACATAATTTCTCTCTTATCCTTCTCTTCTCTTCGTTTACTCTTTTTCTGCTACCCTAACTCATTATCTGTTATTATTTTTCACCTGTCTCTTATTATATTTGGCAATGCACACAATGTGACAGATCTGAAGCTCAATGTCCAACTTTGCTATGTTAACAATGAGAGGTAAAGATAAATTATGTTCTAAGGGCAGAGACTCCACTTTTAACATGATTCGCATCCTAGGTAAGCAAAAGTCGGGTATAAAGATTTGTCATCTGAATGCTCAGAGCTTACCACCCAAGATCGACGAATTCAGGTATATATTTGAATCTTCTGATGTTGATGTTGTGTGTGTATCTGAGACTTGGTTTTCTGAATGGCATCTTGATACTTCGTTTAGTGTTAGTGGATACAAGCTTTTTCGTGCAGATAGAGTTAAGCATGGCGGCGGTGTTGCCGTGTTTGTTAAAAGTAGTATGTCTTGTTCCCTTAAGTGTAAATCAGGAATATCTGACTTAATAGAGTTTATTTTTGTGGAAGTTAAATCCAGGAGCGATAAAATACTCATTGGCAGTGTGTACAGACCAAGTCAGCATATTGCATATGCCTCGTTTACGAACTATATTGAAAATCTGACCCTTGACTACAACAATATTATCATTGCGGGGACTTTAATAGTGATCTGCTCCGAGAAAGAAAGTTTGCGCTAGCCATGGAAAATCTGGGTCTATTTGCTGCTAATGATTTAATACCCACCCACTTCACTCATACAAATAGCAGTTTGCTGGACATATTTTTTGTTAATGACATCACAAAAATACTTTTATTTGATCAACTGTCCGTTCCTAGTTTTTCCAAGCACGACTTGATCTTTTTGATATTTGATTTTCAATTGACTCATGACACTTGCTTGTTTTCATATCGTGATTTCCTCCACATTGATTACAACCGCATTGAACAAGCTGTGGATTGTGTTGATTGGGGACATATCCACTACCTAGATTCTAGTGATGACCAAATAGACTTCCTCGAAGCAAACATTAGGTCACTATTTGATACGTTTGTGCCAACTGTTCACAAAGCAGTCAGTGATGCTAAACGACCATGGTTCAATAACCACATTAAAAACCTCATACACAAGCGCAACAATGCATATCGAATTTGGAAGCGATCAAAGTGCCAAGAAGACTATAACATATTTAAGTCACGCAGACGAAACGTCAATAAAGAAATTAAACAAAGAAAACTGCAATACTATGAGCATCGGTTCAGTACAGCAGTTGGCTCGAAGCACACTTGGGCGAAGATTCGTGAGATCGGAATTGGTAATAAAAACCAGACCAAATCTGACTTAATCAATGTTAACGCGTTAAATGAAAATTTTGTGAACTTGCCTGTTTCTGCAAGTAATATATGTTATGATGATTATAATTATAGTAAAAATGTTGAAATGTCCAGCTTCTGTTTTAACTGTGTCGATGATTGCGAAGTGGTTCAGCCTATTCTCAGTGTAAGGTCGAATGCTGCCGGACTTGATGGTATTCATCCTAAATTCCTAAAATGTATACTACCTAAAATTCTACCACATCTCACTTTCGCTTTGAATACCATCCTGACTACGTCCAATTTTCCAAATTCTTGGAAGAAAGCCAAGATAATCCCAATAATGAAAGCGAATGGTGACTATCGGCCGATTGCGATATTACCATACCTCTCAAAAGTCCTCGAGCGCATAATGCATCGCCAGATAAACTGTTTTCTGTGTGATAATTCCTTGTTGAACCCATTGCAGTCTGGGTTCAGATCTAACAGAAGCTGCACCACAGCGCTTTTAAATGTCTCGGACGATATAAGAACCAATATGGACAAAAATTGTGTAACATTCCTAACTTTGCTGGACCACTCCAAGGCTTTCGACTCTGTCGACCACAAACTTTTAGTCTTAAAACTAAAAAATATGTTTAACTTTTCTACCTCGGCGTCAACTCTTGTGAAAACATATCTACGTGATCGTTCTCAGGTGGTGTGTTCTGGTAATAATATATCTAGCTGTTTACCTATATCCAGAGGTGTCCCCCAAGGTTCCATTCCTGGCCCTTTACTGTTTGTGCTGTATATTAATGACCTGTTTAGTGTAATAAAACATAGTAAAGTCCATGTCTATGCAGATGATGTTCAACTGTATGTCTGTAGTCCCGTTGATAATGTCAATATTTATATAAACAAGTTAAATTCAGACCTGAGATCTATAAGCATGTGGGCTTCCAAAAATGGTTTAATTCTAAATCCAGATAAATCCCAGTGCATCGCAATATATAAAAAACTTTTAAAACTTGACGACTACCCGGATATTATGCTAAACAATTCTGTGATAAAATATGTTGACAATGTAAAAAATTTGGGGGTTACATTTAATAGAACACTGACGTGGAATAGTCACATTTATAATACTATAGGCAAGGTGTATGGTATGCTGAGAAACCTATGGACTATTCAGCATTTTACACCAATGAAAATCAGATTACTGCTTGTTAAATCGTACCTGTTACCGACGTTATTGTATGGTTGTGAGTTGTATGCTAGTTGTGATAGTGTGTGTCGTAGTAAACTTAATGTATTATATAATAATATCGCCAGATACGTATATTGTAAAAGACGATATGACCACATCTCCGTGTTCGCGAGGCAAATTGCGTCAGTGCCCTTTAATGTCCTGTTAAAGTTTAAATGTTTAGTGTTACTTCAGAAGATCATTACCACACAGGAGCCACAATATCTCGCAGAACGACTTCAATCCTCGAAATCTTCTAGATCGCTTAACATAGTACCAATGAAATATAGTTGTTTGGCGACTGAACGTCAATACTTTGTTTTCTCTGTCCGCCTCTGGAACACCTTACCGCTAAAAATTCAAAGCATAAAGGAGACATTGCGCTTCAGATCTGCACTGCTTAACTTTTTCTTGGAACACTGCTAAATATAATGATTTCTTTCATGTTTCATCTATCTCTCCTCCGTATCCTTCCTAATTCTTATATAGCTATATAATATAGCATTGTACTGTTTAGTCCCTAAGGTTTTATGCATGTAATTAAATGGCTTATGTTTAAGTATATAATTTAGTTTTAAGATTTATGTATAGTCAACATTGTCACAAAACCCATGGTTGTATGTTTGACTTTAATAAATAAATAAAAAAATAAAAAATAAAACAAATGTTGATTTTTGTATAGGAAAATTGCTGTTTTATAAAGTATTTATAATTCAACAAAAATAGTCAAAAGTGTTTCTGATATATGATTAAAAATTATTATCATTTTTTGATCATCTAAAAGGAACACGTTTGATTATTCTTTTTGTTTCATTTTATGATAAATCCATATTTATTCAACACAAATAGTCAAAAAAGATTCTTATATGTGATAAAAAAAATGATCATCAGTTTTTGATCACCTAAAACAAACATATTTGATTATTCATTTTGTTTCATTTTACGATAAATCAATATTTATTCAACAAAAATATTCAAAAGTGATTATGAAATGTTATTAAAAAATGGTCATCAGTTTTTGATCATCTAAAAGGATCATATTTGGATATTCTTTTTGATTCATTTTATGATAAATCAATATTTATTCAACAGAAATAGTCAAAAATGATTCTGATATGTGATTTAAAAACGATCATCAGTTTTTGATCATCTAAAAGGAACATATCGCTAGCTTAGAGTGCAAATTGTGTAAGTCCACTTTTATTAAAAAGTGTATTTTTATGTAGAACGCTAGAAAAATCAAATACGCACGAGCTAAACAAGTCTGTGACTCTTGTCATATTTCTACTCGTTGTTATTCAGTGATACGCAAATTGTGTAAGTCCAAAAAGCGAAGAAAATTGTGTAAGTCCAAAATTTAACATGAACAGAATTTTTTTTTTCATTTCGAAATTTTTTTATTTTTTGTTTTTTGTCTCTCCTACAAAGTTTGAAAAAAAGGACTTACACAATTTGCACTCTAAGCTAGCGATATATGACTATTCCTTCTGTTCAATTTTATTTTCACTCAGCATATAGTCACCAAGAGTAATAAAAAGTAATTCATTTGGATGAAAATTCAAATGTTAATCATCTCAATGCTATGTGGGTTGAATCAATTTTCCCACATGAAATTTTGCTTTTGGTAAGGGTGAATTTAACAATAAATTACATGAATTGTGTAATTAAAAAATCAGTGAAAATGATTTATTTAGTTAAAGCTAGAACTTGCATTTTAGTCACATTCCTACTGATTTTCGTGGTGAAATTCCCATTATTTCGCATTTTCAAAAAGTGGATATCGACGTCGAAACTCTGCCCCCCTTTTTT
Organism: Urophora cardui; assembly: GCA_960531455.1. NCBI lineage: Eukaryota > Metazoa > Arthropoda > Insecta > Diptera > Tephritidae > Urophora > Urophora cardui. Next base: position 85,587,946 of record OY482670.1, on the reverse strand, counting down.
TCCAACGCGTGTAGACGGTTGGAAAATTTTCCGGCTCAGATTTCCATCTGTCTACCAATAGGGTAGGCCTTAGATTAAGGAACCACGGTCCGAGAAAAATGACTTTTTCAGTGAGGTAGAGGGCCTCTCACAGATCTAAAAAAAAAAAAATTAAAACCTGCCGGAGGCGTATAGTTCACGAGATATTTGTTGGTAGTTTATTGGTAGTTGGATGGGTTCATAGATGTTACCCCAGAAAGAGAATTCTGCCAGCTGAGGGTTATTTTTTTGAAGCGCGGCCGAAAGCCGCCAACGCAAAAAGGTGTTCTGCACACAAATATACATAGTGCGTGTTTTTATAAGTGTCTTCATACGGTAATACTGCACAGTTTTGGGGTTTTGTTTTGTAAACTTTACAACTGACAAATATCTCCGGTCGACGGGACTTTTGGATTTTGAATAAGCATGACCTCCTCTACAACGCCCGACTAGTCCTTTTTTTCAACGCTTGGTAGACGGGAAATGTTTCCATTATTCCAGCACTCCCCGAGAAAAATGACTTATACAGGGGTGTAGAGGAGCTCTCACAGATCCCAAATCTGAAAACCAAACTTGCCGGAGACTTATGGTTTCCGAGATAGGTAAAATTTTAGACGAGTCCCCCACGGCTAGAAAAAAATGGTTTTTTTAGGAGGGTAGAGGGGGGCCCCCAGATCACAAAACTGAAGACCCCACCTACCGGAGGCCTATAGTTCCCGAGATATTTGCTGTTAAAGTTCCCATACAAATTTCACCACACATGGAGTTTAGCGAAAATTTTGCAAAAATAACCCTGGGCTACGCCATCCGTCCGGACGTGTGCCCCAACCGTGGCTACCGCCACGGTGATGTCCTTCTGCATAGTATTTTCACAACGGTAATTATCTAGTTTACGGTGCAACGACTAAAATAGTTCCTTCTTTAAAAAGAGGGGTATCAATCGACGCATTTCGATCTCAGGAACACGAATCAGAAGGCGGAGCTTAACTTTTTTATTTCAATAAGAAGTTATTAACAAAAAACATTATAATTTTTTGCTTGCTCATTACACACACATGAACACACAAATTCAGCTTATTTCTTTACCATGGGATAATACATTCTTCATATTTACTACATCACACCCAACATTATTTAATATGTTGCAAATAAATACTATTTTTTTATAAAAATCAAAGTAAACAATTGAGATTCTTTCACTTTTTTCGAGCGATAATTGAACTGTCACAAAGTTAGTTGGCAACGCTACGCACTATATTGATGAAATTGGCGTAGTTTCTTTACTTGTACTTTGGGTTTAACTAAAATATTATACATATTTATTTGCAACATATTAGCACATTTTGGGCGTGAAATGGTAAAAAAATAGATTGAATTTGCGTGTTCATGTGGGTGTAATAAGCAATCGAAAAATGAAAACTTTTCTTGTTAATAACTTTTTATTGAAATAAAAAAGTTAAGCTCCGCCTTCTGATTCGTGTTCCCGAGATCGAAACGTGTCCATTAATATCCCGCTTGTTAAAAATTGACGAGTATTAGCCGTTGCACCGTAAACTAGATAATTACCTTCACAACTTTAAGAAGGAATATCTCGGGAACTATAAGCCTCCGGCAAGTTTGGTTTTCAGTTTTGAGATCTGCGAGAGCCCCTCTACCGCCCTGCATGTAATTTTTCTCAGGGCGTGCTGGAATAATGGAAAGCCGACCCGAATGTATTATCCCATGTTAAAGAAATAAGCTGAATTTGCGTGTTCGTGTGGGTGTAATAAGCAATCGAAAAATGAAAACGTTTTTTGTTAATAACTTTTTATTGAAATAAAAAAGTTAAGCTCCGCCTTCTGATTCGTGCTCCTGAGATCGAAACGTGTCCATTAATATCCCGCTTGTTAAAAATATACGAGTTTTAGCCGTTGCACCGTAAACTAGATAATTACCAAAATTGGAGCAGTTTTAGTCGATGTACCGTAAACTGGATATTTACCCAGAATAGGCCCACAGGTATGCCCAATTTTCCTAAAGGGTCTACTGACCTGGTAATGTAACCCGCTTACAATGTAAGTTAGCACCGCATCCACTACAACGCACCTGCGATGGTGAAATTAAAGGATCTGCAGTACCATAAGGTGGGTGTTGTTCGTGTTCATCGTTGTTACCCGCAAAAAATTCGTAATCTTCCATCCAATTAATTGGAAAATTATTATCCGCATTGGCATCTAGTGGCACATGTTCTTTACGTTTCTGCGTTATGTACTCGTTATGAGCTCGAAGCCGTCGATAAGTCATGAACTCTTGTTCTTCTAGTTTTGAACTATATAATATGAACGGATGCTTGGCATATTTCTCCTTGGCAAGGATCCAGTCACCTTGACGAATACCGAACTTATCTTTTTCCGAAGCGTTCAAAGTATTCCATTCATTTTCGGAACGAAATCGCACATATTTAATAAACCTCTTTAACAGAGAATTTGGTCGTTTTTCCAGGGATATCATTTTAGTTTTGTTCGTTTACGGATATTTTTTGATGTTTTTCGAAAACTTTTAAAAACAAACACTTTGTCGCCGTTTTTTTACGCCAAATCTCCAACAGAAGAGAACCAACTGAGAGAGAAAACTGACATTTCAGTTTGTGAGAAGCTGTTGAATTCTGTTGGACAAATTTTTGCCAACAGCAATTTTCCAACAGGAAAACAGCTGATCAAACAACCGCTGACTACAAATCAATTATAAAATTGGAAAAATACACTAAATTGGCAACAAATATGTATAAACTAAATATGCAAAATAAGTTACATACTTTTTGCGAAGTATTTATATGCATATTATGTACCTTAGTAAATTGTAATCTCCTTTGCGGGAATATATATTAACGGGGCCGCTGTGGTGCAGTGGGGAGTGTTGTGGCCATTGTGGTGTGGCGGACAGTGGCTAGTCTGCCATACCAGAGGTCATGGGTTGGATCCCCAGCCTGGATAGAGGGAAAATTTGTATATAATGATCCACGATCCGATAACAATTAATTTTCCAGAGGGTAGGGGTGGTCTCACAGATCACAAAAAACAAAGTACTACCCTCCGGACGCTTATAGTTCAGGAGACATTCCTTGTTAAATTAATGTATGTATGTGTAGAACATCTTTCTGCGTTGGCGGCTTTTGGCCGCGCTTCAATAAAATTACCCCCAGCCGGCAGAATTCTCTTTCTGGATTAATATCCATGGAGCAATCCACAGTTGTTTTGTATAGAACACCTTTTGCCTTCAGCCGCGCTTTACAAAAATAACCCTCAGCCGGGAGAATTCTATTTCTGGAGAACTTTAATATTATAATTTAATAATAGTTGAAAGTGTTAAGATAAGATGAATTATCATCTACAGAATATTTCCTGAAAGTTTCACTGAGCCTGGATAGACAAAAAATTCTAACTAAAACCCAATTATCGGGATTTTAAAAATAGCAGCCACTCTAGGCACACCCTCCGAGAGTAGTTCTGCAGTGGGTCGGCTTCAGTATAATGCGCCCGCCGTATTTATTTTCAAACCACTGGAACTTTCGGGAAATCTTCTATGGATGTTAATTTTACTAATTATAACACTCCCGATCGCTCCGCATATAAAATTCGAGAAAGGAAATTTTGCTGGCTGGGGCTATTTTTTTAAAGCGCGGCCAAATGCCGCCAACGCAAAAGTTTGTTCTACTCAAAAGTACTGTGGATCGGTCCATAGAGGGTTATTGTTTTAAAGCATTGCCAGGGCCGGGTGCATTAAATTGAAATCTCTTCTGCGGGGCAGCAGACGCGAAGACATACTGCGGTGGAAAACAGTATGGACATGGGTACAAAGAAAAGCAATTGTTAGTGTGATAATTATTACAATGAAATCCTATTTATTAGATAGTAACAGCGAACCCCAGCGGGTTAGGGGGTCTAGAATATACCCGTTGTAAGGAATGCCTGTCGTAAGACGCGACTAAAATCCACCGGCCTAGAAGGTTGATTATGGCCAGAAACAATCGTTCGCACGACAGTCGGGCTAGTTTCAGAAGGGACTAGTACCCGAGCGTGCCGGATTTATCCGGCAAAGGACTGTCACATCCCCTACACTCCCCAAAACCTTCGGGGAGTGTCTTGGTGGCTACAACAACAACAACATGGAGTTAATTGTATTGCAGATACATACATATGTGCATATATCTCCACTGTTTTCAGGCAGAATTGTAACTCCATTACCATTTATATAGAACAAAACGGTGCCGATTTATTGTAAAAGAGAGTTCCGGATGCATTTCCGAACTTCAAAAAACCTTTTTGCGAGCCTATGCGAACGATTTTTTAGATTGAGGAGGTTATCGCGAGGTGACAAGACTGACCAAAACGAAACCCAAAAAACTATGTTTTATTTTATTATTTTTATGTTATATGTACATATATACATAATTAACAGCAATAATTTCCACCAATTTTATTATCATTTTAATTTTAATCCTTTTTATCCTTTGAATTTGGGGCTTGTGAATGTAAATAAAAATCAGCTGTAGATGTCTTCCAAGAAGTCGACTCCATAGGATTCGAGAGAGGCGTATGCAAGACTGTCGAGCTTAGCCATCACCGCGAGCAGTAAAAAGTATATTTTTTGTGTTAAAAATCTAATTTTATTTCATATACATATGTTAATAATATCTGTGTAATGAATATAATAAATATAGACTATGATAGATTTGTTTGTGGCTCATTTTTGAAAGGTTCAGGCATCAAATTTGATGGCTCAGCTGTGATAGATTCGTATATCAAGTGTGATGGATCATATTTGACGGATTAATATATCACGCTTGATGGATCATATGTGACTGGTATTTACATCAACATTGATGGGTATAAAGTGAGAGAGGAAAGAGTTCAGCTATATATAGAAACTCATATGATTACGCATAAGTGGGAGCGAGATGCAAACTCACACGTATACTCTTCACTCCATCACATTTTTCATATTGCCCTTAGAGCCTATACACACTTGCGACTCAATCGATTTGGTCGAATTGGACTTTTGTATTCACACTACTCCAACTATTTAGTCGAATCGGTGGCAGCTATTCACACTTGAGACTAAATAGTCGTGCGATTGACAATGACATAGTGTTGCCAATGTTCACATTTTACTCAGCAAATTTTACATTAGTGGTCTTCATATAAAGTGATGAAGTATTAAATTGTTAAAGTTTATCTGCATTCTTACATGAAAGCACCTTCTTGTCAGCTGTCAACTTGATTAATAAATAAAAAAAAATAAAATAAACAAAAAGTGCATACATTGTTTGGCTTTGTTTCTTATTAAACTAGCAACTAGCTGTCAAGTAAATGAAAAGAGAAAAACGGAAGGAATTACGCTCATAAAGGCGAAACGAACAGAAGTACAAGAAACGGAAAAATAGTAAAAATCAGCCATTAATAATTTTCATGAAATTTCATTTTCATTATTTCTATTTTAAAATGCGATTAATGACATTTGAAGAGAACAACAACATCAAGAAACATATGAAAACGGAAGTAAATATCCTTAGTTAGATAATTCTTGTCTATAACTACACCATTTCCAGATGGATTTTAGAAAGCGTCAACTGGATTTTAGAAAGGGGAAATTGGATCTTAGAAATGTCAATTGGATTTTAGAAAGGGGAAATTGGATTTTAGAAATGTCAATTGGATTTTAGAAAGGGGAAATTAGATTTAAGAAATGTCAATTGGATTTTAGAAAGGGGAAATTAGATTTTAAAATAGCCAAATGGATTTTAGAAAGGGAAAATTGGATTTTAGAAATGTCGATTTGATTTTAGAAAAGGGAAATTGGACTTTAGAAACTGTAAATTGGACTTTCGAAAATTTATATAATTATTTATTTATACTTTCGTACGCAATAAAGAATTTCTATTCGAAAAATTCTGTGTAAAATTTATTTTAAACGCACATTCTGAAATCCAATTCACGCTTCCAAAAATCCAATTTTGTTTTCTAAAATCATTTTAACGCTTTCTAAAATCCAATTGACATTTCTAAAATCCAATTTCCCCTTTCTAAAATCCAATTGACATTTCTAAAATCCAATTTCCCCTTTCTAAAATCCAGTTAACGCTTTCTAAAATCCATCTGGAAATGGTGTAGTTAATAAGAAACGAACCTTTTGTTTTTAAACATTTTGAAAATATTAATTGAAATATTCAATCTCTACAATTTACCAAAAGTGAAATAAAAGTAGTGCTGTCAGCATGGCAACTCTTTCCACTACGAATATCACTGTTGTTGTTGTAGTCGTTCGACTAAATTGTCTCAAGTGTGAATACGTAGAAGGGCGCCTTGCTGATCAAGCAGTTGTACAACTGTTTCAGTTGGAATGAAATTGGGCTGCAAATCCAACTGTTTCAGTTGTACAACTAATTGAATGTAGTGTGAATGCTTCCATACATTCCCATGCAAATCAACATTCGACTAAATCGATTGAGTCGCAAGTGTGTATAGGCTCTTAATAATGTGATAGGAATTCTTGATGGAGAGTGATGGATCACATGTGATCATCAATTGATTAGTCAAATGATTATCACGGCGCTTGCAGGGTTATCTTTGACGGAGTGTTATCCACTGTCAGTGATGCCAATCTTCTTGGACCAAAATTCCCTACGGTATGCCAAAAAATCCCTACTTTTCCCTACGCTAACAAAATTTTTCCCTACAAATTTCCCCACGCCGTATTTTCTCTATTTAAAATATTCGTTCTGCGTCTGCATTAGCGAGAGGCAATACTAAACAATATTTAGCTCATTTTGATAAATTGGGAAACATTAGTAAAATTAGAAGGTTTTAAAAATTTAGAAGGTTTTAAATTTTAAGCCAAAATTTTTCAACATCTATATTTTCAAAAACTTTCTTTTCATGTTCAAGGAAATGATATTCAATAGAACTCCACTCAACCAGCAAGTCATTTCTATTAAATTTAAATTTCTCGCAAATTAAATTCTCAATAACTCCTGTCGAATTCTGTATGTACCCGCAAAACAATCTTGGGATTAAGAGCCCGTGCACAATTGACTTCTACCTCGCTTTGCTTCAGAGTTTTGCTTTGACAGTTTCGTTTAGCATGTGCTTTTCAAAGGGACATGTTCACAATTGAGGTTAAGCGAGTAAAGCAAAGTATAAAGTTGGCCATCTCTCAACTTTTTTACACTTTGACAAACCTCTCCCCTTGTGTGTGTGTATGTATGTTTGTATATCTACACTTATTTCAGCGATTCGCGCAATTTCGTAAAAAGTGGACAGAGAAAAGTAAAAAATAACATTCGAATAAGCAGAAAAAAAATATTTTCCAAATAATTTACCAAAAATCAGGTTTATAAATTAAAGCAAAGAAGTGAAGTGGAAATTGTCAAAGTGTTAATTGTAGCAAGCATTTGGAATTGCGCTTTGCTTTAAGGTTTTTTCTATCAAAGTTGGAGCAGACAAAGCCAATTGTGCACGGGCCCTAAGAAAGACATTGAAGACTTATAAGGACCCAGTATCGTTAACCTTATAGTATCTTTATCGCTATCCATATGCGCTGTTAGTGGTGCCGTAAATCTGTAATCAGCTGACGCTTATCGAGGCAGATCTTGGAAGGTAGACGCATAGGCGAATTTAGAAATTTCCCATGTATTTTGTTATTGTAATTGGTAGATTGTAATGTCAAAATAATATTTCTCCTTGTTAAAATCTGAATTCGCTCGGGACTCGCCCATTACTATTGGCCATGATGTGAATTCGCTTTGATTTTGATATTATAATCTACCTTTGTAAATAAAAAAAGAAGTTTCTGAATTCGCCTATGCGCCTACCTTCATATATCTGCTTCCACAAGTGTCAGCTGTTTACGGATTTAGGGTTGCTAACCAAAATCCAATTGGTCTGTAAGTTAACGATACAGCTACAGAATTACGATAAGGCACCAATGACTAGTAACACAGCTTGTCGTAAGGTTGGCTGATTCAACTGTTTTATAAGGTTACAGATAAGTCACCAATGTCTGCACTTTTACTCTGTAGAGGCAACCTTTGCTGTATTTCTTCCAAAGCAGTGATATAAGAAGATAGGCAATATAATCTTATTCAGAAGCTGATTTCGGAAGAGTATTTAGAAGCTCGAGATATTCAGATTCAATATATATATGTATATCATCGGATGGCAATGTTATGTGAGGTGACCTAACGTTACAATCAATCCTTATTTATTTTTTTTAAATAAAATTTTGAGCCAGCTTATAAAATATTTTAGTTGACTCCAAATAAATTTGATGTATTAACGGCTTTCTATACTGGTTTAGTAAGAAAAGCCCACAAACGCATCTCTGACCACCACAACAAAAAAATAGAAGCGAAATTTGGTGCTAAGATCGGATCCAGAGCTAAAGCAAAAATTTTAGGAGCGGAGCAGGAGCGAAAAAAAAACTTTTGCTCCGAGGCCCTGTAAGCAGGTCGAAGAATATATTGTCAGATGAGAACAAAGTACAATTTTGAACTATTGCATACAGGCACAAAGAAACATTTTGTTAGTAGTTATTAAAAAATTTTAGGTTAGAAAAAATTAACGAACGAAAATTTTTGACTTCAAAAATTCCCTACATTTAGCTAATTTTTGAAAATCTGTCCTTTTTTCCCTACACTGCAAATTTAAGGACGAATTTCCCTACGTGTAGCCTCTTTTCCCTAGACTTGGCATCACTGTCCACTGTAGACCTGTAGGCAAGGTTAGGTGAAAAAGAAAAAATTACGGAACCCATTTAGGTGAATATAGCGGACAGTAGCAGCACAGAGTTGCATTTGAATTACTCTAAAAAACTTTAGAGCTTGGAAACAAAACAAAACTAACTTTTAACTTCAGCTATCCTTCGTTGATCACTTACTGTGTAACCTAAATCAAACGCGCGCCGTCAATTTACTGTCAAAAATTTCTCATGCCCATACAACTTGTATGGGAGTAACCGAAATTGAACGGCGTGCGTAAAAAGCAAATTCGACGCCCAATTTTTGTTTTGCGTGACAGTTGAAATTAAGCATTGTGGGTGATTGTTTGCAAAAAAATTGACACTTACTTTTGATATCGTGTCTGTTAGGTACATATTCCACAAAATAACAAGATTTTCTCTGATTTTCTGTATTTTTCTATTTCTTTATCTGAACACGCACGCAAGTCAATTTCGGTTCAACGCATATGAAAAATTTGCGTGCGTGCGTTAAATTGACGACTTGCGTTTGATTTAGGTTACACAGTTAAACACTTTCTCAATAGGGGTATTCGCTATCCATAGCATAACCCTAGCACGTTGCACGGATTGCAAAGTTTTACAACGCACAACAACAAAATATAGGCGCACAGAAATATGCTAGACCTCAAAAATATGCTACACCAAAACCTATGTATATTTATTTGCTATGAAGTGTAGGAAATTAATTGCGACCCTGTGTCAGCTGACATTTACCAATTGCTAATTTCAATTTCAATTTGAGCATCCGAATTTTGCTTAAAATGTTGTGTTTTGTGTGTATTTATTAAATTTACTAAAATAAAATGATTTATTTATTAAAAAGTGAGTGATGAACGCGTCCCTTTGGCTAAAAAGAAAAGCTGCTTCTTAAAATTTCCTACGACTGTGCAATGGGGTGCTCTCGATGTGTAGCATATTTTGGTCTAGCATATTTGCAATCCGTGCTATCTTGCTAGGGATAGCGAATACCCCTAATCTGTTTTAAAGAGTGCACTTTGATATAATTATGTATTATAAAACTCTACCACGATCTTAAAATATTTTTTTCACACATTTTCGCAGCGCCGGCAATCCTTTTCTGTCAATGGAACCAATTTTGGTGAATTTCCCAAAATCCCATCTCAAAGCTTGCCTACAGTTCTACAGTGGTGTTATCTATAGCTGAGTTCCCGTGGCAGTGATCCAGATCCGGATACGAATTTTGCAAGCAAATGCAACAACAATTTTGTGATCCTGATATTTATCTGTGTCAAAAATATCTATTACAATCTATACGGATCCGAAATTGATCCAGATAAATATCAGGATCACAAAATTGTTGTTGCATTTGGTTGCAAAATTCGGATCTGGATCTGGATCACTGCCACGGGAACTCAGCTTATGACGGGGTTTTCCTAGGTTTGAGCGATATATATCGATATATCAATATTTTTAAAATAGTACAGCCGATAATATCGACGATTTTTTAATTACCGTGCATCGATAATCGATAATTTTTTGCCATTTCGAGCCAAATTCGATATTTTTCATACATTTCTGATTCGCTTTGAATTTAACACCAGAACATTTTTTTAAGAAGTGGTATAACCATAATGTTCGGGTGCTTGAATTTACATTACTTTCTTCTTCAAGCAATTTTTAATGATCTTTATGTTTATACTTCAGGATTCGTAGAATATCTGTAGACCCATCGAACTTTAACAACAAATATCTAGTAAACTATAAGTCTCCGGCAAGTTTGGATTTCAGTTTTGAGATCTGTGAGAGCCCCGTGAAGAAGAGGTTTTTTGCGGGACGTGGTTCCTTAATGTAAAGGTCCCCACAAACAGAAGCGATACGATACAGCCCACATATGCAAATCGTATCGCGTCCTACACGATTTTGCTGTGTGGGCTGTATCGTATCGCTCCTGTTTGTGGGGACCTTAAAGCCGACCCTTTCGATATATTGATAAATCGATGTTTTTTAAATATCGATATAATATATATCGATATATTTTTCCAATTTGCCCATCCCTAGGTTTTCCTACCAATTTGTCATCCAATGTGTATGGATATGTATATTTTGACAATGTTTCCTACTTCTTCCATTGGCTGTTCTGTCCTAGGACTGGGTAAATCGACTTCGACTTTAATCGATTATCGACTTTTTGCTCAAAAAAAATCGAATTCTTCAATCGATTGTTGTGTGTGAAAGTTAGTCGGAAATCGATTAATGGGCTCGACTAATCAACTTTTTACTATTGTGACGAATATAATCGGTGCAACTCACTTAACTAATAATGACTGAACACACCTCTAATGAAACTGTCAGAACTAGAAGAAAAGACCAGATAATTTCCAGTGTTGCCAGAATTTTATAGATTGCGTTTGGCAGACTATATAAAGCGGCGAGCAGGCGCTCTGCAGTCAGTCGTAACTTAACCGTAGAAGTGTTAACATCAAGTCAAGTAAAACAAGTGTAAACTTTTTAGTCGTGAAATAAAGCAGTGTGAATTAAGAAGTAAATAAAGACTTTTATTTAACAATTTAGTGATACGAACCCGATAGAAATAATCGAGCTATCGACAAATACGTAACAATTTGTGTCAGAATTGGAATTGTTAAATAAAATACTGCGAACGCTCTATTGTGTTTGGTCTGGCAGTCACTGCTCATATTAGACGCATCAGCGGATTTCTAAAACCGTCACTACCCACTGCCACATCGCTAATGTAATTTGGGCTTAACAAAATCCAACAAACGTCAAAATTTCTTTAAGAAATAAATGCTCTATGATATATTTCTTGGCAAAACCTGTGTTGCTGTGTTCGCACTATGTTCAAAAATAGTGGTAAAAAAGTCTCAATAAACATTTTTCTTCAGTTTCAATTTGAGGTTCATTTGAGAAGTAACCCTATTGTCAAATATCAAACGTTTGTTATCAAATGCACCTCAAATTTCCTCTGATAGCGTTCTCAAATAAAAAGGCTCATTTTTAGTATGGGATTTTGGGCTGATTCTCAATTTGATAAATTTCATTTTCTCAAACCCATTTCAAAGTTGGTACGAAATGGAATGCAATTAATAGTATGTATTACATATATGTACTATAGAGTGCAGAAAAATTGAGGGATAGTGAGAGTGAGAGAGTTTGAGCCCGTACACAATTGGCTTTGTCTGCTCCAACTTTGATAGAAAAAACCTTAAAGCAAAGCGAATTTCCAGATGCTTGCTACAATTAACACTTTGACAATAGCCTTGTTCAACAACTTTACTTGCAACAAGAGCACCAGTGACAAATTAAGAGTAAAAACGAGTAAAAGAGAAAATTATCAACCAAAGTTATTGAACACAAAATCGTAAACATTTGCAAGTAAACAGCTGATGCGCTGTTTTCACAATTTGATTTTTAGGTTAGGTTGTAATTGAAATATTTGAAATTGAAAATGAATGTAAATATCTGAATTAGGAAGACGAAAATCTACTTTGGATATTCCACAACATCGTCAAGATTCCTTTTTGCGCTAATTTATTTAGTATGCAATTAGAAATTTGCGATTAAAATGTTGGCATATTTCCAATTGCAATTTTTGTGATCATATGTTTTTGACGCTCCTATTTTTTTAAAGCTGCAAGTAGTTGCAAGTGAAAATTTTACTTGCAACTATTTTCAACTCTCTCAAAGTCTTACTCTCCCAATTTGGGTCTCTTTTGCAAATTTTTTGGGTTATTGAACATAAAATTCGTAACTATTTGTAAAAGCAATTAAAAACTTTGAGTTATTGAACAAAGCTAATTTCAAGTTCACTTCTATGCTTTAATTTATAAACCTGATTTTTGGTAAAATTTTTGGGGAATTTGCTTTTTTCTGCTTATTCGAATGTTATTTTTTACTTTTCTCTGTTCACTTCTCACGAAATTGCGCGAAATCGCTAAAATAAGTGTAGATCAGGGGTCTTCGTTTCATAGCACTGAGGTGCAACGCTCAACTCACACAGATTGTTATACTCTCTCGTTTTGTCGTAGTAAGAGCGCAAAAGTTAGGTGACCATCTACGACCGTGCGACGATTCAGTTGCTTGCGGGCAAGCAAAAAGATAACAACGTACACGCATACTTCGTTTTCATACGCTTTATACGACGTCGCGCAAGCATTGGGCATCATAAAGTATTTTTCGTATTGCATTGTGCGACGTGGTATAGCAGCGCATAAAAGCGAAAAATATATGCGTGCACGTTGTTGTCTTTTTGCTTGCCCGCAAGCTACTGAACGATGCGACGGTAGAAGCTGGGCACTCAACTAGTAGTTTTTCACTAATACTGCTGCAGTTACTAACACTGCTGCAGTTAGAGTTTTGGGGATCTCTGGTGTAGATATACAAACATACACACACACACACAAGGGGAGATGTTTGTCAAAGTGTAAAAAGATGAAATATGGCTAACTTTATACCTTGCTTTACTCGCTTCACCTCAATTGTGAACATGTCCCTTTGAAAAGCACATGCTGAACGAAACTGTCAAAGCAAAACTCTGAAGCAAAGCGAGGTAGAAGTCAATTGTGCACGGGCTCTTTGTGGTGTGAGCGCAGAAATGGAATGGAATAAATAGATGTACATATGTATGTATTACATGTTTGTACGCTTATGTGATGTTTTTCATTTACCCGTGCGGGTGAATTTCGCCGGTTCCTTTTGTACAATTACATGAGTATATTAATATCTTTTTAATATATGACATACACACATATCGGAAACCAACTACATATGTTTTTATTAAATTTTGTATAACTTCACAAAAAGCCACAAACAAATAAAATAAGAGTAAGAAATACAGAATCATTATTACACACAATCATTTTCAACCGTTAAGGGACTGCTCGAGTAGAACAACGAACGCTGACTGAAATTTGCAAACACACAAAATTTCTTCGTTCTTTCAAACCTTCACATGTTGAAATTCGTGAAATAGTACAAAATACGAAACGTTTTTTTTTTCAGATGTGTTGTAAGTTAATCTAAAATTGATAAACAATGTTTGATGAACACTTGAAAATATGTTTATTTTCAAATGATATATATGCTGATTCTCAACTTTAGAAACAATATTTTCACAAATGTTTGATAATTTCTTTTTCAGTGTTTAATGGGGTGTATTAAATTTCTTGAGAGGGCGATACTCGCTCAAGAAAGTTTCACAAGAAAAATTTCTTGAGCATTTCTTGTACGTCATTTTATATGGAACTTTTGCGTTTCTTGAGAGGTCGATAATAAGCTAAGGCCTAAAAAAGTCCTTGTTTACCGTGGTGCTCACCATTATCTTAGAATCCATAGTAATGACTGCGAGTACTAAATAACTGTCAATTTTCTAAATAAAAGTTATATATGTAGATACATATAACCGCAGCGAAGGACCCTCCTATCCCTGTTCCTGTCCCTATCCCTATCAGAGGCGGATTATCCCTAAGGCAAACTAGGCACTTGCCTAGGGGCGCGTAGTTACAAGGGGCGCGCGAGCTCAGAATTTTTAAACAAATAAAGAAAATAACATATCGACGATTAAGAATTAAAGCTGATCTATAATAGATCGATAATAGATAAATCGATTATATTGCACAAGCATCGATATATTGTGCAATATTGCGCGTTTTTTGCGTCGTCAGGCTTGAAAGTACTGGCGATTTGTCGCCAAATTGGCGATTTTTTACAAACTTTGGCGACCAATTTATTAAAATTGGCGATGGCGACTTTTTTGGCGATTATCAAAATACTAGATTATATTAATAAAAAAGCAATTACTTTTTCAAGCCTTTTTCTCAAATTTTGAAAGTTTCTTCATACAATTTTTTGTCAAATTACAATAAATTTGAAAAATAGCAATTGCTTTTTGTTTATTAATACGACCCATTATCTACACTTTTCCAATAAATCTTACGAAATGTAGAGATCTATTGAGAAAATAAATATATACTACATACTCTGGCAACCATTTTCTGCACATTTGAGTGCAAACCAAAATTTTGGTCTGCACACTCGCCTATCCACGATACGACGGTCTGTACAACTTTGACACCCTACGGGACAGTGAGCTTCAGCTGACACCGCACGTGCTGTTCATCGCTGACATATGTTTTGTGCATCGTCAACAGCACTTTCTTAAGGGCCTTGTGAGAAAAGTGATGCCTGGCTTTGCGTACGTGTGATCTTGCATCACCTTTTTTTTCAATAAATAATTCAAAACTTATTTTGTTAATTTATTAAATACTAGCTGTTGCCCGCGACTTCGTATGCGTATAATTTCTCTTCTATTTTTCAACTCTGTTGGTAAATAATAAGTACCAACAAAAAAGACTGGATTTCAACTCTAAGATGATGCCTGCTTTCAACCAGCTCTTCGCGTCCGTGTTTGAACAGCTCGGCAGGTAGTCCGTCTTTTCCAGGAGCTTTATTGTTTTGGACCCGGGGTATAGCTGTCCTCACTTTATCATAGTCGGGTGGTGGAATGTTTTTTCCATCGTCAGGGATTGTGGTATCGGGTTCGACGACTCCCTCGCAATTTATCAATGAGGAGAATTTATCGCTCCATAACATAAGTGCACTCTGTACGTCGGTTACCAGGTAGCCATTATTTTATTTCTTATAACAAAATAGCCATATTAAGCATTTTGAGATTAAGAAGGTTCACATTTTATGAGATATCTCCGAAGCCAGTTTAGGTATTGAAATTAATCAAATGGTTTATGGCAGCATTCATAAACACCTTTCGTTTGATACCCATATTGTACTAACACATTTTGGTGCACATATTGGCCGATAACTCCGAAACCGGTCGAGATATCGAAGCAAATAATACCTTAAAATTTAAGTTGAGCGTCTAGCAATCCAATAAAAAAAGTTTCGTTCAATTCTATTCAGCACTTTTTGAGTGATACGGCCACAAACATACGGACAGACAGACAGACAAAAATTCTAAAAATGGTTGATTTGGATTCTACTGGCTTAATAATGCTTCCCCCAATAAATTTTTTCTCGATATCTGCAATGTACAGACATCTACCTGTTACCATTTTATTATATGTAGAGATTAACAAATTATCTATGCTTTTACATCATCTATATCTACATCTACACTAATATTATAAAGAGGAAAGATTTTGATAGTTAGGGTGTAAAACAACTAGGTAGTTAAAATTTATAGTATTATGATGGCCATTTATGGTCGGTACAGGGGCGCCGAGAAAGTGGCTGCCTAGGGCGCTCTGGACCTTTAATCCGCCACTGATCCCTATCAATATCCTTATCCCTATCTCTACCTCCATATATATCTCTATCTCTATGTCTAGTGATGTCGTTTATCTTGCCAAGTTCTGGATTTCCCTATCCCTATCTCTCTCCCTATCCCTATCTCTATCTCCATATATATCTCTATCTCTATGTCTATTGATTTCGTTTATCTTACCAAGTTCTGGTATTCTACGGAAAATACTTCCAGAGATTTTCAGCATGAAAGATTAAGTTTGTTTGGGAGATGCAGCGCTCCTTTTTCCAAGAGATCCAATTTTTTCTCGTAAGTTTGGTACAGTTATTGTTTATCGCCGTTGTAGTAGCACCCTGTGTTTTTCAATTCAGTCCTGCATTCAATCATATACATAATCTCTGTTACGAGCTTTTTGCCTATATAAACTGAAACACGATCAAAGGAGAGCGGGAGTCAGCCAATAGTCAATCTCCGAGCAAGTACAATTTGGAAACCACAACCAACCACCATCACCACTACTAGCCTGGGAAACAACAACAAAACCCCAACTAACAGACAAACCATTATTTTTATACATATATTCCGTTCTTACTTTGCTAAATAAATTCACATTAAATACATAATAGCCGAACCAATTTCCAGGGTCCTACCATAAACACTTCTAGAGGTATTCAGCATGAAAGATTAAATTTGTATGGGAAGTGCCACACTCCTTCAATATTTTCAGTTTTTTTTTTAGCCTTAAACAGATTCTAGGTAATTACGAACAAACTTGCAGAAGGAAGTCTTCAGTTTAGTCCAGTGGTTTTCAAGTTTTAAGGAACCGAACAAACCACGGCTCATTTTTATATATATAGATTAGGAACCGGGAAGATATCGCGTTGAAAGATGTATTAAATTTTAGGAGAGACGTCTAGAAAATGATTGTTGAAAGTTTCATTCATTTCTATGCTGTCGTTTTTGTGTGACGCGGGCGTTATAGTAAAAAACCACATTTTTGGTAAAATTTTTTCCACATTTTGGTCAATAACCCGGGAACTGGATGAGATATCCAAATGAAGGCTGTCCTAAATTTTAAGTTAGACGTTAATAATGATAGAATAGTTAAGTGATAGAATAGTGAATAGTTTCATGCAATTCTATTCACTAGCGTGATGCGCGCACAATGATACAGACAGACAGACAAAAATTCTAAAAATTGTAGATTTGGGTTTCGCTGGTCCAATAACGACCTCTCCTATCAGTATTTCTTGAATATCTTCAATGTACAGACATCGACCTGTTGCAATTTTATTATATGTAAAGATTTTGGGGACGTTAGTTCAGCTGCAAGCTCCGCCGCTTTTGAGGCTGCGTAAACCTCAGCTTGAAAGATACTGCAATAGTCTAAAAGATTTTTGTATCCCAAGCTCCGAGCAAAATACTACAGCTCCCACCCTTTCGTCCATCTTATAGCATTGACAGACGGCAGCGATAATCCAGAATATCTAGCTAATTCGGACTTAACTTGAGAATTAACTGGAGGTAATCCGGAATATCTCTTGAGTTAGTCCTCAAAATTTTAGCGGATTAGAGCATTTTGTAATGACATCCCTGGTGAAAAATGTCTATTGTGAATGAAGGGGAACAAAAAGAAGAACCCAAGGCAGATGTAGGAACGTAGGCGCATAAGTGAATTCAGAAATTTCGAATGTTATTTGTAATTGGTAGATTGTAATGTCAAAATGATATTTCGCCTTGGTTGAAATCTGAATTCGTGTGGGACTCGCCCATTCCTATTGACCTGATGTGATTTCGTTTTGATTTTGACATTACCCTACCTTTGGAAATAAAACAAGAAGTTTTTGAATTCGCCGCTGCGCCTACCTTCCTTCAGCTGTTTTGTTAATCCGCAATACTTGCCGTCTGTCAGGGTAAAATTTTAATCGAATTAAGTGTTGCGGCAATCGGGATTATCGCTGCCGTTTGTCAATGCTATTAGATCCATCTGTAAATAAGTTGAGGAACTGGCGATTGGCTCGTAGTCCTTTCTTCCACCCGTCCTGTTCTATTATTACATGTGGCCCCCTGCTGAAGTTGGTTAAGGGACTATCGTAGTCAGAGCTGCCGTTTAGTCCACGTATGTTGCTGTGTCCAAATGGCCGTTGATTAAAATGTCTTGTTACTCTAAGGGCCGTTTACTCAACATCTGATTAATTTAATCGCTGGTTAGTTTGACGTAAATTGTATGGTGACCTGTCAAATAAATTGCTTAACCGGACAAAAATCTGTGGTTAAGTGCTTAACCGGAGGTTGAGTAAACGGCCCTAGGCCTTAGCGCTGTCTTTTCAGCTACGCTTTTAGCTACAAGGTCCGCGGAGTACAGGTTTAGAACCTATTGAGCACCGATGGGGGTGTTGTGCGTAGCGCTCCCGTTATGTACAGACTAGAAAGCCTCTGTACCCCCTCGAGCTTTTTTGCATTCACCTTTTTATCAAGTGCCCTCCACCATATTAGAATTCCGTAGTGCATTATTGGACGCACAACTGACGTGTAGAGCCAGTATGTTAGTTGAGTCGATGGGCCCCAAGTTTTGCCAAGCTCTGCTACAGGCATACAGCGCATTGGTGGCTTACTTGACTCTTTCCACATTAAGCCTCCACGCCAGCTTACTATCCAATATGACTCCTAGATATTTCGTGAATGGTTTTACGGTTAGCGTGAGATTGCCTAGTTTAGGAGGAGTCCATTGTGGTACCTTATATTTTTTCGTAAAAAGCACAAGGTCCGTCTTGTCTGGGTTTATTTCCAACCCTATTTTCTTGGCCCAGTTATGTATCTTATTGAGCGTTCCCTCAAATATTTCCTTAAGTGTAGTTAGACATTTACCTGGTATGATGACGACAAGGTCATCAGCATAAACTGTGATCTTAGCTCCGCCCCCATCTGTTTGTAGTAGTATTTTGTTGACCACTAATTTCCACAGTACACCCCCTTGTGGGGTGCCCCTGCATGCCTTCCTTGACATAACCGAAGGCCCCCACTCAGCCGTCACTGTCCGACAACTTAAAAGATTCTCGATCCAGTGCTGAATGATCAGAGGTACTCCGATTGATTCGAGTCCCTCCAGTAACGCCTCGGTGGAGACGTTGTTGAACGCACCCGAGATGTCAAGAAAGATGCCTATCGCGAACTCCCTGTAGTGTAGGACCCTTTTCAATGTGTAATACAACATTGTGAAGAGCAGAATCCGCAGACTTGCCCTTGGTGTATGCATGTTGGTTTGTGGATTATAAGTTAGGTGCAGCCCTCTCTTTAATAAACGAGTCCACTAACTTCTGAAATGTTTTTAGGAGAAAATAAGTAAGACATATGGGCCGATATTCCTTGGGGTACAAGTAGCTGCTTTTACTTGTTTTTGGTATAAATACAACCCTTGGTACTCTCCAAGCCTTAAACAGTTTTTTAAAATGGTTAGGAGTCTCGGAATTAAAAAAAGCACTTCCTTTTTGTAGAAGAGCCGTGAAAATGCCATCCGGGATTTATATGGGTAAAAAGAATGTATTGCCCGTTTGAGCCTGTAGACTATAACCAGTCCATCCACATCAAGGCCTGGTGTGGGCCGTGATTTGGTCCCCTCATCAGATACCTCAGAGCAACCCGGAATGTGGGCTTCCATTGGAGTTTCTAGGGTATCCATACTGTCAGAGGTCCAGGCCCCATCACCTTTACGGATAAGAGAGGGGGTGTTTGGTGTTTTAGAGAGAATCTTCCGAAGTCTAGATGCCTCGGATTTTTCTCAATGTCGCCGCAGAAATCTTTCCAAGAGTTTCGTTTAGCCTTCCTCACTTCCTTTTTATAAGTGGATAGTAAGGATTTGTATTCTCTCCAGCACTCCTCGCAGTCAGCTTGTTTTGCCAACTTGAAACCTCTTTTCTCTGTTCACCAATATCTTTGTTCCACCACGGAGGCTTGGATTTTGTATGCCTCGATACCGGACAGGACTTGCGGTAAGCCATGAGCTTCCTGGATGTTAGGAGTTCGACCGCCGATTCCACATCTTCCACGGAAGTGACTAGAGTTGTTTTCAGTTTGTCTTTCAGGATGACTTCATAGAGCTCCCAGTTTGTGTTCCTAGGATTCCTGAATACCTTTGTATTACGTGCTAACTCAAAGTATGTTCTAAAACTTATGTACATATGATCAGAGAAGGACGGTTGCTCAAGCACCCTCCAGTCAGAGATTGAAATGTTTTCGCCATAAAAGTGTTAGGTCCAATACATCTTCTGACGTTGGCCCTTTGAAGGTTGGTACATTACCCCTATTCGCTATAATAATATTATATTCTACTATGCCGGCATAAAACTATAGGTCCACCCAATTAGTAGGAAAAAACAAAAGGAGCACAACTCTTATTGGGAGATCGGCCATAAAACTCGTCAGAGTTATAATAGCGCCATTGTATTATATTAGTATTATATTATGAATGCAAAGAGGGACTCACCTCGCGCATTTATGTCGTTGCCGCCCCATTGGGTGTGGTTGGAATTTGCGCCTGCCCTGGTAACCATAAATAAAATTCAAAAATTTCTTCAATAAATTCAAAAAAAATATTACAAGCTTTATATATATTATATATCAATATAAAATTGTAAAGTAATACCATTTTCGAAATTTACTTTGATCTAAAATTGTAGTTTACCTCGAAGAGCCTCGCAGATATCATTTACATGAAATAGCATTGTTCCAGCTTTATCCACATATCGTCGCTCCGGAAGAAGAAAGACGCATGCCAGTAATTTGTCGACGAAAAAAGGCGCATTAAAAATATGTCGGGGAAAAAAGACGATTTACAAAACATGTCGACGAAGATAGGCGCATTAAAAAATATTTCGACGAAGAAAGACGCATTAGCATTATTAACTGCGAAGAAAGACGCATTAGCATTAATATTGACGAAGAAAAAAAAATTCGAATACGTCTTTATTTCCTAAAAAATATTTAAATGCGTCTTTCTTTATAGTAAAAAAAAAATAAAGTGTTTACGTTTGTTTTTACATGGCCGTTTTAATTCTAATAATTATTTTATGTGAATTTTATATGAGCTATTGGCCAGTTTATAATTAAGAAAAATTTAAAAAAAATTTTTTTTGGTAGAAGTTATGGATCCATTTCGGAGATCCATTTGTTTTGTACAAAGTTCTAAAGCTATTAACAAGCAAAGTTTTTAAATTTTTCTTAATTATCAACTGGCCAATAGCTCATATAAAATTCACATAACAATAATTATTAGAATTAAAACGGCCATGTAAAAACAAACGTAAATATGTAAATCGGAGAGCCTGCCGAAAAAACACAAATCTGAAACAATAACAAGCATTGCCTGTACAAAAGCTTTGCTTGTTAATAGCTTTAGAACTTTGTACAAAACAAAACACACAATCGCACCAACATACTAGATAACAAAGACAGAGTGTCATAAGCTACTGTTGTTGGTATGTGGATTGTAATATAAGGAAAATTGAAATGTAAGCGAAGCAAAGTTTACGGCGGTGGTAGCTCAATGGGATAGACATTGGACTACCAATCGAAACGACCTAAGTTCGATTCTCTGTTGAGGCCGCTGGAAGAAGTCTGATGAGGGGATGTGGTGGTCTCCGAAATGGATCCATAACTTCTACCAAAAAAATTTTTTCAATTTTTCTTAATTATAAACTGGCCAATAGCTCATATAAAATTCACATAAAAAAATAAAGTGTGTTCCTTCGTTAAAAAAAATAAAGTTTCTTTCGAAAAATATTTTTAATGCGTCTTTATTTGAAAGAAAAAGTTTGCGTCTTTCTTCCTCAACAAAACACTTTGCGTCTTTTTTCTTCTTTTTTTTTTTTGAGCATACAATATATTTTGCCAACTGTATTAATAAAATACATCTAACAATTTTGTGGTTCGTTAAAAGTAATTAGTAATTAATAATGACTTAATAAACATGGTGGGCGTGTATGGATTGCTCTCAGTAGCGCATCCATTTATTGTAGTCCATCAATAAAGATCTGTAAAAGATTTTCTTTTTAGGCGTACGAAACTAGTTGGTCTTGCCGTCAGGGCTAGAGCGAGGGGGTTGGGGTGAGCTAGTAGTCTCGTTTTGTATGATGCAGCATACTTTCTGATTGATCTTGAGCGATAGTGGGTATCTTTAGGTCACGATGTAGACGGTCGTTTGTGACGTAGTAGGGTGCATTTGCAATCATTCTAAGGGTTTTCGATTGGAATCTTTGGAGAATTTCTATGTTTGAGTTTGCTGCGGTTCCCCACAGCTGTATGCCATAGGTCCAAATGGGTTTTAAGATAGCTGAGTAGAGCAGAGAGCAGAGAGTCGATTGATAGTTGGGAGTTTCGATTCTTGAGCCAATAAAGATTTCTCAGTTTTATACCAAGAGCTTTTCGTTTGGTGAATATGTGGGTTTTATTTAAACTTCTTTGAAGCTTGAGTGAGGCCACGTTAGGGTTGAGGTCTGCAGCCAGTACGGCAGTGTCATCGGCAAAAGTACCGATAGTGACTCCTTCTGCTATTGGGAGGTCGTATGTGTAAAGTAGGTGCAGTATTGGGCCCATTACACTACCTTGCGGGACGCCTGCTAAGCTCTCGTAAAGCTCAGACTGCTCTGCTCTTTCTTTGACGACAAAGTAACGATTTTTTAGGTAAGATTGTATAAATAGAAAGTAGTTTGTAGGGATAGTATTTTTTATTTTATAGAGGAGGCCGTCGTGCCATACGCGATCAAAAGCTTGGGATATATCTAGAAAGGCAGCTGTACAGTATTTTTTTTGCTCAAAGGGAGAGTAGATTTTCTCGGTAAGTCTATGTACTTGTTCAATTGTTCCGTGCCCTCTTCTGAAGCCAAATTGGTGATTAGGTATAATGTTACGTTCTTCTATTTTGGGTAAGAGTCTTTTAAGGAAAAGGACTTCCACGACTTTTGAGACAATGGGCAGCAAACTAATGGGTCTGTAAGACGCTGCCGTATCAGGGGGCTTTCCTGGTTTCAGAATCATTTTCATCTGAACGACTTTCCATTGTGGGGGTATGAATGAAGTTATTAGTACTGCATTAAACAGTTGGGTGAGAAATTTTATGCCTTCGTAAGGTAAGTGTTTTAGTACAATGCCATTAATGATATCGTACCCGGGAGCTTTCTTTGGCTTGAGTTTCGCTATTACGGCTTTTACCTCCGATATTGCGAATCGTTTTATGGGGAGGTCCATTTGATAGGGATGACTCAGAGTATTTTTCACTTCTGTTGTGCTTAGTGGGGGTTCAATATCATGTGGGGTGAATACTGATTTTAGGTGGCGCGCAAAAGTATTTGCTTTCTCTGCGTCACTTTTCGCCCATTCGTTATTTTCCATTCGTATAGGAGAATTGTAGAGAATCGGTCTCTTTGGCTTACTAGCAGCTTTCCAAAGGGAGTAATCAGTTGCAGCTGTTGCATCAATATTACTGAGATATTGTTGAACTTGTCTGTTGTGTTCAATTTTGAGGATATTTTTGAGTTCTTTGGTGAGAGCATTCAATCTTTTCTTGTCGTCGGGGTGACGGGTTTGTTGCCATTTTTTCCTTGCGAGTCGCTTTTCTTTGAGCTTAGCTTTTATGTTGTGGTTAACGCTTGTCCTTTTTTGTCTGGTGAGGATGGGAGTTGATTTCCACGCAGCTTGTTGGATGCAGCTGTTAAAATGTTCGACTGCTGCCTCTATATCTTCAGCAGATTTCAGGGCTAATTTCAAGTCAAGATTAGACGTGATGATGTGTCGGAAGTATTCCCAATCAGTCTTCCGATTGTAAAGGCTGCATTGTTCCGCTGCCGGTGTAAACTTTTTATCAATTGTTACCAGGATTGGAGAGTGGTCGGAAGACAATTCAAAGCACGATTTGCAATTTATATCTGAGGAAGTCACGCCTTTCACCACGCAGAAATCGATTAAGTCGGGTATTTTATTTTTATCTGTTGGCCAATAAGTAGGAGTTCCAGTAGAGAATGGAGTTAAACTGAGATTGCTAATAGCATTATATAGTTGTCTTCCTTTAGGGGTAATGAGACGAGAGCCCCAGAATGTGTGTTTGGCATTGTAATCGCCCCCAGCTAGAAATCGATTTCCAAGAGTTTTGAAGAAATTTTCATATTCTGCAGTGCTGATAGAGTGCCTCGGCGGGCTATAGATAGCAGAGAGTGTAAGCTGGACGCTCGGGTCTTCAATGACAATATTTGTGGCTTGTATAGCATTTGTACGGAATGAATTCGTGCTGCAGTGTTTAATACTTTTCCGTATCAAGATACCTGAGTCTCCCTGAGCGTTGTTACTCGGGTGTTTTGTGTGGTAAAACTTGTAGTTGGGTACTTCAAAGTAGCTTTTGTCAGTAAAGTGGGTCTCAGATATGAGGAGTATATCTATATCATGGGTCTGAAGTAAAGCTTTAACATTCCATTGGCATTCCAAATAATAATTTTCAACGGGTTGAAGATGCACAGTTTTTAGTCGTGAAGGTGACGAGGAGGCTCATCATTGCTGTCATTTGTTGCATGACTTGTTTCAGTAAGTCTATCATTTCTCGCATTTCGTTAGTGTTTTGCGTTGGGGTGTGGGTTTCATTGCTATTTGGAATGGCATTATTAGGGTTCGAGCGGGGTGTTACGCTTTTCTTTGCTGCTTGAGCATATGTGGCTGGGTATGAGTCAATTTGAATTGGGGTTTCAATCTGCATTCAATCGGCTCGAAAGTAATTTTTGAGTGCAGGAGGTTTTTGATTTCATATATCTCCTTGTTGTTGGAGTCGGGTTTGAGCTCGATTATAAACATGGGCAGAGGCTTTTTTGTGACTCTGTGTTTTATGTTCCAAATATTTTTGACTGAGTGACCGAGATCATTTAGAGAATCCACAATTTCTTGCAGGTCTATTGAGTAGTGCATGTTTCTAAGAACTACTTTAAAGTTACGTTCTTGTTTTATTTTATAGGTATAGCACTCTGTACCCTTCTCTTCTAATTGAGATACGATGGTTTTGTAAACATCCAGGGATGATGCTTGGACTTTTACTTGCTCTTTACCTGTGAGCTTTAGATCATACAAGTTTGGGGCAACTTTTTGGAGTAAACTCATAAGAGGGGGGATATTTAGCACTTTATCTATGAATATTGGCGGTGGTTTGGGTACTTTTTCAATAGTTTGGGTTGTTTCCTCAATTTCCAGGGCAGCAAATCTATTTTCGTTTTCGTTTGATTGGCGGGTTTCAAGCCAATATTCGTCAAGCACAGCCTGCTTTTTTGCGCCAGTGCCCTTACCCGGGCTTTCTCGTTGACGTTTGGAATTGTTAACGAACTTCCATTCGTCCGTTGGGATGGCAGATTTTGAGTTTCCTGCCGTTTGGGGTTTCTGGTTTTGTTGCTGTTGGGCATACAGCATTTTAAGTTGCCTTTCGAGGCCTTCAATTTGCTGCTGAACGCTAGGTACGTTAGCGCTAGGCAGGTGGGATGGGGTTGGTGTTTGGGTTTGTGTTTGGGTTGCTCCTAGGGATTTCGGAGTTTGTTGTTGCATTGGGCTTTGGGCTTGAAATTTGTTTCGTTGGGAGCCTCCTCCCTTAGGAGGAGTGCGCTTAATGGGCATTTTATATTATTTTTTACTTACTTTTTATTTTTTGGCATTAATGAGGGTTAACTTCTCTTATTAAATAAAAATGGGTAACTTTTTAATAAAGATGGGTATTTTTTTTATTAAAAATGGTTAATTTTTTATCTGGGGATCTGGCAGCTCTAGGTATTGTCTTGATTTGTATACCCGTTGCCGACTTTCAGGCGCTAGATAAATTAGCACGGTACACAACCTGCTTACAATTTACGACCTTTGGCTGGTGTACTAACAATTTTTGTTGCTATTTGTATTTGTATTATTTGGTTTTTTATTTTCCAACTCTCCCGCTATGTGGAGTCTCACTTATTTTTGCTTTATATTTCAATTAAATACTGCGAGCACTTAATTATATTGGTCCACTTTTCACTCCCGAGGTTGAAAGCACTAGAAGAACGCCTAAGGCGATTTATTTTGATTTTTTAACACTTGGTATTGACTGAAATAAGCAATTAACTAAGATACTTATTTTCTTCTATAGCGACGATATACATATGATTCGCGTGGAAATTTTGGGATCAAATTACTATTACTCTACCAAACGCAAAGAAAACTAAAAAAATAAAAAAGCACCGTATATTTTATCTTGAAAATACATCAGCGATGCGAATGTTTAACAAAAAGTTAAAAATGCCAGATTCTACATACCTTTAATATTTTCCATTATTTAAGCCACTATATTTGTAATCTTGAAGTTTTTATCACCACTTGAGACATTCGTGTAATTTGACAAAAAAATTTTACGTATATAGAAATAGAAACAAGGACTTGGAAAGCTTTTATTTCGATTTTGAACCAATGTGCAGCGGAACGAGAACGGTAGTTGCTAGTAATACAATACCATGTGCTCGCGCGAATATACATACATATGTAGCTCCTTTTTCTCCAATTCATGCAGAATTGCTTCATTTTCATAAAACTGGATAGACAACCGCTTTGTGAGACACGTACTTATACCTCAGTTTCTTAGAAAGTAAAATGTAGATTTTTTATTTGTTGTGGATAAACTTCTCACATCATAAACTAAAATTTCATTATCATGTATAATAGCGAAGGCAATAACTGAATAAAACAAAATTATGAAAAGATTCACACATACAAAACAAACATGGCTGATATGGCTGCCATAAATGCCAAGAACGTGGATGCGTACAGTACCGCCGACGTTGTTTGGAACCAAGATATCAGAGGACCGATAGACAGTGCAATAACGAATTGCGCGACGAACACCATACTGCTAATGATTGCCACGTCTGTGCCTAGGCCGCGGGTCTGCTTGAGAGGAACAGATTCACCATCCTGCATTCGGAACTACGAAAAAAATCAAAAGCTAAATTAATAAACTGTTAAGCTGGTTTTTCAGACAAATGGAAGTTAGCCATAGGTAATAGCGGAATTTTTTTGTGGCGCCGCGCACTGTTCTGGCGCAATAACACCTTTAGCGCAATTGCCATGGAATAATCGATAAATAACACCCCTGCCAGAATTGTGTGACCGAAAGTACTACCACTATTACAAAAGTACAATATTACCAACACATTTGCACTCGTATGTGTTTCTAGCCAAGTTCAAAACCAATGAGATAGATAAGGATAGAATGGAATTTGAAAATACACATACAGGAACGTGGTGAATGAAACGGTCACAAAAGTTACCGATGCCCTTAAGAATGTGATAGGAAATATCCCAAAACTTTTGGTCATGCCTGCCGGTCATATGACCGGTCAAATGACCAGCACAGTTCTTGCAGGGACTTGTTCGCTTCCCTGCTAGAATTGTGTGACCGAAAGTACTAACACTATTACAAAAATATAATATTACCAACACATTTGCACTCGTATGTGTTTCTAGCCAAGTTCAAAACCAATGAGATAGATAAGGATAGAATGGAATTTGAAAATACACATACGGGAACGTGATGAATGAAACGGTCACAAAAGTTCCCGATGCCCTTAAGAATGTGATAGGAAATATCCCAAAACTTTTGGTCATGCCTGCCGGTCATATGACCGGTCAAATGCCCTGCACCGTTCTTGCAGGGTTCTTACTGTATACTAGATAGGGTCGAAAAAAAATATTGTAAAAGTCCGCCCCTAAATTTGAAGCTTATGTTGAGAGGGTTAAGGGACACAAAAAAAATTTTTTTTTGACCCCGCGAAATACCGCCGAAATTGTTTTTTTCTTGTAACTTTGTTATTTATCATCCGATTTTTAAAATTGATACGTCATTAGTTTCGTATTTTGAAGATCTACACTTCCTTCTAATGTCCTTTTGAGCTTTGAAGTCGTTTTCACATAGTTGGGTCAGCTAACTTATTTGTATGTCCATGAATTATCCTCTTTGTATTGCCAAAGTGCTTCAAAATTCATGACAATGTTGCCTTGAAACGGTTTTACTAAATTAATAAACAAAGAAGTTACGTTACAAAGAAGTTATTTAACATAGATATTATTTAACTATTTTTTTTAAGCAATTCAGTATATGTAAAGTTGTAAAAGTCCGACCCCAAATTTGAAGCTTATATTGAGAGGATTAAAGAAAAAATTTTTATTTTTGGGGTAAGTGGAAAAAAATTCAACAACTATTTACAGCGAAGGTTGAGTGTATAGCTATTTCACGAAAAACCATTTTCGATCATCAGCACTCTTTTCGGAAGTGGATGCACCGGGGATTGAACCCGAGTCCATTCCATCTTCAGCCGCAATGACCCAACGCATAAACACACTCGGCCATTGAGACTCTGTGCAAGCTGTTGGATTTTCCCCACTTTTGCCTTTTTCATTTTCAACATTAACGTTAGTGTGTATATGCTTTTGCATATATTCTCCACAAACGTGCTGAATTTTTGTTGTAGGCAGTTCGCAATGAACATTGTTGTTGGTATTTATTTTATGTATATACCAAACAACGTTAACAATTTTACTTGAAAGAGTTTTTAGTGCTTAGCACGAAATTTTTATTTTAATTCAATTTTTAATTGTTGGGGTAAGTGGAAAAAAATTCAACAACTATTCTCGCTGTAAATAATTGTTGAATTTTTTTCCACTTACCCCAACAATTAAAAATTGAATTAAAATAAAAATTTCATGCTAAGCACTAAAAACTCTTTCACGTAAAATTGTTAACGTTGTTTGGTATATACATAAAATAAATACCAACAACAATGTTCATTGCGAACTGCCTACAACAAAAATTCAGCACGTTTGTGGAGAATATATGCAAAAGCATATACACACTAGACATATACGCCGCCGATTGATGCCGCCGCCGATTGATGCCGCCGCCGCCGCGCCGATTACCTTCATAATCGGCCGCCGCCGCCATAATCCGTGAAATCGGCGTATCGGCGCGGCGGCGTGCGCTGGCGCGCCATACTTGTATGGAGCGAGATTTCTACATATTTTCCTAGTTTTGCTAACTGCTAAAGTTCTTCAAAATTAAAAAAAGGAACCAATCGACGTATTTTGACCTCAGGAACACGAAGCTGAATGCGGAAATGTTTTATTTTTTGCCGGTTAAAAGTTATTAGCAAAAACTTTGGCTGTTCCCTACTTTACTAGCCTCAGTCCTAAAGAATTTAAGCTACTGGAAAATTTCAGTTCGTTGGCTTACATAATTTTTTCTCAGATACGGAACTTTTCTTGGATCTCTTCCATTTAGTCCTACTTCTCGAGGTCTGTTGCTAATTGTTCTACTCAAAACTGCACCATTTCAACCCTCCTTGATATCATTAGATGCCGAAAATGATCCCAAACATGCCTCCAGAATCGAAAACTCATAGTTTGAACGTAAGAAAGTTGCTGTTTTTGAGTAGCCCTCACAGTTGTCGAACCTCAGCCCTATAGGGAATATTAAAGAAGACGATGGGGGATCAAAAATGGAAAAATAAGCAAGAGTTATGGAAAAAAAATTAAAGAAGCTTGGTACTTAATACCAGTTGCAAATTGCGCTGATTTGGTCAACCCTATGCCACGAAGAAGTAAGGAAGTTATAAAAAATAAAGGAGCTACAACTAAACATTAGTTTAAATCTAGCTGCAGCAGTAATATTGTAGTTCATTTGAAAAAACAATCGAATTTAAAGTTTGTCTCTATTATTATTTCCAACTTAAATTATACATTTCATTATTTTTATTCATAAAAATTAAATTATTATACAAAAACCACCCCAGAGTCATTGAAGCATGTCCTCTCCGTGTAAGCATCAATATATGGTAATTATTATTTAGTCTTAAAATGAAATAAATGGAGAATTGCAAAATTTTGTCCCTATTATTTTTTCCAACACTGTATATACATACATATATCGCTAGCTTAGAGTGCAAACTGTGTAAGTCCATTTTTATGAAAAAGTGTTTTTAAGTGTAGAAAGCTAGAAAAATCAAATACGCACCATGCTAAACAAGTCTGTGATACTTGTCATATTTCTACTCGTTGTTATTCAGTGATACGCAAATTGTGTAAGTCCAAAAAGCGAATTGTGTAAGTCCAAAATTTTTATATGAACAGAACATTTTTTTTCATTTTGAAATTTTTTTATTTTTTGTTTTTTGTTTCTCCTACAAAGTTTGAAAAAAGGACTTACACAATTTGCACTCTAAGCTAGCGATATTTATTTTAAAGTGCCTTATATATATATAAATATGTACATATGTAATTATATGTATGCATGTTTATTATCATACAAAATAAGCAAATGAATTTAGATTTACCCTTACATATGGATTTGTGTATATTCCTTAATATTCATTTTCTTTATTTTATATTTTAGTTTATGTAACAATTGTTTTTTGCTGTTAATAAAAAAGTTTAAACAATTTAAGGTGGAAATTAGTTTATTTATTCCATTCAGCCAGCGATATTAAGGTAAGTAAATAAAATTAATATTTGAATAAGGATTGTGATTTGTAGATTTGGCGCGAAAAAGCACGCCGGCGTCGCCGCCGCCGCCGAAATGTTTTTGGAATAGCGCCGCCGCCGCCGGAATCACTGTCGGCGTATATGTCTAGTCCACACATAGGTACCTTCAATAGTGTCTCAACTCAAAAATTTTTATCTTTCAGGAATACCGTTCAGAGTTTTTGCCATGCATACGAGATTTAGTGAAATAAAATCCTGCATGCATACATATGCATACATTCAAAGTCAGATAATACGCAAATTTCCTCATGCTTAACTCAATTTGTTTATTTTTTTGAGTTAAGAAACTGTTGAAGTACACAGTCGTTGCAGCTAGTCATTTCAGTCGTTGTGTTTGACTATGACTAGGCATTGACTATGAGAAAACAACTGTGACTGTCGGCTGCCGACTGCATAGTGTAAAACGGCACATGTGATAGTCGGCAGTTAAGTCGTTTGGTTTCATTCGCGTAGTTGTTTGTTTCATATTAGCCATGGGTAACGGCGCAATTTTTTTGGCGCTGATACAATAACACCAGGCCAACCGTGGCACCGCGCATGGTTCTGGCGCAATAACACCTTTAGCGCAATTGCCATAGAATAATCGATAAATAACACTTGTTCGCTTCTTACTGTCTACTATCCTCGTTTTATTTTTTTGGCGCAATTCTGCTTACATAAACGCGGGCACAATAATTGTACCACAATTAAATTTAATTTTAAAAATCATTTGCGTATATTTGTGAAAATATGCTGGCATCTCGTTTTGCTGCATCCTCATTATGGAATACGAGGGTCGGCTCCACCCCATTAAAAAGAAAGATTCCGGGTCCGGGCGCATTATATCGAAATTTCCCCTTACCATTTACCATGCGTAACAAAAATATGTATACTATATGCTAATAAATATTTTATTTAATTTATTTTGTATTATATTTTCCTCTCCTATTCACAGATAATGTCAATTTTGTCTTCTTTCTTTATGAAAGTACCCTTTCAATACCCTTTCGTATTAGCGATGGTTCGGTATTGGCGTTAGCATACATAATTGTGACGGTGTCATATGCGCTGTGCTGTTATTGGCTTTGTGGTGGTGCCATTTTCCCTGCAAAAATCATTGGATTATATACTCCATTCGTGGTAGGTTGGAGTACTTTCAAAGTGACCACTAACATAGCCCAAACGACCGATTCATGTATCTGCATCGGTTCGTAGTTAGCCGAACATAACAAAAACCAAATTTTTATCGCGACGACAACGATATGTGTATACATACATACATAACTACATACATACATGTTTGACTGCATACACGTCATTCGTCGTCGTCGCTGTAGGGTGTATCATCATTTTTATACTGTAACAATTTATAACTTTGTTGAATATTAAATATTATGTAGAGATAAGTTGTTTTGAAAATTCAGGTTTTCAAAATGAAAATTTTAGACATTAAATATTATTCTGATTTGGTTTTTTGAACTTGTTAAAACGATCTTTGTTAAAACAAATAAATTAATTTTTATTAAAAATATTTGGCTGCAATTATATACGTAACTACAGTCGCGATAAACATTTGGTTTTTTTTTGTTATGTTCGGCTAACTGTTAGGTACTCCATCAATTACTCCAATGTAGGTACTCCAGGGCCGTAGCTAGACTTAAATTTAAGGTAGGGCAGCGTTGGTTTAAGGTAGGGCGGAAGTAAATAATGTATCACAATTAAGCCCATATGACACTACATTTTTTTTCTGGTATTCTACCAGGTTTTTTTGTGTGAAGGAGATGGTCAAATACAGTTTTGCGGTGGTGCAAGCGGGCAAGCTATAATGAAAAAAACCAAACAAAATACCATCTAGGCGATTAAAAACCAACGAGCCAGCTTGTATTTCGGTAGGTTTTTTGGCATTCGGTCATTTTTTCTGACAATTTTTCCAATTTGACAACCATTAAATAAATTATATTTAAAATAAAAAATATATGGAAATACAAATTTTAAATTTGCAACCATTGACAACCATTAAATAAATTATATTTAAAATAAAAAATATATGGAAATACAAATTTTAAATTTGCCTCTTGCAATCTTCTGCTTTGGCCGTAAGGGTAAAGAGGAAGTCCGCAAGAAAAATTATATTGCGTACTGGCTTCCCTTTATAACATGGAATACACAGCTATTCTGCCCTTTGAGTTTCATAACTTTTTTATTTCTGTAATTGAAATTCAAATTTCTAATAAAATTAATTTTTGAAATAAATATTATTTTCATTTAGTTTGAAGTTTAATGTCAATCAAATTATTTTTGAGGGAGTATTTGTCTCTTTTCAACCTATAGAAGAATTGTTTTTGTATTTTGACTTTCGGTGGGTTTTCAAAACCAAAAAAAACAGGGAAAAAATGTAGTGTCATATAAGCTTTAGTCTTACATCGCACATAGGTAGATTTTCAACTTTTATGCGGCCAAAATTGAATTTTGTAAAGTTGTTACAATTGCAGAAAAAACATACCCACATATTGGAAATAGACTGGGGAACAATAATTCATCGCTTTTTTCCCGACCCCATACTCTGCACTTGCTCCCAGATGGTCGAAACTTAGCATATCTAAAGTTAATTTTTTAGTTTTTTTTTTTACATAATTTTAAGTGCTAGTTTCAACGTGAATATTTATTATTTAAAGCATTTCATTTAAGTAATCGTGATGGATCCTAAAGCTTCAGGTAATTATTAACACTTTTCAATAATATTCTTGATTTCCAATAATTCTAAGTTTATAGTTTTAAGTTTTTTAAGTTGGGATATTTAAAAAAAATTATCACTCTTTTTCGTGTTCAAAATTGATTTTGTTATGTTGCTCTGTCAGACTCAGTCACATTAACCCTTGGACATGATATCTAGTACAATTAATATTTTGCCGACAAAAAATTACGTCGCACAAAGCCGCACTTCACTACTAGATACAGGGTTTTTCATATGTACCTACAATAAAATTCTTTTTTGTGTTTTATATTTGATTTTAATGTTTATATTTCTAACGCATATCTTGGTTAATATAGGTGATTCTCGAACGTAACCGAGATATTTATCAGCGATTATTGTTAACTTCTTAGGCAGTATTTTTAGTGTTTCCAATTTTTCAAAGTCAAGGAAATACTTATCATAAAAAGGGGCTAAGAATTCTGAAGCTACATTTTTTTAGAAGATTTTTGAGTATGCAGTTTTGCAGCTCATTCAATTTTAATATCATAATATGCAACATTCAACTTTTTAAAAATTTTCATTGGCCTTTCGCAATTTTAATTGGAACTGTCTCTCGTACATATGTATATGGCAAGCACCCTACAGAAAAAAATTGCACTTTTTACACTAAAGTTGGTTGGCTACATAACAGCACACTTAGAAATCTCCTCAAAATCTTCTTTAAATTCTGGCCTCGCATTGAAATTTTTTTTTTTCCATAAGCTTACAAATCCTGCTTAAAACGATTTTTATTTAAAAATTGTCTACATTTTTAAACGAAATAAGAACGTCAAATTTTCGACAGAATTCTTTGAAATAAATTTAAAAACTATGTCGTATGATTTTTTTTTGAGTCACTATATATATTTTTCAATAAAATCGACCTTTAACACAAATTATTAAAACTTTACATTAAACAAGCAATTTTGAATAGATGTAGACAATAAAATATTTATTTTATTTATATTTTAAAACTTGAAAATCTACCTATGTGCATTGAGGCATGGCTTCCAAAATCAGTCAGCATATATATCACTTTTTTCTAGGTTAGTGACGTACATTGGCTCAGATTTCCATCTGTCTACCCAAAGGGACGGCGTTACATTAAGGAACCACGGTCCGAGAAAAATTACTTCCGAAGAAAAAAGATGTTCTACACGCATGTGTATGTTTTTATAAGTGCCTTTCCTCGGTAATCGTACGCAGTTTTGGGGGTTTGTTTGGTAAATTTTACAACTTACCAATATCTCCGGTCGACGGGGCTTTTGGATTTAGAATCAGGAGGACCTCCTGTACAACCCCCAATGACTTTTTTTCAACGCGTGGGCATGAGACTGTTGGAAAATTTTCTCCGTACATTTAATACCTATTTGTTGACACATAATTGTTGTGACAGTACATAAGCAATACTCATTGAGAATAAGCCAACAAGATGGTACAGCTTCCAATTTAGATGTGGAGATCTTTAAATTTGGTATGTGGGTCGCCTGTAGGTATGCACGCAAGTCAAGGTGAGAAAAAAACTCTCGAAAATGATTAAAAGATAACCATAGAAAATTTAGACACCTCATTTTTCCATCGAGTAAAATGTTTTAGATTAGCACACAGCCTTAGAAATCGATTCCGCGCTTTTGGTGTTGTTCGCTCACAGTGAGATTAGTTTTTGTCAGAAAAGTGCCTTTAACCAAACTACAAAATTTCGATGGTCTTATTTAATTATATATGTGATGTAGGGGGGATTCTCCATATCATATATTGAAACCACAATAATTTTTTATCTCAAACTATGACAAAAAATTGTATTATAATAATTCATCTCACTTGTTGGCCTTTTTAAGGTAGGGCATTCTAATTTTAAGGTAGGGCATTGCCCCACAATGCCCTCCCACCCCTAGCTACGGGCCTGAGGTACTCCATGGATTAATTTGATTGTTATGCGGGACTGAAGTATATACTCCATTGCAATGACATGCAATGTTAAATGGACCATATTTTTTGTATGAAATGTGGCAAGTTATGGAGTAATCGGTTGGTCCATAGCGAGCACTCCATGGATTAGCGAATGGAGTACTCGGAATTTTTGCAGGGTTACACTAGCCCTATATTGGTGCTGGTGTTAGCGCACGAAATTGAGTCAGTGTTAGGGCCTTTTCACATTACTCGGCACGACATCGGATCGACATTTTTTGCTCGGTATTTTCAGCTTACCGAAACGATTCCGCGTTGCTGTGTTTTTAACACTTGTGGGAATACTTTCGGTGCGTAATCGGCAGAAAATAGGAAAACAAACATCGAAATTTGCAAAACAAAATTTTTAACTTCAACAAATCACTCAATAATAACAACAATGTCTTCTAGCGAAAACGAAGACATTATAACTTGCTACATTTATAGCCGAAACGAGTTTTTTACTAATTTGTTCTTCTTCTTTTATCACGCCGCAAAAATGTATGCAGTAATTCCTCAAATTTTACTGACCGGTCTTACCGCGTTGCGGTATACCGAATTTAATCCGCTCCGATTTCATGTATGCAACACTAATGTGAAAGTGCACATTGAAATACATGTGGTCGGTAAGGTTTCGGTATACTTTTGGCAAAAACCAAAAATGTCGATCCGATACCGCACCGAGTAATGTGAAAGCGCTCTTATATTGCAATAGCGCAACATTGAGTTGGCGCTATATTGCAAACTCTAACATACAACAAGCTACAGTCATGTGGGTACCAAGTCATGTAGGTATCGCACCTAACGAAAAAGCTGACAGAGCGGCGAAAACCGCCACTGAGCATGGCCAAATTATCAATATGAGCCTCACACCTAAAGAGGCACTCCTTAAAATCGAGAATGACCTATGGACAACCACCACAAATCAAATAAAACATAACTGTAGCAATTGGGACAACGACATAATCGATAACTTAACTCAAAAATTAAGAAAACCATGGTTCAAAGATAAAAAAGTAAATCTTGAACCCTATGATACCAAACTCCTAAATCGAATTATTACTGGTTATACATACAAACCATACATTGAAGGGACCTTCAATAACAACAATGACGTGTGCTCACTTTGCAACGACGAGGAAACTTTAAATCATATTATTTTTGATTGTATCAATTTTGCAACAATTAGGGGCGGCTATCTGCTCTTTACAAAATATAAAAACCTAAATGAATTATTCCGAACTAAAGACTACAAAAGCTATGAGGAACTAATAAATTTCCTTCACAGCACAAGGCTGGACCTCACTCTTTAAAAAAAAAAAAACAAATTACAAAAGAAGAAAATAAAAAAAAAAAAAAAAAAAAAAATAATAATTAAAATATATATATATATACAAGAAAAGAAAAAAAAAAAAAAAAAATCAAATAAAAAAAAAAAAAAAAAGAAATAAATCCGTTTCGAGAAACGAAAAATTTTAGATCAAAAATATTAAAAAAAATAAAAAGAAAAACTCAATTTTATATTACTATATACATCTATATGTATTCTATAACCACAATTATATCATGTATCATTGTATATACATTACGTATTTGTATCTATTAAAGTTATACTTGTTAATGTAATCATTTTGTCTTCATACTCACAAAATATCAATTAATTAAAAAAAAAAAATACATAAAATCATTGTATATAGATGTTTAAATATACAAACTGTGAAAAATTCACTTTCGTTATTATAAGTTTAATACAAACTTAATCACAAACAAATGTTCCTTAAAATTTATATTTAAGGTTGTTAAACAGCACAAAACTTAACTGTATTCTATTCTTTCTTTATAAAATTAGAACTATATGTAATCTTTCTTTATATTTATGTTCACCACCCTCAAATAATTTGAACAAATAAGGACATATTCGTTTTCATCATTTACTCATCAACATACAACTAGACAAGTCATAACCTGGCGATGTGAGTTCTCTTGACAGACCACGCCATTCATTACTTCTATCAGCTGATAGTTGTCAAAGCCAAAAAAAAAAAAAAAGGCAAAAGTGGGGAAAATCCAACAGCTTGCACAGAGTCTCAATGGCCGAGTGTGTTTATGCGTTGGGTCATTGCGGCTGAAGATGGAATGGACTCGGGTTCAATCCCCGGTGCATCCACTTCCGAAAAGAGTGCTGATGATCGAAAATGGTTTTTCGTGAAATAGCTATACACTCAACCTTCGCTGTAAATAGTTGTTGAATTTTTTTCCACTTACCCCAACAATTAAAAATTGAATTAAAATAAAAATTTCGTGCTAAGCACTAAAAACTCTTTCAAGTAAAATTGTTAACGTTGTTTGGTATATACATAAAATAAATACCAACAACAATGTTCATTGCGAACTGCCTACAACAAAAATTCAGCACGTTTGTGGAGAATATATGCAAAAGCATATACACACTAGACTGGCCGCAAATTTTTTTTTCTCGAATTCTATTAATAAACACTGCCTAAAAGGTGAGGTATGGTATAAGAAATAACGTCCTATTTTTTTATTCAGATCGCACCAAGCTTTGTTGACCCTCATCAAGCTTAAAAGGTTAAAAAATTTTTTCTTTAATTAATTTTTTATTTTTTTATTTTATGAAATTTCAAGAAATTAAGAATAATAAAAACAATATCAATTCAATAAAATGGACTTTTTGTGAGACGGAAATGTCTTACGATAATGTTCAACTACTTGCAGTAGGAATTGTTTATCCTCTTCGTCATACGTTAAGGTACGGTTAAAGTCTGTTATCAACTTAACTGCCCTTTCGGCTGCATCGTTCACCACTGCCAAAGTTTGACATGCCGATTTCGCTTTGCGATAATCATCTTTGGTTTGCCACGTAGAAGGATCCGAATTTATAAATGATGTATTAATATTCAAAGAAATGCTTTCATCGAAAAATGATAACCCAACAATTTCCTCACTCAAGTACCACAAATGGTTTTTAATCTTATGCAACAAGGCATTAGAAACTTCTTTATCAAAATATAAAATGGCATCTTTTATTAATTTGAGATCTTGTGCTGGTGCATCTATTGCATTAATGCATGTAAACCAATATGGAACGTAAATGTTTGTCAAGAAGATACAAATACTGCGAAGGTTTTTCAATTCCGATGAAGTCAATTTGAACTGATCGCGAAACAAAAATATTTTATAGCAATATATGCATTTCGACATGAACCTAGCATGCGATGTTGCTCCGGGTTGGCGTACTTTAGTAAAGTTTGGAACATTTTCTCCAATAAAAAGCAATGACAGTTGGAGAAGCTCCTAATAATCGGACCTTGAACTTTTTGATTTTTCGTACAACCGATACACAACTTCATACAACAGCCCCAAAAACATTGCGATTTCCAGCGCAACATGCTCATGTTGTATAAAAAATTGCAAGGTGTGTGGCTGGCATCATGACGATCGGATAGTGTACGCACACTATTCATTGTGGTTCATGTACGAGTAACATAGTTCTCATAATAAAGCGAGTTGTTGTACTTCACTACAAGAAAACCAAACGAGTAAGGTCCGGTTATACTTGCATAGCACAGCAGCGCACAACATAAGAACTGTCACATACGAAATCTGTTTAATTGGATTTCCGTGTAATCGATTACTCAACGCATAGCGGCACAGGGCACAGCATAGAAGTCTGTTGAATTTTGATTTCTGTGTTATGTGCTATGCGATTTGACATTTGGCAACACGAATGTGTGTGTGCTGAGTGTGCGAAGGGTTGCACGCAAGGCTAATTTATACAGGTTAACTTACTAAACAGCTGATTTTTCACTTTTTTCTACTGTTTTACTTTAATAATGGTGCTTATATCAAACTGGGATCAATTTTGAGCATGGTGCAATATGATTTCTACAAAGGCGAACTATGATTTTGACAGAAGCACCACAGAATACACAAACAATTTACATGGAGTGTGTATGTATGTATGTACGAATGTCGGGATGCGAAAACTTTTATTAATTAACCATGGTTGCACGTCTATGCGAAGTATAATCAGCTCTATGCGCTATATGTTTTGCGCTGCCCTGCTTTGCAATGCTATGCAAGTATAACAGGGCCTTAACTCGTTTGGACATATGAATGTACTC
The DNA here is from genome assembly GCA_960531455.1 of Urophora cardui. NCBI lineage: Eukaryota > Metazoa > Arthropoda > Insecta > Diptera > Tephritidae > Urophora > Urophora cardui. Next base: position 85,548,534 of record OY482670.1, on the reverse strand, counting down.
ATGCAACAGTCTACTGACTACTGCTGACTATTTCTGGTAAAACTGTCAAACGATCAGCTGTTTGGAAATTTACTTCCCTGCTGGAATAGTTAGACTCATTTCAACATTTGTATCAGCACGTTAAGAGCAGGGTGAAAAACAGCAGCAATGTCTTGGAATTTGATTGTTTTTGCTCGTTAAGTACCGTTATATTCACTTAGCAACTCAAAGCAACGGTACTGATACTTTGTTTTAGGTGTAGAAAACGCAAGAAGGGCTCAGCAAGAGAATTTTTATCTCTCAAAACAGACATATTAAAAAAAATCATGTTCAAGGTTAAAAAATAAAATTTTCCATACATTGGGCTCAATGAGGGCCAACTAGACAACAACGGATCGGGCCAAAAAATTAAGGCCGTCTTTTTAACCCTAAACCTCATATTTTAAGAACTGTTAATATACAAATTTCAACAAAAAAAAAAAATCCATACATGCTGCGGCCAGTCTAATACACACTAACGTTAATGTTGAAAATTAAAAAGGCAAAAGTGGGGAAAATCCAACAGCTTGCACAGAGTCTCAATGGCCGAGTGTGTTTATGCGTTGGGTCATTGCGGCTGAAGATGGAATGGACTCGGGTTCAATCCCCGGTGCATCCACTTCCGAAAAGAGTGCTGATGATCGAAAATGGTTTTTCGTGAAATAGCTATATATTCAACCTTCGCTGTAAACAGTTGTTGAATTGTTTTTCCACTTACCCCAACAATTAAAAATTGAATTAAAATAAAAATTTCGTGCTAAGCACTAAAAACTCTTTCAAATTTTTATTTTTTTTTGATCCCGCGAAATACCGCCGAAACAGTTTTTTTATTGTAACTTTAGGTGCATTTCTGTCGTACCCAAGCATGAAAAGAATACTCGCTTATGCATCAAATTACCTTCAAAGCAACAACACCAACTCGACTATTTTAAAAATTTGTTAAAAATTGTTATTTGACTTCAGAGTGCAAAAGGACATTAGAAGAAAATATAGAGCTTCGAAATACGAAAATAATGACGTATCAATTTAAAAAATCGGATGATAAATAACAAAGTTACAAGAAAAAAACATTTCGGCGGAATTTCGCGGGATCAGAAAAAAATTTTTTTTGTCCCTTAATCCTTTCAATATAAGCTTCAAATTTAGGGTCGGACTTTTACAACTTTACATATATTGAATTTCTTAAGAAAATAAATTAAATAATAGCTACGTTAAATATTCGTAGTGACGTAACTTCTTTGTTTATTAATTTAGTAAAACCCTTTAAAGGCAACATTGTCATGAATTTTGAAGCACATTGATTTGGCAAAACAAAGAAGATACATCATAGACATACAAATAAATTAGCTGACCCAACTATGTGAAAACGACTTCAGAGCTCAAAAGACCATTAGAAGGAAGTGTAGAGCTGCAAAATACGAAAATAATGACGTATCAATTTTAAAAATCGGATGAAAAATAACAAAGTTGCAATAAAAAACGATTTCGGCGGTATTTCGCGGGATCAAAAAAAAAAATTTTTTTTTTATCCCTTAACCCTCTCAACATAAGCTTCAAATTTAGGGGCGGACTTTTACAACTTTTTTTTTCGTATGGGGACCAACCCTATCTACTGTATACCATCCCCGTTTTATTTCTTTTGGCGCAAAATTAATTTTAATTTTCATAATCATTTGGAAACATATTCCGTATATTTGTGAAAATATGGTGGAAATTAGAGTCACTTAGATCACTATCAAGCATACATAATTGTGACGGTGTCATATACGCTGTGCTGTTATTAAGGTTGCCGAGAACAACAACAAAATACACGTCTTGTCAAATTTGGAACTTCGGCAAATTTCTCATACCCCAACCCGTGATATTTGATATCATGAGAAAAATATCACGGGTAATGCAACCATGTTATTACATTCACAATAGTCTTTTATGAAAAGCGAGTTTAAATTTATGTTTCTAGTTCTTTTTTTAAGTATTTTATTTTATTCAGATAAAAAATTAATTAATTCGAAATTGAAGCGAGCAAAGCAAAGCGACAACAGTCGTATAAAGAATATAATTAAATGCTAGTTCACAATGAAGTCAGTTCGAATTTTATTTTCTTAAAGGTGCGCTCTCTCTGTGTGAGAAATTTCTCAAGATATCATGATATCTCGGCAAAAAGATTAGACAGAGAGAACAACCTTATTGGCTACACTAGCGCTATATTGGTGCAGGTGTTAGCGCACGAAATTGAGTCGGTTTTATATTGCAAAATTGAGTTGGCGCAATATTGAGTTTGCGCTATATTGAGTTGGCGCATTTCCCAAATCGGTGTTAGCGCAATAACGCCAGGGTTGGTGTTAGCGCAATAGCGTCGCGCAGCGCAGTGTTACCCATGCCTAATCTATATATATAAAAATGATTTGGAATTTAATTGTAAAAAAGGGGGCGTGGCACCTCCCATACAACCTTAATTTTTAAAGCTGATTATCTTTAAAACAGTTCAGGGTAGGGAGCTGAAAATTGGTATAGAGGTAGGTGATATCAAAACCCTTTTCACTCAGAAAAGTGGGGGTTATCAGAAAAGGGGGCGTGGCACCTCCCATACAAACTTAATTTTTAAAGCTGATTATCTCTAAAACAGTTTAAGGTAGGGAGCTGAAAATTGGTATAGAGGTAGGTGATATCAAAACCCTTCTCACTCAGAAAAGTGGGGATTGTCAGAAAAGGGGGCGTGGCACCTCCCATACAACCTTCATTTTTAAAGCTGATTATCTCTAAAACAGTTCAAGGTAGGGATCTGAAAATTGGTATAGAGGTAGGTGATATCAAAACCCTTCTCAGTGGGCGTGGCACCTCCCATACAACCTTAGTTTTTAAAGCTGATTATCTCTAAAACAGTTCAAGGTAGGGATCTGAAAATTGGTATAAAGCTAAATGATATCAAAACCATTCCCACGCATAAAAGTGGGGGTTATCGGAAAAGGGGCGTGGCACCTCCCATACAAACTTAATTTTTAAACTGATTATCTCTAAAACAGTTCAAGGTAGGGAGCTGAAAATTGGTATAGAGCTAAATGATATCAAAACCATTCCCACGCATAAAAGTGGGGGTTATCGGAAAAAGGGGCGTGGCACCTCCCATACAAACTTAATTTTTCATGATGATTATCTCTAAAACAGTACTTCATCAGTCAAGTCCTGGGATACGCAGAACGGCCTTACTCTTAATGTCAATTAGTGTGATGTATTACCTACTTGTAAGAAACGTCTGCAACCCTCTGGTATTCCCTCCCTGTATATTGGCGAGCATGCTCTCAAATCGGTATCTAAAGTTACTAACTTGGGCTTTGTTGTCAATTCTGACCTTACGTATACTGATCACGTCAATGCAACAGTTGGTAAAGTCTACCTTACTCTGAGAAGCCTTCGAATAACCACCCCATTCACCCCGACTGCCATAAGAAGAAAGCTTGCTATCCAACTTATTATGTCGATAATTTGCTATGCAGAGCTAGTGTACAGTAAGCCGTATCACGTTATATGGACAAAAAAAAAAGTTTAGTGTGCATCAGTTTTATTTGAACACTTATGTCGAAAAAATATTTTTGGTGTAAAAAAATTTTTTTAGGCCCGCGTTAAAAACAGCTAAATCGCGTTTTTTGTAATAACTTCCTTATTTGATGTCGGATCTCTATGATCTTAATGTAGCAGAAAAGGTCTCGCTCATCACTAGACTGCGGATCTTTATGCAATGCAATTTTTAAGGAAAAGAGATAGCGATATGGTTCCAAAGAGAAAAATGAAAGTTATTAACAAAATATTCTAAATTTTCATATTTATTTCTGCATATTTTGCATATTGCATATAACTTGCATATTGCATATAACTTGCATATTTGCATAATAATTGAGGTTTAGCAGTTTTAATCCACAAGTTAGAGTCTCGCGGAGTTCCCCTAATGGCTTCAATGGCCCTAATAACAGAAGCTTTTGAAGGACTTGACGCTACGTCAGGATCATGTGGGCAAATAGTTTTGGTCAAAAATGAAGCTATTTCAAAAAAGAACCTGCTTTTGAACTCATATTAGGAGTAGCCAAAATACTTTCAGGTGACAACAAAATATTAGATCCTGGAATACAGATTCCCAGTCAATTTTGGAGCGAATTTAAGTATGCTCCGGTTACATCTTGTGATGTTGACCGTTCATTTTCAGCATATAAACGGATCTTAACTGATAAGCGTCACAATGTTTCCATGGAAAATGTGGAGAAAACACTTGTAGTATATTGTGGTCTTAACTATAACTAAAATTACCTCTTTACATAAAAAATTTTTATAATAAAAATTATTTCCCATTTGCAGTTTGTTTTTGGGTGTTAATGGGTTTTATATTTGCATAGCACAAAATATTCAGCATAGAACATATGATTTTTGCATTCAACTATACTTTACTTATTGTGTATATCACTTAAAATTCCATATCTGATGTAAAAAAGGTGTAGTTTTAATTTGCATATAACTTGCATATAACCTGCATATAAGTTGCATATATTTTGCACAGTGGCGGATCCACGGGGGGGTTTTGGGGGTTCAAACCCCCCCTTGTGGTTTATCATTGATCCCAAATTAATGCCTTTATTGATTCTGCGCCCAAATTTCCCAAACTGATCAAGGAAAACTCTATCATTACAAAAGCAATGGTTGGACCATTTAACATCCAAAAAAATGTACCTACATGCGAAAAAAGTTCATGTAGGTACCTTTGGACGCACGTGCATAAAATCAAATTTGTCAAATGCTATTCGCAAATTGGCAAATCGCAAATTTATTTTCTTTTCTTTCTTATCCCTATTTTTATCGGGCTTGTACAGAATTAATTTAGTCAGAAATGTCTGAATCGTTGGAGAAATTGCCTTTTTCAGAGGCATTTCGCAATTCTTGTTTAAATTAATCTTTTAAAAATTTGAGTATATAAACACAAGAACTTCAATAAAGTAAAAATTCTATTAAAAATATAAATATAACCAAAAAGTACTACATATATATATTCTTATTTATTTTGGCTTTAAATGCAAGGGTAAGTGAAATTGATGATCAATTTGCCACCAATACCATACGATACTCATTCGCACGTACCAATGCAAAAATATTCATACATACGTTATACATGTTATTTAGAACTTCAATTGAAATCTCCTGCACTTTATGTGATGACATACATATTAGGTCCGTTTATTACACTGGATCACAAAATGAAATTTTTTGTCTGTACTTTGGACGTGACCATCCTATCTATATGTAAAATCGGTCGCTGATTCCGAAAATCGGGCTCATTTTTAATTCTATGGGAAGGTTTTTGAGATATCGGCAATTTACCGTTATTTGGCCACTGGCTCCACTTAATCCTGTATACCTTTTTAACGCAGTGAGCTATCTTCCTTGGAGTGACATTCAACGAAAGAAAATTAAATTTCCTTTTCATCGCTGCTATAATATTTTTCCGTAACTCTTATAGTTTCTGAAATATTGACGATTCAATTTGAATTTTTTCGATTTTTTACGATTTTTTGAAGAAAAAATTGAATTTGTCAGGCAATATCTTTTAAACCAATGTCTTCACCTTCGGTTTTACTCCTTTACATGAAGCTCCATTCTATTGGGAAAAATATAAGCTATCAACGAAGAAAATCCATGGTAAAATGGAAAAGTTATAGGCGATCAAGTAAATACATCCAAGTCGCGCAATGCCTCTGCACGGGTATATTCTATGCATGTTATACCAATCTGCAGTAGCAGCACATTGGCAGCGCAGTAGATAAAAGCCCATTTACGGGTATAACATGCATAGAATATACCCGTGCAGAGGCATTGCGCGACTTGGATGTATTTACTTGATCGCCTATAACTTTTCTATTTTACCATGGATTTTCTTCGTTGATAGCTTATCTTTTTCCCAATAGAATGGAGCTTCACGTAAAGGAGTAAAACCGAAGGTGAAGACATTGGTTTAAAAGATATTGCCTGACAAAGTCAATTTTTTCTTCAAAAAATCGTAAAAAATCGAAAAAATTCAAATTGAATCGTCAATATTTCAGAAACTATAAGAGTTACAGAAAAATGTTGTAGCAGCGATGAAAAGGAAATTTAATTTTCTTTCGTTGAGTGTCACTCCAAGGAAGATAGCTCACTGCGTTAAAGAGGTATACAGGATTAAGTGGAGCCATTGGCCAAATAACGGTAAATTGCCGATATCTCAAAAACCTTCCCATAGAATTAAAAATGAGCCCGATTTTCGGAATCAGCGACCGATTTTACATATAAATAGGATGGTCGCGTTCAGAGTATTTTTTGGCTGTAGAGCAGTGTTATTAGCTAGTTATGAACAGTTAGCCAAGTTTCGGCTGGAAAATCGTTTCTTGAGTCAAAAAAATAGCAGAAGAGATCCATTGACAGCTCCAAATTTCAGCTAGTAAAATTTTCCCTAGCTGAAATTATTCGCTGCCAAAGTAAGAAACAGCTGTTGAAAAAATAAACAAACGAATACTTTTGATTTTTATTACTTTTGAAATTTTCTGAATTTTTGAAATAGAAATAAAGAAAATTAAATGTTTTTTTAGAAAAAATAACCATTAACAGTCAAAAAAGGCATTCAAATTACTAATAGCTAATTTTTACTAGTATTCCGTTTCTTGATTTTCTGTTCGTTTCGCTCTTTATTAGCGCAATTCTTTCCGTTTTGCTCACTTCACAGCTAGTTTCTAGTTTAATAAGAAACAAACCTATTGTTAATTTTGAGGGTTTTGAGTTTGGTGTTTTTAAGGTGCGGGAAATGGCGCAACTAGTATATAGAATAATAATAGTAGGTGGTACTAGTCCATATTTTCACCAGCGCACATAGGTAGATTTTCAAGTTTTATGCGGCCAAAAATATTTTATTGTCTACATCTATTCCAAATTGCTTGTTTAATGCAAAATTTTAATAATATGAGTTAAAAGTCGATTTTATTGAAAAATATATACAGTGACTCAAAAAAAATCATTCGCCAAAGTTTTTAAATTTATTTCAAAGAGTTCTGTCTAAAATTTTACTTTCTTATTTTAGTTTAAAAATATAAATTATTCAATAAAAATCGTTTTAAGCAAGATTTCTGAGCTTATGGAAAAAATCTGAAAAATCGTAGAAATTTCTGAAAGTGGATTAAAAATTTCAAAGCAAGGCCATAATTTATAGAAGATTTTGAGGAGATTTCTAAGTGTACTGTTATGTAGCCAACCAATTTTAGTGTAAAAAGTGAAATTTACAATGCTGTGAAAAATTCCGTCAATTTTAGAAGTTTTTTTCTGTAGGGTGTAGGGTGAGACCGTTCCAATTAAAATTTCCGAAAAGCCAATGAAAATTTTCAAAAAGTTGAATGTTGCATATTGTTATGTGGGATTTGACAACCGACTTAAACACATTTACTCAACACTGAACGACCACCTGGTAGAGCAACACTGTTCTGACGAAAGGGGGAAAAAGATTAACTTTAGACAGGCAACACTGACGAACGACGAGTTCAGTTTAGGGATGGGCAAATTGGAAAAATATATCGATATATATTATATCGATATTTAAAAAAACATCGATTTATGCCGTGTAAAAACATCGATATATCAATATATCGGAAGGGCCGGCTTTACATTAAGGAACCACGCCCTGCGAAAAACCACTTCTTCACAGGGTTAGAGGTGCTCTCACAGATCTCAAAACTGAAATCCAAACTTGCCGGGGACTTATAGTTTACTAGATATTTGTTGTTAAATTTGGATGGGTCTACAGATATTCTATGAATCCTGAAGTATAAACATAAAAATCATTAAGAATTGCTTGAAGAAGAAAATAATGTAAATTCAAGCATCCGGACATTATGGTTATACCACTTCTTAAAAAATATTCTGCTGTTAAATTCAAAGCGAATCAGAAATTTACGAAAAATATCGAATTTGGCTCGAAATGGTAAAAAATTATCGATTATCGATGCACGGTAGTTCAAAATATCGTCGATATTATCGGCTGTACTATTTTAAAAATATCGATATATTGATATATCGATATATATCGCCCAACCCTAGTTCAGTTTTTAGCTAGCACACGACCGGTCGGACGCAATTAAAAACGCAGGTTTCAACCGGCGAATATTGTATATGTACTGATTTTGTTTATAAAGTGTAATATTAAATACTATAATATTGTTGTGCAAGTGTTTTATTTTGCAAAATTGGAACAGTTTTCGGTGCCATCCTACAACTTGGTGTCATAAGTGAAATCCGAGTCTACAAACTCAATTGCAATTATACGTACATATGTACATTAAGCCGTATCACGTTATATGGACAAAAAAAAATTTAGTGTGTGTCAGTTTTATTTGAACACTTATGTCGAAAAAATATTTTTGGAGTAAAAATTTTTTTTTTAGGCCCGCGTTAAAAACAGCTAAATCGCGTTTTTTGTAATAACTTCCTTATTTGAAGTCGGATCTCTATGATCTTAATGTCGCAGAAAAGGTCTCGCTCAGCACTATATTTGGCCCATATAAAGTTTCGACCTCAAAGGTTGTCTTGAGTTTTACCTTTAAAAATTTTGGAGTTACTATCCCTAGATTTTTTTATTTTTATCACTAATACAAAGCTCTCAAAAAACCATGAGGAATCCCCCAAAGAAATTCTAGCCTTTATTCACAAACAAAAAAGTTATAACGTTGTAAAATGGAACACTTGTTTTTTTTATAAAAAATTACCACAGAGAAACGGCGAAACACGTCAACTTAATTTTTGGCTCCAGATTACGATGGCGTTTTTAGAAGTGCAGTGTATGCACTCCCATTTTCGAGATATTTAAGAAAACATTTTCAGTTTTCACATACAAAGCGATCCGATGTGAGGGCGTATGAGTAACTATTGTTGAGGTAATAAAAATAAAGAAAAGGGGAAAAAACTATACGTACATATATGTATATAAAATGCATATGAGAAGGAAGAGAATTCCCTGCACATAAATTCCAATTTGTTTTAAACGTTCGAAACCTGCACTGAAAAAACAACTTACCCAGATTATGGAAAAATGGGAATGTTTCGGCGCTTAAGACACATTTTCATTGTTTTGATGTACAATTTTCTTTAAATCAAGGAATAAAAACAACGTTTTGAAAGAAAATTTTATTCAAAACAATGAAAATATGTCATTAGCGGCGAATCATTCTCATTTTTCCATAGTCTGAGTAATTTTTTTTTGAGTGTGAGCAAAGTAATATAAGCGACGAAGAATTCACTTTCAGTGCTCTGAAACTGCTTTCATAAATATCTCTAAATTTGGAGGACATCGTCATTTTTGGTCTCGGTTATCATAGATAAGAAGATGTTTTGGGGATTAAAGTAAAGTGCGTTGTTTTCAATTGTAGGCTGAATAATTAACTGCATTTCTAGGGGCAGACGACGCATCCAGCGCAAGTATTGATAATACATTTAGACTTCCGTTGTCTCTTCTTAGGCGCGTATAATTTTACAACGAACTATAGCAGTTTTTCTAAATAATTTGGATGATTTTACGATACGCACGGATGCAGAAATCGTGAAGCCGTTGTAAGCCAGCGCGTTGTGCTTAGAGATCCCACTTGAATACTTACCAAATCTTCACTACAGCCATTATCATTCAATATAAATAACGTTGATCAGCACGAATAGTCCAATCATCAATAATTTTTGGCATATCATGTATCCAGTATTGGTAGCTGTTCCATCGCGGTACAAGATTCTCAAGTCAAGCGAGGACTTAGAATACTTTTTAATCAAAAACTCATACTATATGGCGTTACTGCCTCATATAAATAAGAACTTGGGATAATTTTTCAAAAAACATTCTCTGATTTTAAAACGGTATAACTTTTTTGTTTGTGAGTAAAGGCTACAACTTTTTTAGCGGAGTCCTCATGGTTTTTTGAGAGCTTTGTACTAGTGATAAAAATAAAAAAATCTAGGGATAGTAACTCCAAAATTTTTAAAGGTAAAACTCACAACAACCCTTGAGGTCGAAACTTTATGTGGGCAAATATAGTGCTGAGCGAGACCTTTTCTGCGACATTAAGATCATAGAGATCGGACATCAAATAAGGAAGTTATTACAAAAAACGCGATTTAGCTGTTTTTAACGCGGGCCGAAAAAAAAAATTTTTACACCATAAATATTTTTTCGACGTAAGTGTTCAAATAAAACTGACACACGCAAACTTTATTTTCGTGATACGGCTTAATGTACATACATATTACGTGTAAATGGAACTATTTTAATATGTGAACACACGTACATACAGACATACATAAGTGCGTAAGCGCAAATAGTAAGCTGTGTAGTACACGAAAATATATGCACAACAATTATAGTTTTGTATAAATAAATTTATAAAAATTAACCAATTTGATGAAACTTTTGAACAAACGGGACTAAACAGTTATCCCGAACGGTTCGTGTAAGTCGTGTGCTAGACATCGTTGTTGGTGCTAGAAAATACCGTACGAGAAGACGAAAAAGCAAAGGCCGAATACAGCTACGGCGTTAGCACCGTGCGAGCAGTTGGCAGCGCGTGAAAAGTTGGCAGCGCGTAAGAAGTTGGCAGCGTGCGAGAAGTTGGCAGCGTGCGAGAAGTTGGCAGCGTGCGTGAAGTTGGCAGCGTTGAACAGCAGAAGTAACGACAGCAAGAACGCACTGCTAAGTAGAAGCAGCACGCAATCACAGCGAGCACATCAAAAGTGACAACAACAACAACGTACAAAATTCAATAGACGGCAGCGATTGATGTTTCCGAGCAGATGAGTAATATATGTTATAAAATATGTACATGTAAAGTCTCTGTATTGTTTTAAATTTCTTTTACATTGTTATGTTAATGAACATTGTCAGATAAGAGAGCAAAAGCAAACGGGTGAAAATAACTAAATAGTATGTACTATGCTTTTAGAAACAAAAAATCATATTCGAATTTCATCAATTAAATTTTATAACTGATTTGTTACATTCGAATTTTATAGTTGAATTTTGATAATCACACCCGCAATTAATTTAATAACTCATTAGTTATATTCGTATTTTATATTTGAATTTTGACCAAAAAAATATTATATTTAATAACTGATAAGCTATATTTGTATGTTTCATAAACTAATTTTGTAAGACATGGACCGAAACGAAATTTAAGTCTGACAGTTGAAGGTTTAAAGCAGAAGTTGGCCGAGTTAGAGCTACAGACAACCGGACGGAAACTGACATTGCAGGATAGACTATTGGACGATTTCGGCCTGAATGTGAGTGATGCCGACGATGACGAATTTGAGGACACGGTAAGCCAACAAAGCGTTCATGAGGTACGAATCGAAAAATATAACTTCACTCTAAGAGATGTCGAAGATTCCATGACTTCGTTTAGCGGATCAGGTAGCCCCAGCTTCGAACAATGGCTTAGTGACTTTGAAGCGAATGCATCGGCCGTACAATGGAATGAGCTGCAAAAATTCATATACGCAAAACAACTCCTAAAAGGCGGCGCGAAAATTTTTATACGTAGCCAAAGCGGCATAAGCAGTTGGAGCTCATTAAAACTTGCGCTGCGTGAGGAATTTGGAATTTCGCTGTCATCCGTGTAAGAAGGGCAGGAGAGACACACAATGATAGCGTGGGCGCTGTTGTGGGTAAAGAGCCTAGAGAGGACCGGATGTTACGAGCGGCAACGAATATCGAATGCGAAACGAGAGATACAGCTAGTAAGGAGCCAGCAACCGAAGAGGAGAACAGGGTTGTTGAACTAATCGAAGAATTCGGAGATATGTGCTTAGTTGTTGAAGAAGAACAACCCCAGGATGAAGTCGATCTCTCCCATCTTGGCAGAGAAGAAGCAATCGTGGTGAGGAAGATGATTACGGAATATAAGCCAACTAACGATTTGAAGTCACCAGTTGAGATGAAAATCCTATTATCGGATGATATTCCAGTTTTCGAAAACCCTAGGAGAATGTCATACGCCGACAAGCAAGTGGTAGACGAGCAAGTGAAGCAGTGGCTGAAGGATGGGATCATCAACATCAAACCCAGTACTTCGGATTACGCTTCACCAGTGGCGTTGGTGTCAAAGAAGAACGGAAAGAAGCGATTGTGCTGCGATTATCGGCGTCTGAACGCCAAGATAGTTCGTGATAATTTCCCTATGCCGAATATTGACGACGTAATCGAGACGCTGCAGAGTTCGAGAGTTTTCACCACACTGGATCTTGCGAACGGATTCTTCCATGTCCCAGTCGAATCGGCTTCCAGAAAGTACACCGATTTTGTGACATACAACGGCCAATACGAATTCCAGTACGTTCCATTTGGCATATCGAACTCCCCAGCAATATTTTCCAGGTTCATCTCAGCCGTGTTTAGAGACCTCATACAAGACCAAGTCGTCATAGCTTACATGGACGACTTGGTTATTCCCTCCAAGGATTGCATCGAAGGCATTCATAAGCTCGAACGGGTACTGCGAACAGCAGCAAAATACGGCTTGCGAGTGAGTTGGGACAAATGCCAATTTCTAAAGAGAACTATAGACTTCCTGGGCTATATAATAGAAAACGGTTCAATAAAACCTTCAGAAGCAAAAACAAGGGCTATTCAAAATTTCCCGCTGCCACATGATCGGAAGTCACTCCAAAGATTTCTGGGATTGACATCTTACTTTAGGAGGTTCGTCGAGGGGTACGCTGTAATTGCCAAGCCATTATCAGATTTGCTCAGGAAGGAAGCTAAGTTTGAGTTACGCGATGAGCAGTTAATAGCATTCCAGCAGTTGAAGGCAGCGTTGGCGAGTGTACCAGTGCTGATGTTGTATAACCCGAAGGCGGCGACTGAGGTGCATACCGACGCTTGCATGTCTGGTTATGGGGCGGTGCTCCTTCAAAAAAATTCTGATGACCAAGCATTCCATCCAGTACAGTACATGAGCAGGAAAACCAAACCATCGGAAGCTCTTACGAGCTTGAGGTGCTGGCAATCATTGAGGCGCTCAAAAAGTGGAGGGTCTATTTGTTGGGAATCAGCTTTAAAATCGTCACTGACTGCAAAGCGTTCGCGATGACGATGCGCAAACGAGATGTTCCACTAAGAGTTTCTCGTTGGGCGATGTTTCTTCAAGATTTTAATTACCAGATAGAACACCGCAGCGGAACGAAGATGCGACACGTCGACGCCTTAAGCAGAGTATCCTGCCTGATGCTGGAGGATTCCCTGATCCACAAAATAAGGCAAGCGCAGGAGCAAGACGATTGGACACGAGCAATTGTCAAGGTTTCGGAAAAGGGTGACTACGAGGATTTCTATGTTAAGCACGGTGTACTTTATAAAGATCCATCGCGGGAGTTGTTGGTTGTACCGTCATCAATGGAAGTAGAGATCATCAACATGGCACACAGGCAAGGCCACTTTTCCTTCAAGAAAACGCAAGATGCCGTGGAAAAATCATTCTACATTCCGAACCTAACAGAAAAGGCCAAGAGAATCGTAAGCAGCTGCATCGAGTGCATTATCCACGATGCAAAGTCCGGTAAGAAGGAAGGGCTCCTTGATCCCATAAATAAGGAAGACAAACCGCTGGGAACTCTTCACCTCGACCACGTTGGACCACTCGACCTGACAAAGAAGGCGTACAAGTATATACTTGTCGTCGTCGATTTCTAAGTTCGTCTGGTTGTACCCAACTAAAACCACTGGCGCGGAAGCAGTTGTCGAATGCTTGAGGAAGCAAGCGGCGGTGTTTGGAAACCCGAGGCGCTTCATCACCGATAGAGGCGCCGCTTTCACGTCGAACCTGTTTAAAGAGTATTGCGAGCACGAGGGAATTCAACATTTACTTATCGCAACTGGTGGCCACGTGGTAATGGTCAGGTCGAGCGCATGCACCAAATTGTCATCCCGATGATAGCTAAGCTAGGAACAGAGAATCCAGGTAACTGGTATAAACGCGTGGACCAAGTGCAGCAGATAATCAATAGTACGCCACCAAGAAGCACCAAACATTCGCCTTTCGAAATCCTGACCGGGCTGGAAATGCGGCGGAGATCAATGCCGGAATTGCAGGAGCTATTGCAGGAAGCAGCCATTGATGAGCTCGCTGCAGTAAGAGAATCAGTGCGTCAGGAAGCTCGAGATAACATCGCTGCCCTTCAGCAAGAAAACAAAGACATTCAACGAAAAGCGGAGAGCAGAGGTGCAATATGAGATCGATGACTTGGTGGCCATCAAACGTACGCAATACGGGGCAGGGTTGAGATTGAGGCCGAAGTTCTTTGGGCCGTATAAGATCGTGAAGAAGATGGAGCATGGAAGATATGAAGTCATAAAGGTAGGAGAACATGAGGGGCCCGGGCGCACAACCACAATCGCTGAATTTATGAAAAGATGGAATCCCTCATTCGAGGTCGAATAAACTCGCAGGATGGCCGAATGTGGGATTTGACAACCGACTTAAACACATTTACTCAACACTGAACGACCACCTGGTAGAGCAACACTGTTCTGACGAAAGGGGGAAAAAGATTAACTTTAGACAGGCAACACTGACGAACGACGAGTTCAGTTTTTAGCTAGCACACGACCGATCGGACGCAATTAAAAACGCAGGCTTCAACCGGCGAATATTGTATATGTACTGATTTTGTTAATAAAGTGTAATATTAAATACTATAATATTGTTGTGCAAGTGTTTTATTTTGCAAAATTGGAACAGTTTTCGGTGCCATCCTACAGTTATATTAAAATTGAATGAGGTGCAAAATTGCATACCCAAAACTCTTCTAAAAAATGTAGCTTTAGGATTCTTAGCCCCTTTTTATGATAAGCATTTCCTTGGCTTTGAAAAATTGGAAATACTAAAAATACGAAATCAGGTAATTTTCCAAATAGGCCAATTTTTAATCCATTGTTGATAATTTCTGGCTTTGCATTTTTCCGAAGAGAAATTGACGGGTAATCGATCGGAGGCGATAATATAACTAAAATGCTTTTGAATTAAAAAATTAACAATATTTTTTCAAGAAAAGCCAATAGTTATGCTTAAAAGCTTCAAAATGGTGGGTCTTTTATTATGCTAGGTTGACGATTTCTTCAATAAATAATGATATTTACCTGAAGCACTCGAATCCATGATGTTTACTTTGATAACTGTCTTAAAACTGAAAATATTGACGTTTAAAAATGGGTTACTTAAAATACATACAAAATCGAAAAAGTGGGAGAATAATAAGTTTCGACTAGCGGCAGAGACACCCCCGTTGTCTATAAAAGCCGAGAAAACCGGTTTATTATAGCCCGGTCTATAATAAACGTAGAGGGATTTTGCATATCCAAACCAGAGTAAGAAAATTCGCTTTGGAATGTGAATATATAGTTTTGAATCAATATAACTCTTAATAAACCATTTTAAATTTTTTGCATAAAGATCCGCAGTCTACTCATCACTATATTTGGCCCATATAAAGTTTCGTCCTCAAAGGTTGTCCTGAGTTTTACCTTTAAAAATTGTGGAGTTATTATCCCTAGATTTTTTTATTTTTATCACTAATACAAAGCTCTCAAAAAACCATGAGGAATTCCCCAAAAAAATTCTAGCCTTTATTCACAAACAAAAAAGTTATAACGTTGTAAAATGAAACACTTGTTTTTTTTTTTTTTTTAAATTAGCACAAAGAAACGGCGAAACACGTCAGCTTAATTTTTGGCTCCAGATTACGATGGCGTTTTTGGAAAATCCGGATTAGCTCCCATTTACGAGATATTTAAGAAAACATTTTCAGTTTTCACATACAAAGCGATCTGATGGAGGGGCGTGTGAGTAACTATTGTTGAGGTAATAAAAATAAAGAAAAGGGGAAAAAACTATACGTACATATATGTATATAAAATGTATATGAGAGGGAAGAGAATACCCTGCACATAAGTTCCAATTTGTTTTAAACGTTCGAAACCTGCACTGAAAAAAGAACTTACTCAGATTATGGAAAATTGGGAATGTTTCGGCGCTAAAGACCTATTTTCATTGTTTTGATGTACAATTTTCTTTCAATCAAGGAATAAAAACCACGTTTTAAAGAAAATTGTATTCAAAACAATGAAAATATGTCTTTAGCGGCGAATCATTTCCATTTTTCCATAATCTGAGTAATTTTTTTTTTGAGTGTGAGCAAAGTAATATAAACTCACTTTCAGAGCTCTCAAACTTCTTTCATAAATATCTCAAAATTTGGAGGACATCGTCATTTTCGGTGTCGGTTATCATGAAATGTTTTCGGGATTAAAGTAAAGTGCATTGTTTTCAATTGTAGGCTGGATAATTAACTGCATTTCTAGGGGCAGACGACGCATCCAGCGCAAGTATTGATAATATATTTATACTTCCATTGTCTCTTTAGGCGCGTATAATTTTACAACGAACTCTAGCAGTTTTTCTAAACAACTTGGATGATTTTACGATACGCACGGATGCAGAAATTGTGAAGCCGTTGTAGCCAGCGTGCTGTGCTTAGAGAGCCCACTTGAATACTTACCAAATCTTCACTACAGCCATTATCATTCAATATAAATAACGTTGATCAGCACGAATAGTCCAATCATCAATAATTTTTTGCATATTATGTATCCAGTATTGGTAGCTGTTCCATCGCGGTTCAACATTTTCAAGTCAAGCGAGAACTTAGAATACTTTTTAATCAAAAACTCATACTATACGCGTTAGCCAGCGCGCTGTGCTTAGAGATCCCACTTCAATACTTACCAAATCTTCACTACAGCCATTATCATTCAATATAAATAAGGTTGATCAGCACGAAACTCAGAACAACCTTTGAGGTCGAAACTTTATATGGGCCAAATATAGTGCAGAGAGAGACCTTTTCTGCGAAATTAAGATCACACTGAGAGAAAAAAAATATATGGAGGGGTCAAAGAAATTGTTTACCTATTTTGAACACTACTTTCTTTGTTTTGAGTAAATTTTCCTTAAAACATGTTAAAAGGTTTATAAAATATTGTTGTTACATGCGTTACCATGGTTTCATATACTTGTTTTGAAAAAATTCATACATTAAAATAATGAAAAATTCTTTAAGCGCCATTCCATTCCCAACTTTCCTTGTTTTGAAGACTTGATTTCTTTAATTTTGAGAAATTAAATTCCCATACAAATTCCCATGGCAACGAATTTGTTTGAATGTTTTTTTATGTTTTTTCCACATTTTTGAGAAAATTTACACAAAACAAAGAAAATTTTGTATTGGGACGCGTGTTCAAAATAAGGAAAATTATGTCTTTGATCGAGAGAAATTTTTTTTTTTGAGTGCATAGAGATCCGACATCAAATAAGGAAGTTATTACAAAAAACGCGATTTAGCTGTTTTTAACACGGGCCTAAAAAAAAATTTTTACACCATAAATATTTTTTCGACGTAAGTGTTCAAATAAAACTGACACACGCAAACTTTATTTTCGTGATACGGCTTAGTGTACAGTAGGCTAGATTCTCAGTCTGCTCATAAGCTGGATGTAGCCTTTAACCACGTCACGCGATATGTGTACGGGATATCGAGATTTGAACATACAGTAAAACCCGCATAAGTGCCTTGCCTAAAATTGACAGGAATTTGAGGTACTTAAGCGGGTTGTGTACTTATAAGAACCCGCTTTAGTACCTCAGGTTGGGTACTTAAACAACCCCGTTTTAGTACCTTCTGTGGGGTAGTTAAACATTTAATAATTTTAAGAATATTGAAAACAACTTATTTAAACATAAACAAAAAATTAATTCAACAAAATATATTTTGATTACATATTAATTAAAAACGTATTTCATATTGCATATCGCTAGGTTAGAGTGCAAATTGTGTAAGTCCTTTTTTTAAACTTTGTAGGAAAGACAAAAAACAAAATATAAAAGAATTTCGAAATGAAAAAAAATTTCTGTTTATGTAAATATTTTGGACTTACACAATTTTCTTCGCTTTTTGGACTTACACAATTTGCGTATCACTGAATAACAACGAGTAGAAATATTACAAGTAGCACAGACTTTTTTAGAGTGGTGCGTTTTGATTTTTCTAGCGTTCTACATAAAAAAACACTTTTTCATAAAAGTGGACTTACACAGTTTGCACTCTAAGCTAGCGATATACGCTCTTTGTTTTTACGAATCTTTATTTTATATGTACTATATATTTATCTTGATTTTTGATAAATTAGTAATGGTATAAATAAACAATCGATTATAATGAGTTGCCGCTTGAAAAAAGCAATTGTATTCAGAAAGGTACTTAACCGGGGGAAAACGTACGTAAAATTTTATTTAATGCACAACAAATTATGGTACTTAGGCGGGTTGAGTATTTAAGCGGGGAGGTACTTAAAAGGGTAAATTTGTTCGATATTTTTTACAAAAGCCATAGTGTCTGCAGATGTTGGGTACTAAAACGGGTTAGGTGCTAAAGCGGGGAGGTACTAAAGCGGTTTTTACTATCCGCTTGGAGGACTAGCCTACTAGGGTGTGAACTTAGCAAGTATCTGAAGGTGAGAAATTGCATCTTTCTTTTCAACCTCATGAATGAGAAAACGCCTGGTTACCTTTATGAGAAGCTAACATTTGCAAAGTCCGCTCGAGTGCATGGCCTTATAATTCCGCAATATAATTTCCTCCCATCTGCTAGACTATTTTTCATCAACGCTGTCCGTATATGGAACTCCGTTCCTACAAGTATTCGTAGTAGCGTGAACAAAAGCAATATTAGGAATGTTTTGTTGTCGTACTTTCGTAACCAGTAAAGTAATATTATATATGTATGTAAAATCTCTAGATGTGCTATATATATCTATAACTTAGTGTAGCATGTCAGAAATATTTGAGCACATTCAACTCGTAATTTAAAACACAAAATATGGAATGCACTAAAAGTGCATTCAACCTATTTCATTTATTAAAATTTATAACGTAAACAACAACAGCCAAATTTTATGCTGACGCCGTATTTCTGATTTGTCGCATTTGCCTTTAAGCTAAGTCGTATGTACGTATGTATGTGCATGGGCACTTGACTGCACATTAAATGCATAAGCCGTACATATGTACATACATATCTACATAGCTAGTAAGATTTAGTGTAAATGTGTATTATAGTAAATAAGTAGTACATAAGAAATTTTGTGTATAAAAGGAATTGATTTTGTTCAATAAAGAATCAATTATTGACTCGCTGTCTTAATAGCGAGACTACAAAACAAATTGTTTTATTTGTAAGTCGCCGAAGTAAGGGCGACAGAACATGGCGATCCTTGCCAGTTAAGCACATCAGGATCCTTGCCAGCATCCTTGCCAGTTATACACATGGTATGATATGACTGAACCAGTAGTGAGACTTGCTCCACAACCACTGATAGTCATCATTAACATTAGCAACGCACACCACCAGTGCCAGCGTCACGCAGAAGCAAGCCGATTACGCCACTCTTCCTTAAGATAATACCTGATTTGGATAAACCATACAACTGAGCCGCTCGAGCTTTTCATCAACACCCGCCTGCGACATTTTATTAGTATCCATGGAAGGCTTCGAAGAATTGTGGGAAGAGTTACGACCACAAAATCAGCATCAACAAGTTCAGCAACCACAAAATCAACAAGAACAGCAACAGCAGCCAGAGTGACAACCAATTCCAGGTCCTAGGCCCATTACGATCGGGGAATACAGGCGACGTCAAGAACGCCCAGCTCCCAGAGAACCTGCACAACCACAGAAACCTTCATACCACAGGAGACGGGGTGGTAGAAAATACCAAGCGCGGCGACGAGTTGCCGAACTGTATCAACAACTCATATTTGCAGACTCAACTGAAAAAAGGAGGTACATTAAGAAACAAATAGCGATCGAAAGGCTCACTAATGGCCTTATCAATTAACTACTAACAAATCTTATGGCAACCTTGCGGCTGCCTATTCAAGGGCAAGAGACGAAAAATCCTTGCCGTGTCAATTCTGGACACTAACAATTTTTGTCTGAATTAATTTTGTATTTTCAACATAAAATACATATATACATTTTTCTGGCCTAAGCCACAGTAATGCTAATTTTAATGTTTTAACTAAATAAATAAATATATACATACAAATAATTATTGTGATTATAATGCCCAAATCAAGGAATCCTAATGAGATAGAGACTAGGGACTTAATAAAGGAATTATAATCCTTACAAAATTTTTGGAGTTTCATAGGCATGACTAGGGAACCAACATTAGAGGACATCATCAACCCTACGACAAAATAGAAGAACCACAACGCATGTTTGAAAAATTCGGTATTTTCAGATTTTAGAAATTTTTTTTTATATAATAATATTCAATCAATATGGGTGGAACAACATCAAAAATTGATAAACCCAACGCAAATGTAGTTAACTCCATAGAAATTGATCACAGCGAAGCTTTAGATTCAATCAAGCTAATCCTTCTTGTTATTGCAATTGTATCTTGTATAAATTTGTTTCTAAGGATTTATTCGGTACACAACAAAATTTTAAAAAAGAAATATTAGTCGTGCAAATGGACTAGACAAAGTATAAAAATTAATACCGAATAGATACTTTTCAATGGAGAATTGGGATAATATATATGCATCACTACTAAATGAAAAAAACCAATGCAGAAAAATCATATAAGTGCATTAACAAGAATGTATTTATCAGAAGAGAAACAATTATTAAGCATTTAGGTTTTATAATAGATGCATTAAATAGAATACGAAACGCCTTGAGGAATATAAATAGTAAGCTTACAGCTGATCATCAAAAGCAAGCATACCAAATATACCTAAACGTCAGGGATAAGCTTGTTTCATCGCTAGCACGGTACGAGATTGAAGAACAAGTACCCACGTCATTCAACAAAGACATACAAATTTATATAAATTCATTACTACCGGACTATCCAACGGAAGCCGAAAACAAAAATTCTTCAAACGATAAAGAAGAACCTAAAACTCATTCAGAAAGTGCCAATAATTCAAATACTTCAACAATGCCTCAGACAGCGGTAGATTTCATTAAAACAGCATCGTCTGTCCTACCAGAGTTTGATGGCAACTCAGAAAATTTAAATAGCTTCATAGATGCACTCGACATTCTTGACCAAATCAAGGATGCTCATGAAGCACTTGCAGTGTCTATGATAAAAACAAAACTAAAAGGCACAGCAAGAAATTGTATTCAGAATGAGAATACAATACAAGAAATAAAATTAAAATTGAAAAGATCAATTAAAAGCGAATCAGTAGAAGTATTAACAGCAAAACTGCTAAACATCCAACAACGCAGTAAAACAGCCAACCAATATACTACTGAAATCGAAAAATTAACAAAATCATTAGAAGGAGCATATATATCTGATGGGTTATCCTCAGATTTAGCAGGAAAATATGCTACACAAGCAGCTGTAAAGGCTATGTGTAAAAACTGCTCTAATGATAAAGTAAAACTAATCATGCAAGCCGGAACGTTCACCTCAATGAACGAGGCAATTTCAAAATTTACAAACAGTTGCACTGAAGTAACAGGCAACCCAAACGCAATACTGAACATAAGACAACAAAATCATTACCGCGGTAACTTCCGTAGAAATTTTCCCAATAACCATTACAGAAGTTATCGACCTAACCAAAGAAATAACAATTTTAACAGATCAAAAAACAATTACTCACAAAGACAAAATAGGAATTTTGGTAACCAACAGAGACAAAATAATCGCAACAATACCAACAACACTCGCAATGTACGTAATTATACCCAGCAGGAAAACCAAAAAACTCCACTCCAAGCAGAAAGAAAAATTTGTGTACTTAATTTACACCTAAACAGCTACATATCCTCCAAAACAACTTTAAATAATTCAACTTCAACTCTCCTAATATATACAGGAGCTGACATTTCTCTAATAAAAAAGGGTCAAATTCAAAATGATGTTAAAATTAATGAATTACAAAAAACAGATTTAAAAGGCATTGGTCAAGGTCTAACAAGTACCCTTGGAACAGTTAAAACAGATTTAAAGGGTGACGATCTTTTGATTCGACATAAATTTCACATAGTAGAAGATGACTTCCCAATCCCGTGCGACGGAATTTTGGGACTCGATTTCATTAAAAAGTATAATTGCATTTTAGATTACCGAAATAATGAAGATAGACTTATACTACGACCATATGATTATCCAGAAAATATAATAATTCAAATGACAAATGAAGCAACTATTAATTGCATATCAGTACCAGCTAGATCAGAAGTAGTTCGACAAATTTTTATTAAAAATAACAATACTGAATTATTCATACCACATCAACAAT
The DNA here is from genome assembly GCA_960531455.1 of Urophora cardui. Lineage (NCBI taxonomy): Eukaryota > Metazoa > Arthropoda > Insecta > Diptera > Tephritidae > Urophora > Urophora cardui. The sequence goes on along the minus strand of OY482670.1, from coordinate 85,526,095 downwards.
TAGCAGAAGGAATTTTTATTGCCAATTCAATAGTAAACCGAAATCAAACATTTGTTAGAATTATTAATACAACAGATAAAAATGCAACTATTCAAAATTACAATATCAATACAGAAAATTTAAACGGCTACATAATTGCAAATAATAAACAGAAAAATGAAGCAAATAATAAAGAAAAACTAGAAAGATTAAACAAAAATTTTCCATCATTTGCTAAATCTCAACTTAATACTTTATGTTCGGAATTTATTGATATGTTTGCATTAGAATCAGAACCTATAACCACTAATAATTTTTACAAACAAAAACTTTATATGAAAGACGACAATCCAGTTTATGTAAAAAACTATAGAATAGCAGAAGCTCACAAACAGGAAATTACTAAAGAAGTAAATAAGCTAATACAAGACGACTTAATAGAACCATCAATGTCAGAGTACAATAGTCCTATTCTACTAGTACTGAAAAAATCACTCCCAGGTAATAACGATAAAAGATGGAGACTATTTATTGACTATAGACAGGTAAATAAAAAGTTAACTGCAGATAAATTTCCATTACCAAGAATCGATGATATTCTAGATCAATTATGTAGAGCAAAATATTTTTCTTGCTTAGATTTAATGTCAGATTTCCATCAAATAGAATTAAGCCCAGAATCCCTAGATATAACATCGTTTACAGCAGACAATGGTACTTACCGTTTCAAAAGATTACCTTATGGTCTTAAAGTAGCCCCAAATTCATTTCAAAGAATGATGACTTTAGCATTCGCCGGTCTAAAACCATCACAAGCATTTTTGTATATGGACGACTTAGTAGTATTAGGATGCTCCGAAAAGCATATGATTAAAAACTTAAAAGATGTATTCGCAACTTGCAGAAAATATAATTTAAAATTGCATCCAGATAAATGCCTATTTTTCAACCAAGAAGTTACTTATCTTGGACACAAATGCACAAGTATAGGAATTTTACCTGATCCCAGTAAATACAAAATAGTTCAAAATTACCCAACTCCCAAGAATGCCGACGAAGCTAAAAGATTCGTTGCATTCTGCAATTACTATAGAAGATTTATACCAAATTTCGCGGAATACTCTAGAATATTAACAAGACTTTGTAGAAAGAAAGTAATATTTAATTGGACAGAAGAATGTGAGAAATCATTCAACTATCTAAAAAATGTATTAATTAGCCCAAACATTTTACAATATCCCGATTTCAATAAAGAATTTTACATAACAACAGATGCAAGCGGATACGCCTGCGGAGCAGTACTAAGTCCAGAATACGAAGGAAAACAATTACCAATTGCTTATGCCTCTAGATCTTTCACAAAAGGCGAAATAAATAAAGCAACGATTGAAAAAGAATTAGCAGGCATTCATTGGGTCATCACTTATTTCAGACCGTACGTCTATGGTAGAAAATTCACAATTAAAACAGACCATCGACCCTTAACTTACCTTTTTTCGATGAAAAACCCATCATCAAAATTAACTAGAATTCGACTAGATTTGGAAGAATATGACTTTGGGGTGGAGTACATAGCAGTTAAAGAGAATTATGTAGCAGACGCACTATCGCGTATAGATATACAAGATTTAAAAGAAATGTCAATCGAAGCATGTAAAATATTGAAAGTTACGACTAGATCGGAAACTAAGAAAAAATCCAGTAATAATATAAATAATGAAGAAAAATGTCACAGTGAGAACCCTATAATATACGAAGCGCTTAATAAATATGAAGTAAAGAGACTAGTCCAGCTCGTTTTCGATCCTCCGAAATTATATTTCAAAAAAGGAAAGAAAATTTGTAGCGAAATAAATATTGATAATTTAATTGTTGATGCGAAGATTGATTCAGGTCAATCCTTTGCCAGGTTTTCGAAAGAAACCGGCAATTTAAAAGTCGATAATAATGAAATTGTTGAGGCGAAGATTGATTTAGATCAATTCTTTGCCAGGCTTATGAAAGAAGCCGGCAATTTGAAAATAAATAAAATAAAATTGTTCTTAGGAGACAAATTGTTTAAAAATAATTATACTCGAATAGAAAAATTTAAAGAAATAGGTACCAAAGTTCTCAAAAATTTAATCATTGCATTAACTCCGGAGGTTATGCATGTGACAGATAATGAAAAAATTAAAACTATTCTTCATAAATATCACGATGATCCTGTTAATGGTGGCCACCCAGGAGTCAATCGTACAACTAACAAAATACGGCAAAAATTTTACTGGAAAAACATGAAAAATTACATTAGAAAATACATAAAAAAATGCGCTGAATGTAAAAAAAATAAATTAATAAAAATTTAAAAGAACCCATGACAATAACAGAAACGCCAACAAAAGCGTTTGATATAGTTCAAATTGACACAATTGGACCATTTCCAAAATCATTGAATGGAAATGAGTATGCAGTCACTATAAAATGTGACTTAACCAAATACCTAATAGCAATTCCATGCAAAGACAGTGGCCAAAGCTATTTTTGAACATTTCATTCTCATTTATGGATGTATGAAGACCATACTAATAGATATGGGAACGGAATATAAAAATAACGTTTTTGAAGAACTATGTAAATTATTAAAAATAGAACACAAAACTTCAACACCTTACCATCATCAAGCGTTAGGCACTGTTGAACGTAGCCATAGAACATTCAATGAATATGTACATACGTTCATACATATCCATTGACAAAGACGATTGGGATGAGTACCTCAAGTACTTTACTTATTGTTATAATACAACACCTTCAACTGTTCATGGTTACTGTCCTTTTGAATATTTGGAAAACCTGCACCGACATACGAATTTTTACAAGAAAATACAATCAGCCCATTATATAATTATGAGGCTTATGATAAAGAAATTAAATATAGGTTACAAATAGCACAAGAAAGAGCTAATAGGTTAATAAAACAGGCTAAGGAAAAACAGAAAATTTACTATGATAGGAAAATTCAACATAAGGAAATTAATGTAGGAGATTTAGTACTAGTTAAAGATGAAGCAGGACATAAGTTAGATAGTAGATATAAGGGACCCTATAGAGTAGTAAATATTGATAGGAACAATAACTATAGTTTAACTCCCTATAAAGTAACAAATATTGATAATCACAATAATTATACACTAAGCTACACGAATAAGAAAATCATAGTACATAAAAATAGACTTAAACCTATAGAATAAGAAATTTTCACTTTTTCCAATAAATATAAGTATGTAAGCACAAAACAAAAAACTTAAATACTAATTTTACCAAAATAAATAAATAAACACAAGCAAGTAAGATAAGCAATCCATTAAATGTAATAGAATGCTCATACATTGACCCTACAAATGTATAAGCATTCTTTTTAGGAAATGAGGTGTAGCATGTCAGAAATATTTGAGCACATTCAACTCGTAATTTAAAACACAAAATATGGAATGCACTAAAAGTGCATTCAACCTATTTCATTTATTAAAATTTATAACGTAAACCAGGGCTGCTCAACGCTCTTGTATTGAAAGTACAAAGCTCAATACATCTACAAATTTTGTATATGCACTGAAAAATTTTTTTGCTCATTTAAATTCTTTTATGAACTCCAATAAAATATTATTTTAGAATTTATTTTCAAATGGTAGTATCACATACATACAAATTTTTTTATTTTTTATATGAAAATTTTATGAATACTAATTTTTTACAGTGCTTTCATTTTTTGAATTTTTTTTTATTACACATTTTTTATTGTAAATTCCGATTTCTTACGGCAGTGCTCGAGCTCCTATACAAAGTGCCTTTGCTCTGCACATTCAATATGAATCATAGGCACATATGTACAAATAAAATTTTTTTTATATCTCAGTGCTTATGGCAGTGCAAAGAAAATTTTATTTTCATATTTGAAGTGAAAATATGTATCTGTGCCTATGATTCGGTACAAAACAAAAACAATTGTGCTTTGAGTGCCTTTGAGGTGAGCAGCCCTGACGTAAACAAACAACAGCCAAATTTTATGCGACGCCGTATTTCTGATTTGTCCCATTTGCCTTTAAGCTAAGTCGTATGTACGTATGTATGTGCATGGGCACTTGACTACACATTAAATGCATAAGCCGTACATATGTACATACATATCTACATAGCTAGTAAGAATTAGTGTAAATATGTATTATAGTAAATAAGTAGTACATAAGACATTTTGTGTATAAAAGGAATTGATTTTGTTCAATAAAGAATCAATTATTGACTCGCTGTCTTAATAGCGAGACTACAAAACAAATTGTTTTATTTGTAAGTCGCCGAAGTAAGGGCGACAGAACATTAGTCTATATACCCCTTTTTCTTTTTTCTTGTGTATTACTATATTTATTATCTTATAGTTATCTAGTCTTACTATTATAACTCTCATAATCTTTTTCCTCTTTTTTTTCTCTTTCCCTCCACTATTTTGCTTTTTGGCATCTAACTCCTCTACCGTTTTTCTTTAACTAGCTTTAAGTAAATCAATGTAAAATTTTTGTAAATTTATGTAACAATTGTTGTACTACAAAAGACGCCTTGTTCTTATTGTACTGATGCATTATAATAAATGAAATGAAATAATTACACTACTCGACAAAAAAAATCACCTAGAATAAAATATTACTTTTCTAAAGCGAAATTTTACGCTGATTCCGAATTTCATCTCGATTTTTTTGTGGCAGACCCAGTTTTTGAGATATCGGTATAAATGCAGAAAAAGCCATATATGCAAGTCATTGCATGACCCAAGTGCATCAAAAAGTTGTATTAGACATCGTGGCAATTTGACATCTAGGGGGATCTGGTAGTGGGAGCTCCAACAAACATTTTTGCCATCATACTCAAAAATTGGCCAAGTAGTTTGGATACAATGGCAAAAAGAATGAAAAATATTAAAAAAAAATTTTTTTTAAAGAAATTTCAGATTCGACTGGCTTAAAATCAGAAAAATTATATGGGGGACAAAAAGTTAGACCCCCTTCCCTATATAGAATTTAATTTTGAACATTTGAAGACTAATATTGAAATAATCGGATGCACCGTTATTTATATTTATCTATTTTTATTGAAAGTCCTTAACCAAAAATTTTCCGGAAGAATAAGATTTCAACAACAAAAATTGGGTTTATTCATAAAACTTCATTGAGTAATACTTAACATTATTTCATTATATTTATTATGTGTTTTGAAGTGCACAATGTCTCTCAGAACAGCGATTAATAGGAAAAAAATTAATTAATCTGTTTATCGCGATTTTAAGGAGAGGATAAATAATGAGGGATGTGAGTAAGTACTTTTGACAAGAAGAAGAACTACCACTGTGGGAAGAAATGGATAAATTCCTCACCACACGATATGAAGTGGTAGAAAGACTCGGCAATTATAGACCGAACAATCCCCGACCCTCAAACTCCAGCTTTACTCAAAGGTCCTCTACACCGAATAGGTCAACTTTTAAAAACACACATTTCACTCATATACAACAAAAGCTTCTTCTTGCAAACTCTGCAATAAAAACCACGCCATTCGAAGCTGTCTGAAATTCCGAAATCTCACACCCAAGTGCGAAACGAATTTGTTAAAAACAATGGTTATTGCTCAAATTTTCTTGCGTATTCACATAAAGAAAATGAATGTCGTAGCAGTTTCACTTGCGCCTATTGCCAGAAACGACACCATTCCCTGCACTGTAGACCTGTAGGTAAGGTTAGGTGAAAAAGAAAAAATGATTGGTCTTTCTGGAGGTGAATATAGCGGACATTATCAGCACACCACACATCAGAGTTGCATATCAGTTGCTCTAAAAAACTTTAGAACTTGAAAACAAAAAAAAAACAGAAAACTGTCGTATTTGTAATAAAGTAGTGAGGTCAAAGAGCATTTTCTAATTATGCAAATGAATATACATATTTTTTTTTCTATATTATTAAAATATACCACCATTCTACCACGACCTTAAAATATTTATCTCTCATATTTTCGCTGTGCTGGCAGCCCTCTTCTGTCGATGTTCATTTGGGAGGTGAATTTCTCAAAATCCCATCTCAAAGCTTGCCTAAAGTTCTACAGTGATTCCCTGCTATCTCACACGCAAAACCTCAAAATAACGCAAGAAACAATAACTCACCTCAAAGCTCACAAAGGTAACAAAGCCAGGCATATGCCACAACCCAAGTGGCGCCAACTCCAATCAATTATACAGACCAGCCCTCAACCTCTGCAGAGGCCTGCCAACACCAAATCTCTACCCCAGTAAATAGAACAACAACTCATTTCACTAGTAGCAGCGAAACGACTCTACTACCCACGGCCTTGGTCACTCTCCACTCAAACGGCGAATACCACAAAATTCGTGCCCTAATTGACCAAGGTTCCGAAAAAACATTAATTTCTTCTCGTGTACAAAAAATATTGCACCTACCCACCAAGGAAACCCACTACGAAATCTCAGGTATGGGCGGTTTGGTAGTGCAAAACTCAAACAAGATCTGCGAGCTAACTCTCTGCTCGTCAGACTTACAAACCCGAATAATCACTTACGCAATTATGCTACCCAAACTGGCACACTTTCTCCCATCATTTAAGGTGTCAAATATTAATATGCAAGAGATCTCAAAACTCACTCTCGCTGACCCTAACTGTTTCACACCATCAAAAATCGGTATGGTTATAGGCAGCGATCTCACCCCGCAAATTATGCTACAAGGTTTACAAGCCAATGTTTATTAGCCCAAAATACAATATTTGGGTGGATAATCAGCGGACTCATTAAAGAAAAGGTAAATACCTTTTCCACCCAAGTTAGAGAAGCCCCCAATGACTCTCTCAACTCCTTACTTCAAAAATTCTGGCAACAGGAAGAAGTACCCACAACTCAAACTCTATCTCAAGAACATGCATTTTGCGAGCAGCTCTATCGCAAAACAACCAAACGACAGCAAGATGGCCGATATGTGGTTAAACTCCCATTTAAAAAGGAATTTCCCGATACCCTCGCCCTTGGAAATTCACGCATTGGAGCGCAACTGCAGTATTTAAGCGTTGAACGATCCCTTGAAAAACGGCCAGAACTTAAGGAAAAATATTCAGAAGTTCTGACGGAATACATCACGTTGGGTCATATGGAACGAATCCCACCTCTCGAGTCCATAGAAAACGGAAAGTAGTTCCCCTTTTATCTCCCTCACCACGCTGTCTTGAAACCAGACAGTAAAACCATAAAAGTCCGTATCGTCTTTAATGCATCGAAAATCTCACACTCAGGAAACTTCTTAAATGATGTCCTTCACACAGGACCGATTCTCCAAAACGATTTAATGCTCGTCCTACTCAATTAACGACTTCTTAAATACGTTTTTAATGGCGATATCCGGTAAATGTATCGCCAAATACTCGTACACGAGGAAGACCAGGAATTCCAAAGAATTGTCTTCCGAAAATCTCCAGAACTCCCCATGGAAGATTACAAACTCAAAACGGTGACATTTGGTGTCAACTATACACCGTATCTGGCTATAAGAACACTCCACCAACTCGCAGAAGACTCAAAACACTCCCACCCTCTCGCTCACGATATCTTGCTACACCAAACATACGTAGATGATATTCTCTCGGGCGAACACACAATACAGTCCACTCTCTACTCGCTTCACCAAGTTGTCGAAGCACTAAAATCAGCCGGCTTTCCACTGAAAAAGATAACGGCTAATCACCCCGATCTCCTCAAAGATATCCCAAAATCTGACTTACTCGATACCGATTTTCTTAAATTTCACGATTCCAGCTCCACAAAAACTCTGGGCATAAAATGGAATGCAATAAGTGACACATTCACTTACTCATACGATATTCTACCCGTCGCTAACTCAAGCACAATTGCGAAATTGTTTGACCCGGCGGGATGGCTATCGCCCATAATGATAATAGCCAAAATTCTGCTACAGCAACTCTGGCTAGAAGGAACAGATTGGGAGGAACATGTAAAACCCAACTGTTTTCACAAATGGAACACATTTCGCGAAAATCTCCCCGCGATAAGCGAAATAAAAATCCCCCGATGGATCGATTTCTCACCCAATAAACCATATCAAATGCACGGCTTCTCAGGTGCATCAGAAAAAGCATTCTGCGCTTGCGTATATCTCAGAGTGCAAAATAGCGAACACTCATTCTCAACGCATTTACTCGCTACAAAAAGCAAAGTGGCTCCTTTAAACACTGTGAGCCTTCCCCGTCTCGAACTTTGCGGAGCAGTACTTCTCTCAAAACCAGTGAAACAAATGCCCTCGCACTTAAAGCTGACTTCTCAAGTGTTAATACTCTGGCCAGACTCCTCAATTGTACTCGCATGGCTCGAAAAGCCACCCCACACATGGAAGACGTATGTAGCAAACAGAACGTCTCAAATTCTCGATAATGTGAGCAATGCCACTTGGCGTCATGTATCCAGTGGTGATAACCCAGCTTATCTTGGTACACGTGGATGTAAACCCCAAGAATTATCTCGCAGCTCTCTATGGTGGAATGGCCCAGATTGGATGTCTAAAGCATCCACATGCTGGCCAAGAACAGCATCAAACAACTCCACTCCACCAGAACAAAAACGCATCGAGTCACTTCACTCGATAGAGACTCCCGATATGCTCGAACGCTTCTCATCCTTCGGGAAAGCTCTACGCGTTTTTGCATACATATATCGCTTTATACACACAAAGCGAAAAAACTCAAAGTCTCACTCTCTCTGAAAGTGAGATCACATATGCAAAATCCCGCATAATTATTCGTACGCAAGCGAAATATTACTCAGATATGATCGCAGATTTACAAGCTCGTAACCCAATTAACAAAAACAGTTCGCTCTTATCTCTAAATCCGATGTTGGATAAATCAGGTGTAATGCATGTGAATGGCAGACTCGCCCACCCACCTCTTAGCGAAAATGAACGCCACCCCATAATAATTCCAGATAATTCGACAGTGGCGTAGTAAGAGAATTTTTCGGGGGGAGGTCACAGCCAATGTAAAAAATTTACCAAAATTAAAATAAAAATTACCAAAAAACTAAAATTTTTTTTACAATTGATAAAAATGTAATTTTTTCAGACTATAATTTAACATTTTAGTACACAAATATCGCTTATTATACATATATCAAACTCTTAAGACCCTTGGCCACTTAAAATCTGGAATGTTAAGCAGTGTATATGTGTGAGTGTCGGGTGATTGACGCAAATATCTAAAGGTTTTGATTATCATCAACGCGAGCCCGACAACTAGAACGTGTAGCACGACGACTGCCGATTGCACCAACACCCAAAAAAAAAAAAAACTTACACATACACACTGCTTGACATGCCAGATTGTCAGTTACCAAGAGCTTTAACTATACTTCCAAAGTAAGTCATATATTCTCTTCTGGAAATCTACGGTTATAAATAATAATTTTCTTATATAATTTAGTTTTTTTATATTCCATTATGACAGACATTAATTAAAATCTCAGATACTCTTATAAATTGCATATTTATTCCCATTGTAGTTTATACTAACGGCATGTTAATATGTCTTGTATATATCAATGGATGTTAAAAAATCAGTAAATTTTTTTAAAGAAGAGGAAGGTAAAGAAATACATACATATGCATATAGGACGTATTACCATTCTGTGTTGGTTTCCGTTCACTTTTCTAAGTCTAATTCTATGTGTACAATATCCCATAAGCTTCATTGCAGTTTATAAATTGATTGGCCTGTTGCAAGTCAAATTTGCACTCGTATTAATTACACTGCTCTACAGCCAAAAAAAACTCTGAACGCGACCATCCTATCTATATGTAAAATCGGTCGCTGATTCCGAAAATTGGTTTTAAAGATATTGTCTGACAAAGTCAATTTTTTCTTCAAAAAATCGTAAAAAATCGAAAAAATTCAAATTTAATCGTCAATATTTCAGAAACTATAAGAGTTAGAGAAAAATGTTATAGGAGCCATGAAAAGGAAATTTAATTTTCTTTCGTTTGGTGTTACCTCACGGAAGATAGCTCACTCCGTTAAAGAGACAGTCAGGATTAAGTGGAGCCATTGGCCAAATAACGGTAAATTGCCGATATCTCAAAAACCTTCCCATAGAATTAAAAATGAAGCAGATTTTCAGATTCAGCGACCGATTTTACATATATATAGGGTAGTCACGTCCAAAGTACAGACAACAAATTTCATTTTGTGATCCAGTGTTATTGATTGGTAGTGCAGATCAATTTTTCACTACCACTCTCTTTTAAATGGTAATCCGCTTTGAGCGGTAGTGCAAAAATGCCTATCCTTGCTATATATGTACATATGTATGTATACGAACCTTATTTTATAACATATAACACTGGGCTACTTTATATTCAATTGCACGAAATCTAGTTTGCTTAAGTGCACAAAAAAAATTAAATATAAAGTATTTCTCCATAGTACAACCATTATAACTATTTTCCACGTTTCGGCAGTTTTTCCCCTTCAGGAAACTATGTCCTGTGATCTATGCCCTCGCCTACTGTTGTACGAAAAATATTGAAAGAATTACATGAATTGAAAGCATTAGTTAGTATGGGAGGTACCACTCCCACTTTTCCGATGATGGATATATTAAGGCTTACGGTTTCAGGGTATTATAGTAAATAAGCGTACTTAATGTCGTGCGATTCCGTACCACGGTTCAAAAGTAATAAGCGTTTAAATGAACCGATTTTCATGTTTTAGTTTCATATAAAAAATACAAATTTTTTCCCTATTGCGATCCATTTTTTTTTTTACTTCTGTATATTATAGGGCTGCTGTGGTGCAGTGGGTAAAGTGCTCGCCTGCTATGCCAGAGGTCTCGGGTTCAAACCCTAGTCCGAACAAACACCAAAAAATTTGTCTAATTAGTAAAAATCCAATATTAGGTTTTTTAAGAGCAGCGGTCACCTCTCGGCAGTGGGCGGCATACCCTCCGAGTGTATTTCTGCTATGAAAAAGCTTCTGACAAAAAATGCATTCGCCGTTCGGAGCCGGCATAAAAACTGTAGGTCCACCCAATTAGTAGGAAAAACAAAAGGAGCACACCTCGAATTGGGAGAGAAGCTCGGCCATAAAACTCGTCAGATTTATAATAGCGCCATTGTATTATTATTATTATTATTATTATTATTATTATTATTATTATTATTATTATTATTATTATTATTATTATCATTATTATTATTATTATTATTATTATTATTATTATTATTATTATTATTATTATTATTATTATTATTATTATTATTATTATTATATATTATAGGGGCATTTTGCATATGCGGCTAATTTTTTTTTATGGAAAGGAGATCGAGAACACAATTTTTGCGACCATCTTTAAGAGAAATTTCATAAGAATTTAACTTAAAATTTTTTTAAATATATGCTAATAAAAGCTTTTAAAAACAAAGAAAATTATGGTTTAATTGTCAAAATCGGTTGGGAGATCGTCTGCACTCGCGTTTTAAAAAAAAAAGGTAAAAAAAAATTAATTGCTTATATGTATATAACAAAAAAAAAAAAATTTTGTCGCCAAAAACGAAATCAGGTGTTTATTGGTGTCGCAAAGAGCTTTCCAGAATTTCTTACCCGTTTCAGAAATTCTTACCCAATAATTATTCTACATCTCTGATAATTACATTAAATTCTATTAATTAATATAATTCAATTTATTGAAATCGTAGATTGATTTTCCTATGTTTTTGTGCGAATTTGTGATATCGATATTTTTGTTAATACTGTTACGTATTTGTCGATAGCTCGAATATTTCTATCGGGTTCGTATCACTAAATTGTTAAATAAAAGTCTTTATTTACTTCTTAATTCACACTGCTTTATTTCACGACTAAAAAGTTTACACTTGTTTTACTTGACTTGATGTTAACACTTCTACGGTTAAGTTACGACTGACTGCGGAGCGCCTGCTCGCCGCTTTATATAGTCTGTCAAACGCAATCTGGAAAATTCTGGCAACACTCGAAATTATCTGGTCTCTTCTTCTTATTCTGGCAGTTTCCTTAGAGGTGTGTTCAGTCATTATTAGTGATGTGAGTTGAACCGATTATATTCGTCACACTGCCCTCCACCTAAGTCTGATCGTCCCGATCTGACACATTACTCGTTCCAAATGCTGCTAGCCTTTCCAGATGAACCACTTTCATTTTATTCCTTTGTCCTCCAATCGTTTGTATGCGATACACAACATCGTTGAGCCGTTTAATCACTTTGTAGGGCCCTTCCCAAGTACACTGCAATTTCGGGGACAAACCTTTCTTTCGTTGTGGGTTGTATAGCAAAACTAGATCTCCCTCAACAAAACCTTCTGAGTTCATCGCCTTGTCAAATCTGGCCTTCATCTTGTCACTCATGATCTTTGTTCGCTGTCTCAGAAGTTCATGTATTTCTCTCATTTCCTCTTCCATTACGTTGTTAGATTGTCTGAAATTTATTCCCGCATCAGCACTTATCCCAAATTTCAAGTCAGCTGGCAGTCGAAGATCACTACCAAAGATTACTTTTGCAGGAGTCTGACCTGTTGTATCGTGTACGGCCGATCGATATGCCATCAGGAACAGAGGAATATAAGTGTCCCAATCTCTCTGGAACATGTCAACCACTTTTCGTAAATGTTCCACTAATGTTCTGTTAAATCTTTCTACCATGCCGTCTGATTGTGGATGCAACGCAGTTGTTCGGGCTTTCCTAATACCCAGTGTCTTGCACATCTCCTGAAACACAACTGACTCGAAGTTCCTTCCTTGGTCGGAATGTAGCTCTATATATGCACCATATCTCTGGATCAATCTCGATCTCAATCTCAATATCAATCTCAATCTCAATCTCAATATCAATATCAATTTCAATATCAATATCAATCTCAATCTCAATCTCAATCTCAATCTCTATCTCTATCTCTATCTCTATCTCTATCTCTATCTCTATCTCTATCTCTATCTCTATCTCTATCTCTATCTCTATCTGTATCTGTATCTGTATCTGTATCTGTATCTGTATCTGTATCTGTATCTGTATCTGTATCTGTATCTTTATCTTTATCTTTAGTAAAAGTGTGTATGTATTTATAAGGGCCTTCAGCCCTGTTCCACTTTTATATTGTACCGCACGAATAGTTACATACAGGGTTCGGATTTGCCTCTCACACATGCCGCACTCATGAGGATCCTGTGAGTGTGTAAACAACAGAAGCCACCCAATATCGCGAGCGCTCTGCATGAGTGGCAGCAGAGTGCGCAGCCAATAGCAGGCAAGCAAGTAACGTTGCATCTCCTCAGCTGCGCCCTCATATGTTACTCTGAGTGAGTGAGGAACATGAACGAGGCTTCATAGCTTGGCGATGAGGCAGCCAAACGTCTGTAGTATGAAGAAATTAAAAAAAAAAAGTCTTAAAATTCAAAGGAACAAAAAAATTATTTTTGGTAAATGACAGTTCATTATCCTGGGGTTCATTTAGGCTTATTAAATTTTATCAGAGTCCAACATAACTGTTAAGTTTTTTCTAAGTGTCCTAAAATAACAGTTTCATGTAAACACAAAAGCATAACAGTTGAGCAACGCCGATAACAGTTATTGTTTACAGACAAGCTGTTTCCCTCAGTGGGAAACCTTTATTTTCAATTTTTTTCCGTCACTGTTGGACAGTGACGGTTATTGTTGAGCAGCGAAAAATTTCTGTCGCGAAAGGACGGATATTCCGGGCAGAGAAAAAATAAAAGTCCTTTGTGCATGTATGTGTCGTACGCACGTACATGTGCAGCCTTGGGCACCACTACACTCAAGCCATTACTAAAAAATGAGTGTGTGTTGGTGCGCCTACTGTAGGATAAAGTGAAAAATTACTAAAAATAATCAGTCTGCATGCAGATGTTGAGCGAGCAGGGTCATGCGCGCACGCTTCGCGAAATTATGAAACAACGTACGTATACACATACATATGTATTTGTGTACCCACGTTATATGCAAACTTCTCGTAGTTTTGCTTGTTGTTTGGCATCTGCAAATAGAATAAAAGAATTTCAAGCGACGATCACCTAGCGACCATTTGCTTTCACGCCAGTCGAAGGCAAACTGATTATTTTTCCTAAGCGACGATCGCCAAGTCCCATCGTAAGCGCTCGTTCTACGCTCTTTATTTGTCTGTAGTAGTGACAATCGGTGTGTATATGTACACGGGCGCTTACTCTCATTTAGCAGGTGCTAAGATTTTGCCCAAGGCTGTACATGTGCCACTCCGTTGAGGATGAACATATGAAATACATATGTATGTATGCATGTAGGTATGTAATTTTACTAAATGGTACGCCGGTATGCCTGCGATCTGGTGGAATGGAAATCAAGTAATGCAATTTTTCATGTTTATTATACATTATTGAATCTTTCGTTTAACATTTTTTTGCATATACATACATATTAGGGCGGGTCGATTTAAAAATCCCTCATTGCTCTGTGAAAATCGTATTCTAGGGATCAAAATAAGAAACTTTGCCGAAGGAACCATACCTCTAAAATGAATTCTGATGTCCCCCAATTTGGGTCGAACTTTTGGGTAGGAAATTTGGTATCTCAGTCACTAATATAGCTGGAGCGATGAAATTTTACCCACGTGTTGAGCTCAGGCCCCTAAGAAGAAATTTGATGAAATTTTGGAAAATGGGTGGTGCCACGCCCACTTATTAAGGGTCAAACATTGAAAGTTTTATATGTCATAACTCAGAAACCATTAAAGATATACCGATGAAATTTGGTACGCGTGATTTACTTACTTACACTGAGGGAAAAAAATAGTAAAATCAAATAAAAACGTATTTGATCTTACTAAAAACGTCAACGAAAGTACTGTATAGAGCAAAATTCTTAAATCAAATATGCGCATATTTGATAATGTATTAAATATGAAAATATTCGAATTGAATTTGAGATTTTTAAAGTTCAATCGAATACGACCATAGTCATTTATGCTATTTTTATTTTTGAAAGCAATTTGAATACGAACATTTTGTTTTCAATTATGTGATATTCAAATTCTCATCAAATATGAAATAATAAAATTCAAAACATTCATATTTGATAGTGATTTGAATATTAAAAATTATAATTAAATGTGAAAGTAATTAAATTTGCTTCGTTGAAATAAAAAAATACTTTTTGTGATTTTTACAAATTTTTTTAAACATTAGGTAATATATTTATATATATGCACATTAACGAACTTACAAAATATGCTAACAAAAGTTAATATAATGATATGATTTTAAATGTGCTATATAACAGCATGTTGTTTGAAATGATTTTTTACATAAAGAGCATATATTGAAATATATGTATAAAAATTAATTATTTTTGCAAAGCAGGTGTCTTTACATCGTCGTTCCGATCTCATAAAAATATGCTCTTCGGGACAGTAATTGATGTCATTTAAAAATTTATCGAAGTTGACGGGCTAAAACTTTATATTGTTTTCAACAACGTGTTCTACGACAACATTTATAATCCGATCGCGATGGCTATTATTTAAATGTCCGTTGCACTCATAGTAATCTATAATGGCTCTACCAGAAGAACAGTCTCGTAGTATCCTGTTTAAAGACTAAAAAAGCATTATATTAATATTGTTCACTGATTTGTCAAGTATTAAATAAATAAATCATCAATAGGTGTGTTTTTTATACGCGCATATACATACATATGTATGTACATCCGCCTTTTCGATAAAAAAAAAAACAATTTCATAAGTGCATATAAATCTGTGCGCTTAGAAGTTCATACAAAATTTAAATATGTACATATATGCGCTAAAAAAACACAATATAGGTACTTGAATATGCGTAAATACTTACATATGTATATTCATTACACACACTGGAATTCACCTTGCTGATAATTTTTGTGCAGCTCATCACCATCATATAACTAGGTATAGATACAAATAAAAAATTACATATTTAAATAATCAACATTTTGCCCTTGCTGTATGAATTTTTGTTAATCTAACAATAATGTGTGAACTTTCATAAAATGCGCAAGGTGGTTAAAGCATCCACGCAGAAGTATGTACATACTCACATACATATATATCTACATGTATATGTAATTCTTCGACGCCAAGTGCAGCTGGACGCAAAACCGTCGCAAAGTATTGGCGTACATACACACGCATATATGTATGTATTAGGCATGGGACTATTCGAATAAAAATTATTCGAATAAAAAATTCTTTTATTCGAAAGGTATTCGAAATTCGAATAATAATTATTCGAATAATTTATTCGTATATTCGAATAATTATTCGAATACTACTATTCGAATAGTATTATTCGAATAATATTATTCGAATAGCATTATTCGAATAGTATTATTCGAATAGTGTGATACATATATATACATATGTACACACGTGCTCGCTGTTTGTGCATAGACATGTAGATACGTGTTTTTATGTTATTATAAATATGTGGATACATACATACGTGTGAAGGGAAGTGGTAGTTTTTTGTTATTGTGTGTATGTATGTATGCATGTACATATGTACGCTTTTGCTTTTGGAAGTATAAACATATGTATGCACGTACGCTGGCTAGCTACTAAATTTGGAAGTGCGGTTTATATGAGTGTACAATGTACATACATATATGTACGTAGTGTCCCAGAAATTTGGGCATTCTCGTTAGTAGGTAGATCTTCCTTTATGTTTGTAGGTACATACATACATATAAGTGAAGGAATTTCATAAAGCGTGGCAAAAAAAGCAAACACAATGTACCTACCTACCTAATATGTATTTATCTTAATATGGATAGGTACCTACCTACATATTTAAAATTGTATTTAAATAAAGACAAAGGACAAGGGATCTCGCCATATATTGTTGAATCTGTGTAAGAATGAGGAAAAAATTAAATCAAGGTGTAGGTATTTCTCAAGATATATTAGAGAAACTTGAAATTTTAGAGTATTTGTACCCATGTGGACCTAAATAATGTCACCAAAATTTGTCAGGATCGGACCGCTAAAACATATAGCTGCCATACAACCGATAGTTCAGATATAGCTTTTTTGGGGTATAGCTTCTAAATTTAATCTACTATAACGGTTCTAAATAATCTTTATCCACATAGATTTCCGAATTGACAGTGGAATTTAATAAATATTTAGCAATATAGAATTTCATTTTTCCGCGATTTTACGCGTTCCCCTTAACTATTGTACTTATGTTCACTATTTGTGCTAGTGTACAATTATCTTCATCGAAAAAATAGAAAATTTTGTCAATTTAAGTTATTCTAAGTTTAAATTACTTGAACTAATCGTTATGACCACGCATGCGAAATTTTGTCGCGTTCGCCATGTCACGTTACAGATTTTTTCCTAAGGTTATAAAAATCAAACTAGTGCATATATTTTCACGATAAAACCATCAGTAGAGAGCTACATTATTCTACTTTGATCTCTAATCGTTACTTCTTAAATGATGGACCAAAATTAGCAGAATTTTGAACTTTTCTGATAGCATCTAGGTACAAATTTGATTTTTTTGTCACGTTCGCCATCACTCTTTAAATGCTAATATCTCAGAAGCCTTAAACCGATAATACTTCTTATTTGCATCGATTATAGTGCTGCTCAAGTGCTTTCTAAAGACGAAAATCAGAGGAAAAATATTCAACGCTATGCATACTTCGTTGAGCTTTAAAGATGTGCGAACGTCACGTTCGACATTCTGGAACTGCCCCTATACTGTTGTAAACCGTTAAATTTTTTTAATAATGGTTATATTAAATGCGTTTAATAGCATTAAGGTTTTTTGCATACATATTTACATACATACAGTGGCTCTCAGAAGTATTTTGCATAATTCCTGTCCGAGGAAAACTTTAAAAATTCCGCTTTTCTTCGAATTCTTTCCAAAATTTTTTAATATGGTATTATAGCCCAAAACGAATGCCTCTACCCTAACCACAATTAAGATAAATAATAGGTAGGTACTTAGGTATGTAGGTACATAGTGTTTGCTTTTTTTGTCACTCTTTATGGAATTCCTTGCACCTACAAACATAAAGAAAGTTCTACCTACTAACGAGAATTCCCAAATTATGCATGTAAATATGTACACGCGTACAAACCAGCGTGCACTTCCAAATTTACTAACTAGGCGCTACGAAAACCAAAAGCATACATATGTACATACAATAACAAAATCCACTTCCCTTCACACGTGCATACATATGTCTCCACATACATATTTATAATAACATACAAATACATATGTACATATACCTACATGTCTATGCACAAAAAGCGAGCACGTGTGTACATATACTATGTATGTATATATGTATAACACTATTCGAAAAATACTATTCGAATAATACTATTCGAATAACTACTATTCGAATAACTACTATTCGAATAATACTATTCGAATAATACTATTCGAATATTTTCCCACGAATAATATTATACGTTTATTCGAATAACATTTATTCGAATATTATTCGAAAAAAGTCCCACTACTAGTATGTATGTACATGCGCACAATTTAATTTTCCACACGCATTATCTTTGTTAACAAAACACACTAGCACTTTCAATAACAAAGTTATTGAAAAAAAAATACATTACTTACATTTTTCTTTCTCCATGCAAACAGCTTTTCCCGGAATTCAGCTCTTAATCCAACTTTTTTTACAGCGTCAGCGAGGTCTGCTTCGTTCTAGTAGTGTAAAAGGCGAAATTCAATGCCAGCCACTGCAACATTCAATATTATACACTTTATAACTAATATTTTATTAATTTGTATAATTACCAGTCAGCTCGTCAAGAAGTTCTTCTAATTCAAAATGATGCAAAATTTCTTTTTATTGTTCACACATTTTTCTTCTCCGTCAAATTGCTATTTACAGTTATAAACGCCGCTTGTGAGCAGTGTGGCCAGGTTAGCATTTTCGAGGCTAGATTTGGCATTTCTTTTTGTCCTTTAGCCTCATAATTTTCGTTTTAGCTTCGTGGCTTTTTTTCTAGCCTTTTTTTACTCAAATGTTATTTTACACTTTTTCGATTTTTATTCTCTGTGAGAGATTTGGTGTCAGTGCCTAATCAACGTCAAAATTGAGAAAAGCTTTCAACCTTCCAATTTTTTTTTTAAATAACTCGACATTTTATTTTTTATGAATACCGGTCTTAGTATTTACTTACTGCATATACCAATAATACTATCGATGCCTTACTTTCTCAACCTCGTATCTTAAAAAAATGCGATTTTGAGATTTTCATATCAAACGATTCCTATTTTTCTGTTTTATAACTGCAACAAATTCCTATCTCAATAGATTGTGTCTATAGCAAAAAAAATAGGAATAAATATCTTGGTATCTCAATCAATGCTTTTTTCATAACTGCGTCAAACTCTTATCTTAATATACATGTATATTTAAAGGCGTATTAATCGTTTTGTCATCCCCCGTCCGTTCGTCTGTAAACACTCTAACTCGCGCAAAAATTGAGATATTTTGATGAAATTTGGAATGCAAGTTGGTATCGAGACTGGGACGGTTGGTATTGAAAATGGGCGAAATTGGACCATGACCACGCCCACTTTTCCTATATAGAAAAAGTCGGAAATTTGGTATCTCAGCCACTAATATAGCTAGAGTGATAAAATTCTATCCATGTATTGAGCTCTGGCCCTTATGAAAAAATTTGATGAAATTTTGGAAAATGGGCGGTGCCACGCCCACTTATTAAGTGGCAACTATTGAAAGTTTTACTGTAAAACTTTTACAAGCCCTAACTCGGAAACCGTAGCAGATATATCGATGAAATTTGGTATGCGTGATTTACTTACTTAGGTAAACGTTTGGAGGAAAAATTGTCAAAATCGGTTGACGGCCACGTCCACTTTTATATATGTGTATTGTAAAGTGACCTAATAAAGCATTTTAAGCGATATCTCTGTCAAATATAAAGATATATCACTCAGATTTTGCGGCAGGAGTCCAACTACGGACAAAAATCAAAAAACGCAAAAATTTTAGAAAATGGGCGGTGCCACGCTCACTTATTAAGGTTGTATGAGTCATAACTCAGAAACCGTTGAAGATATATCGATGAAATTTATTACGCGTGATATACTTACTTAGGCAAATGTTTGGAGGAAAAATTGTCAAAATCGATATCTCTGTCAAATATAAAGATATATCATTGAAATTTTATGGAAGGAGTCCAACTATGGACATAAAATAAAAAACACAAAAATTTTGGAAAATGGGCGTGGCACCGCCTGCTTTTAGAAGCAGGAATATACGAGATTTCTGAGCCTATAACCCTACAAATAATTGAGATGTTATGACGAAAATCAGTTTGTACACTTTAATAACTTGTGGTAATACATGCTCAAAAATTTAGCGAAATCTGTTTATGACCACGCCTACTTTTCAAGAAAGATATTTCTGGAAAACCCTTTAGGAATTTGTAACGTGAATGAAATTTTGCACAAAGAATAATATTCATATGCTTAGTTGGATGACTGATAAAAATTTTGAAAATGGGCGTGGCTACGCCTATTTTATGCAGCACTCGCTTTATATAAATCACATCGTATTTCCCTCAAACGCAAACAAACAATGAAAGCATACAGCTGAGTATCTAATGCTCGATTCCACTCGAACTTAGGCTTCCTTACTTGTTTTTTTTTTATAATATCCTCTAACAAATAAAACATTGAATCTAAGCAAAATATTGTTTTTATTTAATAGTTTTGAAATATCTTCGTTTATATAAATCAAGTTTCAAAAATGAAATTATCGTTAATGCAGCAAACTCGTATCTTAAAAAATTCGTTTTATGCGTAAACGAACATAGATAAGTATGTAATTTTTAATTGTGCACATAGTTATAATTCATGTCTTAATAATTGCATTAAAATTTTTACATAAAAAACGACGGTAAAAAAAATAAACAGTTTTTTTTGTTTCCTGAAAAGTTTCCGTATTTAAGATACGAGGTTGAGAAAGTAAGGCATCGATATGCCCTTTTGTTAAAAAAAAAAAAAGTCGTACTAGTCGAGAAAATGTGTCTGATATGTGTTCAAACAAGAATAGTTCCTTTAAGTTACGTTTATAATTTTTATATTTAAATGAACAAGATAAAAAAATACTGACTTTTTTAATTCCAGCGTTTTCTAACTTTTTTTTGCCAATTTAGCTTCACTTTTTTGCATCACCTGGCCACACTGCTCGTGAGCATGAGAGAGGCATACATACATACAAGAGAAACAAGTACAAGTTTTATGTACATATGTATGTAAGTATGTAGGTACATACATACATACGCAGGTGAATGTGGTTGCTATACAAATGTATGTATACTTACGCTTTCAATCGCTCTCTCGGTCTTTTAAATACGTCCATGCTAAATTTTGATATGAAAATATTATTTTTAAATACGAACATTTTCAAGTGATAATCAAATAAAAAAAATTCATTTTTACTATGCGTTATTTCCCTCAGTGTAGGCAAACGTTTGGACGGAAAATAGTTAAAATCGGTTCACGAAATATGGCTTAAAATGTTTTTATTAGGTCACTTTATAATACACATATATAAAAGTGGGCGTGGCCGTGAACCGATTTTAACTATTTTCCGTCCAAACGTTTGCCTAAGTAAGTAAATCACGCGTACCAAATTTCATCGATATATCTTCAATGGTTTCTGAGTTATGACATATAAAACTTTCCATGTTTGACCCTTAATAAGTGGGCGTGGCACCGCCCATTTTCCAAAATTTCATCAAATTTCTTCTTAGGGGCCTGAGCTGAACACGTGGGTAAAATTTCATCGCTTCAGCTATATTAGTGACTGAGATACCAAATTTCCTACCCAAAAGTTCGACCCAAATTGGGGGACATCAGAATTCGTTTTAGAGATGTGGTTCCTTCGGCAAAGTTTCTTATTTTGATCCCTAGAATATGATTTTCACAGAGCCATGGGCGATTTTTTTGCCTCCCCACAAATCGACCCGCCCTAATACATATGTAGATATGTAACGACCCAGCCAGCAAAATCTTCGTAAACGAGCTCGTAAACTGATGTTTTCTCGAAGAAAACTCTAATCAAATATCGTTTACGAAATCCGTTTACGATTCGCCTACGAATACTGTTTCGCTTTAAAATGTTCATTGCCTACGAGTGTCGTAAATGTATCGAAAAAGCACTCGTATATGAATCTTTTTACGTCCGATTTTTTATAGTAAATGTAGAAATTTTAAAAACATACATACTTACTTTTAAAATATTGAGTTTGAAATTTTTCGTTTTCTTTTTTTCTGTGACATGATAGAAAAAAGCTTCTTTTGTTATTGTTTTCTGATTCGAGAATAGCTCGTAAATCGCAATGTTCGTAAAATGTACGGTACCTTGCTGGCTGGGGACCTCTTTTTATACGTATGTATGTAGATTAGGTAGTCGCCTTTTATTAAATTTTAAGTGACAGGCAGGTAAAATCTTAATACCAAAATAATAAATTCGTTATTTTTAATAAAGCCGAACAATAATAATATAAAATAGTTATGTATACAGGTATGCACCTACGTACTACTAAGCTTAACTATGATATCGCCCGTTTTATGCAATAGGGATTTAACTCGAAATGCCTTTATAATTAAATACCTATATTAATATCGTCGCCCGGATAAATTAGTGTCGTATGTGAATTTTGGGCCGAATTGAGTTAATAATACAGTTATACTAAAATAATCAAGATCTTTCGAATGACGTTATCCGTTTTTTGCTATTTCCTTTAGTTTAAGAGATATTGAGCAGAATTTTTTCGTTTGTGCAAGGTCGCAAGCGATTTCGTCTAATTTCCAATGTGCTTTTAATTGCTGTCAATTATTTAATTTATTTACTTTTATGAGGAATCAAATACAATATTTAACTAATTTTAAAAATCTTTAATTTAGTTAAAATTGGGAACACATTTTGTCGTACGTTATACAAATTTCCTGCAAAAATGTTGCTAAAGGTAACATACGACAAAATTTTACTGAAGAAAATCCTTTATAAATTCAAAAATAATAAACAATATATAACAAAATTAAAATAATTTAAGAATTTTGTGGCCTTGTAGTGTTCTGCCAGACTTTGGAGAAAAACTAATCAGAGGTTTTGGAGAAATACAATTCCAAACTTCAAACCTGTTTTCCCAAAAGTCTTCAAATGCAACATACGACATTAATTTATCCGGGCGACGATATGTACATAAATATGAAGTAACGAATCTAACATCAAATTATATTTTAATACATATATTATGTATTGACTAAATAATTCAAAATAAAATTCCTGTCCATACCAGCTAAGTTACAAAATTGGTTATTTTAAATACAGTCATACTACGAATACAAATTTTCTTCCTTTTGCACACATGCGTATGCGCACGAACGTACATACATATCTAGCTTACGAAAACAACAAGTGTAACAAAAGCTCTGAATAAATATTAAAAAAAGAGGAGAAAAAACGAGTGCGAGTTTAAAAACACCGCGTCGTGAAAGAAATCAATCGATTCCATGTTGAAAGTTGATCACGTACGGGGCAAAACTTGCGTTCAAAACCAAAAAAAACAAAAATTTAAATAAAAAATTAAGAAAATTCCGCGTAAATTTAACTGGAAGCGCACACGAGCGAGACAGCAAATTTAAGTGGAAAAACAGATATTTCTACCTGAGTGTTAATGCAGCTGACCTAGTCGCGCAATAGCGAAACAGACGAAGTAGCATATATCAGCTGATTAGCACAGTAGGCAGGGAAGAAGAAATAAACAAATAGAACAGGGTGGTACACATACCAAAAAAATTTACTTTAAGTAAATAAGGGTACTATAAGGGCAATTGACTAAGCAATAATTTGCAATGTAAAAATAGTGAATCATCGTAAATGCAATCAATAAATAATATATATTAAAAAAAAAAAAACTAAATTCAGTAATTCTAAGTGTCATAAACACAAATAATATTTATAGTAATAATTACAGTTCTAATAGAATAATAATAAAACAATTATTATTATTATAATAATAATAATAATAGTAATAATATTAATAATAATAATAATAATAATAATAATAATAATAATAATAATAATAATAATAATAATAATAATAATAATAATAATAATAATAATAATAATAATAATAATAATAATAATAATAATAATAATAATAATAATAATAATAATAATAATAATAATAATAATAATAATAATAATAATAATAATAATAATAATAATAATAATAATAATAATAATAATAATAATAATAATAATAATAATAATAATAATAATAATAATAATAATAATAATAATAATAATATTAATATTAATATAATAATAATAATAATAATAATAATAATAATAATAATAATAATAATAATAATAATAATAATAATAATAATAATAATAATAATAATAATAATAATAATAATAATAATAATAATAATAATAACAATAATAATAATAATAATAATAATAATAATAATAATAATAATAATAATAATAATAATAATAATAATAATAATAATAACAATAATAATAATAATAATAATAATAATAATAATAATAATAATAATAATAATAATAATAATAATAATAATAATAATAATAATAATAATAATAATAATAATAATAATAATAATAATAATAATAATAATAATAATAATAATAATAATAATAATAATAATAATAATAATAATAATAATAATATAATAATAATAATAATAATAATAATAATAATAATAATAATAATAATAATAATAATAATAATAATAATAATAATAATAATAATAATAATAATAATAATAATAATAATAATAATAATAATAATAATAATAATAATAATAATAATAATAATAATAATAATAATAATAATAATAATAATAATATAATAATAATAATAATAATAATAATAATAATAATAATAATAATAATAATAATAATAATAATAATAATAATAATAATAATAATAATAATAATAATAATAATAATAATAATAATAATAATAATAATAATAATAATAATAATAATAATAATAATAATAATAATAATAATAATAATAATAATAATAATAATAATAATAATAATAATAATAATAATAATAATAATAATAATAATAATAATAATAATAATAATAATAATAATAATAATAATAATAATAATAATAATAATAATAATAATAATAATAATAATAATAATAATAATAATAATAATAATAATAATAATAATAATAATAATAATAATAATAATAATAATAATAATAATAATAATAATAATAATAATAATAATAATAATAATAATAATAATAATAATAATAATAATAATAATAATAATAATAATATAATAATAATAATAATAATAATAATAATAATAATAATAATAATAATAATAATAATAATAATAATAATAATAATAATAATAATAATAATAATAATAATAATAATAATAATAATAATATAATAATAATAATAATAATAATAATAATAATAATAATAATAATAATAATAATAATAATAATAATAATAATAATAATAATAATAATAATAATAATAATAATAATAATAATAATAATAATAATAATAATAATAATAATAATAATAATAATAATAATAATAATAATAATAATAATAATAATAATAATAATAATAATAATAATAATAATAATAATAATAAT